>SJYA01001797.1:2452037-2472489 GCA_006410615.1 Neotragus moschatus
GGACTTGTTATCTAGGATTAAAATATCAAGTAGTTATCTTGGAAAAGATGATCAAATTCTGGACAAGAAAATGCTCCTTAGTGAGGAATGTTAAGGAGAACTGTGGTTATACAGGGAATCTGGAGGACCAAAGGCACAAGACTGCAAGTGTGAACTTGAGGTGGAAGGCTATATAGAGGCACACTTGTGCATCACAAATGGACCTCCTGGGGCAATAAGTACAAAGTATGGAATGTTTAATACTGGGAAAAGGGATCTGAACACTGAGAGGACTGATGGATTTTTTTTTGGAACAACTTGAGATAAAATTCACATACCATGCAATTCTCTCATTTATAGTGTACAATCCTCTTTATTCACAGTTACACAACCATGATCGCAGTCAATTTTAGTACATTTTCACTAACCCAAAAGGAAATTCCACACCCTATCTCTTATCCCCTTGGCCCTAGGCAGCCACTAATCAATTTTTTGTCGCTATAGATTTACTTATTCTGGACATTTCAAACAGATGGGGTCATATAATATCTGGTTTTGTCATCGGCTTCTTCTATTTACACAATGTTTTCAAGGCTCATTCATCTTGTAGCACGTATCAGTACTTCATTCATTTTTACATTTCATTTAATATTTCATTTTACTTATATTCCACTGCATGGGTGTGCTGTGTTGTGTTTATCCCTTTATCAGTTAATGGATATTTGAGTTGTTTCCACCTTTTGGCTATTACGAATAATAGTGGCCTCAACATTTGTGTGCACATATATTTTCATTTTTCTTGGGTTATATGTCTAGGAATGGAATTGCTGAGTCATATGGTAACTGTATGTTTAAGCATCTGAAGAACTGACAGACTGCCCTAGAAAGTACATTATTGTAATGTCCACCCCTCCCCCCCATAGTGTATCAGTCTTCAGAATTTTCCACATCCTTGCCAATACTTATTGCTGTCCATATTTCTTTATTATCACCAGTAGGTATGAAGTGGTATCTTATTGTGACATTGATTTACATTTTCTTATTGATTTAATGAGACTGATAATCTTTTCATGTGTTCACTGGCCATTTGTATATCTTCTTGAGCAAAATGTCTACTCAAATCTTTTCCCAATTTTTAAATTGAGTTGTCTTTTTCTTATTGAATTGTAAGGGTTCTTTATATATTCTAGACATAATCGTCTATTGGATATATGATTTGAAAATGTTTTCTTCCATTCTGTGAATTGTCTTTTCCATTTTCTTTATAGTATCCTCCTTTGATGCACAAAGCTTTTCATGTTTATGAAGCCTAATTGATCTATTTTCCTTTTTGTTGCTTGTGCTTTTGATGTCACAGCTAAGAATCTACTGGCAAATCTGAGGTTCTGAAGCTCTGTCTCCATGTTTTCTCCTAAAACTTTCATAGTTTTAGAACTTATGTCTTGGTCTTTGATTCATTTAGAGCCAATTCAATTTTTGTGTACAGTGTGAGGTAAGGTCTAGCTTCATTCTTTTGCGCATGATTGTGTAGTTGTACCAGCACCATTTGCTGATTTTTGGTGGAATTTTTAAAGTGAAAACAAGTGACAATGTTAGTTGTATCTGACTGTTTGCAGCCCCATAGACTGCAGCCCACCAGGCTTCTCTGTCCTTGGGATTCTCCAGGCAAGAATACTGGAGTGGGTAGCCATTCTCTTCTCCAGGGCATCTTCGTGCCAGGGATCGAACCTGGGTCTCCTGCCTCATAGGCAGATTCTTTACCATCTGAACCACCAGGAAAGCCCACGTTCATAGTTGCATTAAAATGTGTTAATTTCTGCTACATAGCAAAGTGATTCAGTTATATATATATATTCTTTTCCATTATGATTTATTACAGGATATTAAATATAACTTCCTGGGCTATGCAGTAGGATCTTGTTGTTTGTCCATTCGGTATGTTCTTATTGTTGTTCAGTTGCTCAGTTGTGGGCAACTCTTTGAGATCCCACGGATTGCAGCAAGTCAGGCTTCCCTGTTCTTCACTATCTCCCAGAGCTTGCACAGACTCATGTCCATTGAGTTGGTGATGCTATTCAACCACCTCATTCTGTGTGCTCTGGTGGATTTTAAATGGGCTGTGCATCCTGTTTTTCAATCAATGGGATTGGAAACCTTGAAGACTGGGTCTATTCATTTTATAAAGGAGGCAAAACTCCTTGTGGAACAATTATGCCCTGTCACCGTTTGGAGTTTTTTCACTTGTATGTACGGTGCTACAGGTGGGGCAGAAATGCAAGACGACTGTGGCAGCCACTGAGGTCAGCTGAAGTCTGGTCATGGATCAAGGCCCAGTCAGGTTCCTTGGAACGATCCTGCTCTGGTGAGGAGATATCGCCTGTGCACTGGATCCAGCCTGTTGCCTGGGGGCCCTCGGCTTCCGGGCTCCTCAGTATAGCCACTTTGGACCTGCTGAGCGTACTGGGTTGTGGCAGGCTAGATGGAGGGTATACACTTCAGAACTTTCTTCCTTCCTTGAGACAGAACGCTTAATTTTCTTTCGAGTTTCCCGTTTCTTACACTTTCAATACTTTCTTGACTAATATCTTAGTCTCTTATAACTGGATAAGGGACTAGTGTTTTAGGATAAGAAAACCAATAGGGAATTTGGGGCAATAACGTGGGAGGGGAAATTGATGGGAAGAGCACAGAGAGGTTGGGTCCTCTTTAGCTGGCAGTGTGACTTGGCCCAGATAATAATGATAGAGATGATTAGAGCTGCCATATCAAATATTGCAGACTGGGTGGCTTAAACAACAGGAACTTATTTCTCATCGTTCTAGAGGCTGAAAGATCAAGGTTTTGGTAGTGATGGTTTCTCCTAAGACCACTCTCTTAGGCTTACAGCTGGTCACCTTATGCTGTATCCTCACGTGGCCTTTTTCTATGTGTATGCTCCCTGGTGTAAATGGCACCCCACTCCAGTACTCTTGCCTGGAAAATGCCATGGATGGAGGAGCCTGGTAGGCTGCAGTCCATGGGTTCACTAAGTCGGACATGACTGAGCGACTTCACTTTCACCTTTCGCTTTCATGCATTGGAGAAGGAAATGGCAACCCACTCCAGTGTTCTTGCCTGGAGAATCCTAGGGATGGCAGAGCCTGGTGGGCTGCTGTCTATGGGGTCGCACAGAGTCGGACAGGACTGAAGTGACTTAGCAATAAGGACACCAGTCATAATGGATTACGGTGCATCCATATGACATCATTTAAAAATTTTGTACTGTTTTATTTTTTAAGTATTTTAATGTTAACAATGAACTGAGTGTACTATTTTAATTAAAATTTTGCTTCGAATTAAAAAATCTAAAAAAACAGAAAGAATAGAAAAACAACTCCTATGTTTCTATCACCTTGCCTCAAAAAGTATCAACTCACCTTAATCTCTTTCAAGAATTAACCTGCAGCAGATTCCAGAGAGCACAAAATTTTTATCTGTAAAGGTTTATAACTATTTTCCAGTTCAGTTCAGTTCAGTTCAGTCACTCAGTAATGTCCGACTCTTTGGGACACCACGGACTGCAGCATGCCAGGCCTCCTTGTCCATCACCAACTCCTGAAGTTTACCCAAACTCATGTCCATCGAGTCAATGATGCCATCCAGCTGTCTCATCTTCTGTTGTCCCCTTCTCCTCCTGCCCCCAATCCCTCCCAGCATCAGGGTCTTTTCCAATGAGTCAACTCTTCGCATCAGGTGGCCAAAGTACTGGAGCTTCAGCTTTAGCATCATTCCTTCCAAAGAAATCCCAGGGCTGATCTCCTTCAGAATAGATTGGTTGGATCTCCTTGCAGTCCAAGGGACTCTCAAGAGTCCTCTCCAACACCACAGTTCAAAAGCATCAATTTTTCGGTACTCAGCCTTCTTCACAGTCCAACTCTAACATCCATACATGACCACTGGAAAGACCATAGCCTTGACTACATGGACCTTAGTCAGCAAAGTAATATCTCTGCTTTTGAATATGCTATCTAGGTTGGTCATAACTTTCCTTCCAAGGAGTAAGCGTCTTTTAATTTCATGGCTGCAGTCACCATCTGCAGTGATTTTGGAGCCCCCCAAATGGAGCCGCTCCTGCACCATCGCAGCCTGGCGCTCTCGGTCACCGCCCCTGACCTTGGGCGTGGGGTAGCTCCTCTCTGGCGTGCTTCTGCACGGTCCATCGCAGCCGCCGTGGTTCTACTTATTTTCCAGTTATTGTGAGACATTACTGATATACAACATATCTAAGTTTAAGATATACAGTGGGATGATTTGATATATGTATAAATTTTGAAGTGATTACCACAACAGGTTAGTTAATACTTCTGTCCCCTCACATAATTACGATTTTTCCTATGTGTGGTGATAACTTTTATGAGCTACTTTTGTTAACAACTTTCAAGTATTTAATGAAGTTCTGTTGATTAGAGTCACCAAGCTGTACATTAGATCCCCAGAACTTGTCTTATATTGTAAGTTTGTACCCTTGGATCAACATCATCCTATTTCTCCCAGCTGCCTCCCTCCATCCCTAGCACCTAGCCACCACCATTCTATTCATTTCTTTGAGTCTGGCTTTTTCAGATTCCACATATGAGTGGGAAGATACAATATTTGTCTTTCTCTGCCTAGCTGATTAGTATAATGCCCTCAAGATCTTTCCATGTTGCCACAAAAGGCAGGATTTGCTTCTTCATTGGGGCTGAATAATATTCCATTGTATATAATATCACATTTTCTTCATTCATCCATTGATGGACACAAAGGTTGTTTCCATGTCTTGACTGTTGTGAGTACTGCTGCTGTGAACATGGGGGAGGATATATCTCAAGATAGTGACTTCATTTCCTTTGGATATATACCCAGATGAGGACTGCTGGATCCTTTAGCTCTATATATTTTAATTTTTTGAGGAACCCCCATACTATTTTTGTCATGTAACCTTAATTATCTCTTTAAAAGCTTTATCCCCAGTTATAGTCACATCGAGGGGTTCAGACTTCAACATGCAGATTTTTGGGGAAAAACATTCAGTTCAGAACAGTGATGATGATGTGATGATGATGACGATGATGATAAAGTAGAGGGCATCATTTATTGAGTTGTTATACATCCCAGACACCACTATAATTGCTGGCTCTAGATTTTCTCACGTAATTTCCACAACGTCCTATGGAACAGGTACTATTATTATTATCTCCTTTTATAGAGGCACAAAAACTGCCCAAAGCCAACACACCTAGTGAGTTATATAGAGGTTCTATCTAGGTTGGAGTTTGGATTTTAGAGTCTAAGCTCTTCTCTTTTAGGCTATCCTAGCTCTAGGCATCTGGGAGACTCATGTCGTCCATGTGTACAATGGATTAGATGTTATTTAGGATCTCTTCCAGTCCTAACATTTAAGATTTTATTGGACTGCACGTTATTGATCAAATAAACTACTTTTAAGGAAGGCCCAGTTCTAGGTGCTTTGGAAGATGATGAAAGGGGGCTGGTTTTACTCTAAACTTGTCAGTACAGTTCTTAGTTTATTGCATTATTGTTTATGGTCAGATCCGTTGTCTACGTTCAGGTCTGTATTAGGGAGCTTGTGACATTTCCCCTTGCCTGAGTTTTGTTTTGGTTCCTTGTCTCATTACACAGAACAGTCCCTAAGGGTTTTGGGTTCTCTCTTGCTTTCAGGAAACCAGGGACCTGCTCTGCCTTGAACTCAAGTCCCTGACCTCAATGACAATGTGTCCTTTGCCATCTGTCTGTATCTCTGCCACTCACCTGCCTTAGGCCCTGGACACCCCCTTTCTTCTTAGACAAGGTTCTCGTTGATGACCTGATATCCTCCAGGAAGCCTGTGCAATGCCTGGCCCCCAGTTCTCCCTGACTGCCACTCCCTGGAAGTTAGCTGTGTGGCATCTAAGAGATGAGGAAGGTAAACTTGGTACTGCTGCTGCTGCTAAGTCACTTCAGTCGTGTCCGACTCTGTGCGACCCCATAGACAGCAGCCCACTAGGCTCCTCTGTCCCTGGGATTCTCCAGGCAAGAATACTGGAGTGGGTTGCCATTTCCTTCTCCAATGCATGAAAGTGAAAAGTGAAAGTGAAGTCGCTCAGTCGAGCCCAACTCTTAGTGATGCCATGGACTGCAGCCTACCAGGCTCATCTGTCCATGGGATTTTCCAGGCAAGAGTACTGGAGTGGGGTGCCACTGCCTTCTCCAGTAGGGGCCAAATACTTGGCTTTAAACCCACAATATCTTGGCTCATTAAAATAATGGCATTGTAGTTTTAACCTTCAGCTTATTTCAAGGCTACATTTCAAGGGAAATCCCAGTTGCCTGTCTGTTACTGCTTTTTTTGCCTTGGGATTTCTAGCTTCTTCTGTCACACACTGGCATTTCAGATTTACTTGGTACAATTAAAGAAATTGCATGACTGCTAGTTTCTCCTCTTTTTTCCTCCCTCAGATAAATTGTAGAATTCAACTTGATTAAAACATTTATTAAGTGAGATTTAATAGGTTCCAGTAATGCTGTGTATGTGTTTGTGTGTATGCACACGTGTGTGTGTGTGTGCACTTATTATTCATTTCTTCCATGTGTGCCAAGAATGGTCATGTGCACATAGAAAACTGTTCATGGAACTCGTTGGATTCTGCAATTTACTAGCAATGTCAAATTAGGAGGTTTAATGGATTCATACACAGAAATTCCTAGTGTGGTTGTATTAGCAATAAGTTTCATTAAAAAGGGCTATTTTTCTCTACTGGGATTTCAGTAAAGAGACAATGTTTATTTTTTCAGTGGAAAATTGATTGTAACTAAGAGGCTACTTGGCTTGAAAGTGGGGAATTATCATATCATATGATTAAATGAAAGCTTACCTTGTTAAAAGGTAACTAGACATATCCCAGTAGAATTGAGACAATGTTTGATTAAGCCAGATTTTCCTACTTTATATTCAAGGAACAAATTAAAGAATAATTGAGATCCTTTTCAGATCTTTTATAAGCTGCATATATAAAGCTTCAGCTCCAGGTGGCAAAGCAATTAGCTGATGAATAAAATCAACCCCACTGTCATTCGTCAGATGTTTAAATTCTATAAACCAGATAAATTAATGTGTTCCTTAAGCCAAATAAACGGTCATGCTCTCCATGTTACCACTCAGTTCCCTTGGGGAAAGGTTGGAAGCATGTTCATAGAATGGCTAGGATCTGCTTAATCAGAAAGGTTGAAATTAAGTTGCCCATTTGATTTTTTGGAATAAAAAGTCCTCCTGGCACAAAACCTATTTTCCAAGCAAGGTTTTTAGATGTGATGGTTTGATTTGTTCAGTAACCTAAGGAGACAGCTGGACTCAGGGATACATTCTCCTGGTTGAGTTCATTTTCCTGTACTTGGCAGGAAAGTTATTTATAAGCAACTGAAAATGCTCTGGTTTCATTTATTCCTTGTTCCTGAGTGTTAATACAGAGAATTAGAACCTATCATGCCTTTTATGCTTCCAGATTAATCTGTCAGAGATGAGTCTGAGTAAGTGCAACTAAATCTCCATTGAATGATGGTGACATGGGAGCCTTTTCCAACATTGAGGTCTTGATAAGGTAGACTTAAGGTCCAGAGGACATTATTCCATTAGCGGGTAACTGACTCGTTGGCCAACTCTGCTCTGCACCGCCAGCACTGCTTTCGGGACTCGCTCACTGGTCTTTGACCCTCTGCCATCTGGTTTGCTGCCATGCTGTTGATACCTGGATCACTGTGGGTGCTACAAGAGTGCGGTTCTGTGACCAGGAGCTGCAGTCACCTGGGAGCTTGCTGGGAATGCAGAATCTCAAGTCCTCCTGACCTACTGAATCATTGTCTTCATTTTGTCTGATTCACTCAACAGAAAAGCTTGAGCAGCACTGTGTTAGAGGGTACTGCCTTTTCAAATATAGGCAGGGTTGGGGTTATGGAGCAAGCACATGGCCAACTGGAATACCGAGTTTGTCGATTTTGTGAATCTTACAGTCTCTTTTCTCTTTTATTCCATTAGCCACTAGCACTTTAAAAAGACGTTAACAAAAAAGAAGAGCTAGAACTCATTTATTATAATATTGATTATTGGAGTCCAGCATTCTTCAGGAACTGTAACAAAAATTGGCAATTATTTATAGAAATTGAATTTAGATCTTGCAGTCATTACCAAGAGGACGCTGGATGAATTTTCTTGTTGAACTGCCAGCTAGCTATCTATTAAGTGCAAAATATTGGTCCCAATATGGTATAGTAGAGAGACAACTGGATTGGATGTTCAGGCACCAACTTATCATCTGATTATGGGCAAGCAGTTTCACTTGGAGCTTGATTTCCTTGTGCATAAAATGAGGGATTTGGAAGCAGATGATTCTAGAGTCTCTTAAAAGTCTGAATGTTCAAGATTTGATGTGACAGTGAGGAAGTCTGAGTAAGATGTTCTGAATATATTAATTCAGAATTATTCCAGGGGCTGGAAACCAACCCCACACATGAATTTTCCTGATGCTGTTGGAGTAGTATCATCCCTAGCATTTGGCAAACATTTGGAAATTCTCTAACCATATGAGTTCCTAGGGATCAAGAGGCAGACATTTGGGTGTGATGTAGGTGTGTGTTTATCTGTGTGTGTGTGTGTGTGTGTGTGTGTGTACACATTTGCAGTCTATAGGGGCTCTGTGAATATTCATGTTACACAGGCATTGGAAGGAATGAAGCAGCAGCATAAATATGTTTTAATGCAAGAAAGAATATGAAATTCATGAATAGCAGAACGAAGCAATGCTCAACATAATCTTTGCTGTAAAATGAAAATTTACAGCAAAATGATATTTCCCCAACCTCTGGTGTGTTGTATACTGTTATTATTATTATTTTTTTTAATGATAATCTATCTTCTCTCTCTCTCTCTTCCTTCTTCAACATGTTTTATTCTGGTTTTCATTTTTCACTTTGAGGTTTACTTCGGGTTGTATGTGAATGCTGAAGAAGTTGGGGTGATTATTTACTGCTGCAAAGAGATACTCTTTGAAGATTTGAAGATGTGTTACTAGAAGTTAGTTGGTTAGAGAAAAGTCTCCCAAGTTCTCCTGTATTCAGAAGGCAATTCTGGGCAAAAGCTGTGTTGGAGGAGAGATGGCCTATAAAGCTTTTCCTCATTGGGGAATTGATTCTCAGTGATTTATTTGAAGTTTCCTTTCTTCCTCCCCTCCCCCCCTTAACACAAGACTGGATTAATTGCCTACTATGTGCTTGAAACTGAAAATACAGAGAGGAATAATTCGCCATCACAGCCCTTAAGGGCTCATATCTTGCAGAGAAACGCATGGTCTGTAATTTCCATCTCCACTGATAGCTTTCACTCTGAATTTTATTGTAATGTGAGCATATAAGAAAAGTCATAATGGTTATTTGAGAGCAGTTTCATTTTCTGGTTACATAGTGTTTACTCAAATTTGTGTAGAGGTGTGTGTGTATGTGTGTGGGGGTGTATCTGTGTGAAGCCTTTGAGTAACAGCTTAAGTGATATTAATAAAACAGATTTCTGGTCTCCAGAGGAAGGCAGATTCTCAGTGCAAAGTATGATATATTCTGGGAAGTAGGTTTATTTTTTAAATTGAGTATGTTAAAATACATCCAGGGATCTTTAAGGGCACTGCCTTACTGGGAATCTTCTGGCTCTTAAAATTGACATTTGCAGTGCCTTATTTGATAATTCTGAAGAGATAAATATTCTTTCTTTAAGTTCCACAGGCACAAGACTGTGCTTTTTAAATGCAGAAGTGTGCCTGTCCTAGGCGAATGGTTCTCAAGCTTTGATGGGCAAAAACATCACCTGGGCAGCTAGTTCACAATGCAGATTCCCACCGTGGCTTCTTCACACCCCAAATTTTGATTTGTTAGGTGAAAGATGGGGCCCAGTACTCTGCATTTAAGTCAGCTTTGCAGGTGATTCTGTTTAGGTGGTCTGAAGTCATTCTGGAGAACATGGGTATACCATTTATCCATTGGGATCATATCTAGGCATAAGCCCATCTACTGTATGCTGTGAAAGTATTTTGAAATCTGTGATTGAAAGACTGCTATGCAAAGCATTAGTTTCATGATCATACCAATGAATAAAGACTTATGAGGCCATATTACATGATGCTCAAGAATTTAGTCTCTGTAGTCAGACTGCCTAGGTTTTAATTTCCACTCTTGTGACTGCTGGAGGCTCTCTAAGCCTCAGTTTCCTCAGTTATGCCAGGGATAATAATAATTATTAATTATAATATCCATCTAATTAGGTTGTCATGAGGATTAAGTGAAATAACATATATGAAATGCTTAGCACAGTGTCCAGCACAGAGCAAGTGTTTGATAAATTTTGGCTATTTTTTGGTAACAACATAACAAGAATCACAGTAAATAGGACTGCATCCCTTTCCTTTCTTCTTAGGTAACTGTGAGCACTTTGTAGTGTACCAACTTAATCAGCACAGAAGCCCCAGGAAATGGTTGAGGAGTCTTTAGTCGCCTTACAGTGGTCCCTTCGAACTGCCTATATCACATTTCATCTTCAATCCAGTTAGTAGTGGCTTTGCCTCATTGGTTGCATATCTAGGCTTCTTTCAATCCCTGCCATACAAACTGATTTCACACGGAGATGAGTATAGGGTGTATCTTCCTCTTCTAGGGAATGCACACATTTTCTTTTGATGCAACTGTCATTTACTTGATAAGCTGGAACAGGTAATCTCTGATGAACAGGGTTAATGCAATTGACCTTCATGGTTTAGATAGAATGGTGGGTGTGGTCTCAGGTCCCTGATGCAGGGACAGGAAGATTCCTAGGATGAATGGCTGTACCTTTTTCGCAGACACTGAGCTTTTCAGCTTTGAGTCTCTGGTTGCCCAAGTATTTATCCAGGAAGTGGGTATAGATTTCCTTGAAAGTGAAAACTTGGGATTGGCCTGATTTAAGATGATGTTTCCCTGTGCTTTGTAAAATGCCAGCTTAGACTGGGATTTTGATTTTCTTGCTGACTGAAATAAAGTTTTATCAGAATCATAGGAAATGTTAAACAGACATTGTTATTTCTGTCACTCCTCCACTGATCCTCAAACTACCACCCACTGACAACATCTGAATGCTGTTCAATCCCCAGAGTTCTGATTTAATCAGCCATGGGTTTGACTTTGGGAGACTGGAAATTTGAAAAGCTCCTCAGGTGATTCTAATGTTCAGCCAAGCTTGAAAACCTCTGCTTTACAGATAAGTCTACACGTTCTCATCTTCGGCTTTCTACAAGTGCGTTCCCTGATATATCAAATTTGTTTTCCCACATACTTTATGAATTTTTGAAAGTAAAGAAACTTTCGGAATTACTCTAGACAAGTGGTTGTCAAACATGGTTGATTTTGTCCCTCACTGGCTATCTTGCAATCTCTGGAGACATTTTTGACTGTCACAATTCGGGCAGGAGGGAGTGTGTACTGTTGACATCTAGGGGATAGGGGCCAGGGACAGGGCTTAACATCTTACAGAGCACAGGGTGCTCCTCTCCCCAGCCCCCAACAGAGGAGTTTCCTGCTCAAGACGTTAATAGTGTCAACATTGAGAAACTGAAAGTTGCTCAGTCCTGCCGGACTCTTTGCGACCCCATGGACTGTACTGCTGCTGTTGCTCCTGCTACTAAGTCGCTTCAGTCGTGTCTGACTCTGTGCGACCCCATAGACGGCAGCCCACGAGGCTCCCTCGTCCCTGGGATTCTCCAGGCAAGAACACTGGAGTGGGTTGCCATTTCCTTCTCCAATGCATGAAAGTGAAAAGTGAAAAGTGAAGTCACTCAGTCGTGTCCGACTCCTAGCGAACCCCATGGACTGCAGCCTACCAGGCCCCTCCGCCCATGGGATTTTCCAGGCAAGAGTACTGGAGTGGGTTGCCATTGCCTTCTCCAATGGACTGTACAGTCCATTGAATTCTCCAAGCCAGAATACTGGAGTGGGTAGCCTTTCTCTTCTTCAAGGGATCTTCCCAACCCAGGGATGGAACCCAGGTCTCTCGTGTTGCAGGCGGATTCTTTACCATCTGAGCCACAAGGAAAGCCCAACAATACTGGAGTGGGTAGCCTATCCCTTCTCCAGCAGATAGATCTTCCCGACACAGGAATCTAACTGGGGTCTCCTGCATTGCAGCTGGATTCTTTACCAACTTAGCTATCAGGGAAACCTTGCCTTAAACTTGATCCCTCTCATTTTACAAATGGGAAGGAAAGCGATGATATTTTGATTTGCACAAGGATTCATGCATAATTATTGGCAGAATCAAATTCCTAACAATTGCAGCTTTACAGTGGAATCAGGCCCTTATGCCTCCCCACCTCCTTTTTAACCTACTGCCCTAGGGAAATTTGTTATTCATCTTGTTTCCTTTTCCTTCTCAAATATTCCCGGCTCTCAATGGTGGTGACAGGTTTCCTGTATTTTAGTATTTCAAATTTCTTACATTAAAACCTAAGATAAATTGCTTAGGCTCAAAAAACATCTTTCTTTTTTCCCCTGTAGGAGCATAACAACAACTTGGTGCTGGGCCTGGGTTGCTTTGTTCTGAAAAGCAGCTTTGATTAGGAGTTACATAAATCCATGATTAAGTTAAAAAATGGCCGAATGAAGTAATTGTCAGTCTATAAACCTGGTTTGGTAAGCAAAATGTTTCTAACTTAGGCACCCACAAGATGAAATTACACAGCGGCTTTGTGGTGATGAGAAGGGTGATGTAGTCTCCTCAGGCCTCCTTCATGCAGGGTGTGTGCACATGCCTGCAAATGTGACTGTGCGTGCCTCTGGTCATGTGACTGAACGTAACTGTGTGCGTGGTCATGCACGTGACTGCGCTCCAGCGTGCGTTGCGTGATGCCGAGGCGCTGCAGCGTCTTAGCTCCAGAACCTCATGGAGAGAGTTTAGGAAGCGGAGACGGGCTTTGATTTTGAGACCTGTGAGTACATCTCCTTTTATCCGCACATCCCCTCAATCGCTTGCCCCTCCCACCCTAATCTTTCCGTCAGCTAAATAGTTAACTGTGATTATTTTTGCAGGGTTGAATTTGGAATTATTCCTGTGTAAGGTGTGTTTCTTTTTTTATGTCTTTATTCTCTACCTTTTCTGTGAACGCGTTTTTGTAATAAAAATGAAACCTCTTCGTCAAATATAACTTCAGAATCGCCTGCGAGCTTCTGAACAAAACCCTGGGGCGCCATCCACAGAGACTGCGATTGGGTCGGTTTGGGGTGGGGTTGGGGGAAAGGATGGCTGAGTTTCCTTCAGAGATTCTTCTCTGTGGTTAGGATGAAGCCTCTAGCTCTAGGAGAGTGGTTCTCAGCTTTGTCTGCAAAGCTGCAGAAAGACACCGATGCCTGCCTCGGGGCACCTGCAGAGGGGTGTTTTTTAGTTTTTAAAATTTTATCTTTTGGATCCACCACATGGTATGTGGGGTCTTAGTTCCCCGCCAGGGATGGGACCCCTTGTTCCCTGCATTGGAAGCAGAACTGTCAGGGAAAGTCCCCTGCAGAGGTTCTGATTGAGTCAGTCTGGAGTTGGGCCTAGGCTTTGGAAGTATTAAGTGTGCCCCAGGTGATAGAGTTATACAGAGGGAAGTTAAATCAGAAAGAGAAAAACAAATCCAATATATTAATGCATATATGTGGAATCTGAAAAAATTGGTACAGATGACCTTAAATGAAGCAGAAATAAAGACACAAAGAGAACAAAGATATGGATACAGAGGGCTGAAAGGGGGGATGGGATGAATTGAGACATTGGGGTTGACATATATACCCTATTGATACTGTGTATAAAGTAGATAACTAATGAGACCCTAGGGAATATATATATAGCCCAGGGAATTCTTATTCAATGCTCTGTGGAGACCTCAGTGGGAAGGAAATCCAAAAAAAGATATATGTATAGCTGATTCACTAACCCAACATTATAAATTCCCCCCACCCCTGAAAAAGAAGAGCTCCCCAGGTGATTTAGGAATCAGAAGGGCTGCCTGATATCCCTGAGGTTATTTTTTGGGGGTGGAGGTGACTTGTTTTTGCTCTCTTACCAAGCTTCCCCTGTCAACTGAGAGTTAATGATATTGTTCTAAGCTTTGAGCATAGCCGATCACAGGACTGGAAATAAGGGTCCATTCCTTTTGGAGGGAGCAGTAACAATCAACGTTATGGGGACACTAATTATAAAAATAGATTGTATTTTTAATTGTTGAGAAAAGGATGAGCTTGAAGGAAATTTTACTTTTTTTAAGAGTGATTTACCTTCATAAACTACCCTAAGTAGATTCGTAAGAAGTAAGGAGCTGCCCCTGGGGTGTAAACAACCCTATGCAATAGGTGCTGCTGCCGCCGCCACGTCGCTTCAGTTGTGTCTGACTCTGTGCGACCCCATAGATGGCAGCCCACCAGGCTCCTCTGTCCCTGGGATTCTCCAGGCAAGAACACTATTTTTAGTCTCTAGTTACTTTTGCTTCTGTTTCCTTTTCCTCCTCCCTGCCCTCCCACCTTTTTTTTTTTTTTTTTTNTCTGTGCGACCCCATAGATGGCAGCCCACCAGGCTCCTCTGTCCCTGGGATTCTCCAGGCAAGAACACTATTTTTAGTCTCTAGTTACTTTTGCTTCTGTTTCCTTTTCCTCCTCCCTGCCCTCCCTCCTTTTTTTTTTTTTTTTTTAAAGCAAGGGAAGTCCTCCTTCCTTGTATCTTGACAGACTCCTCTGTGTTGGTGTTGAGGTTGGATTCTGGACTTTCCTTTGTTAGAGCAGCCATGCAGCTTTTTAGGCTTATTAAAGACATGGAATGCTCCCTGTGCCACAAAGACAGAGGGCCTTTCTGAAGCTGCTGAGTTCTCCACTGTCAGGGGTGCTAGGAGGGTCTAGGGCTGGGTTGACAGAGGGAGACTCCTAGTAGCAGGCAGGCCCCTGTGGGCCTCAAAAGCCATCCAGCCCCAGCCGGCTCTGGCTTCCTGTTTCTCTGCAGGAGCCACTTGGGAGCAGTGTGGCCATGCCTATGAGGGAGGCTCAGGGAACCTTCCTGGAACTGACCAGCACAGCCCGGAGCCTGGAGCCTGCGGCTGATGACAAGTTAAATATTTCACAGAGTATAAATCTTTCAACTTGCAAATGCTCCTTCGGTGAGAAATCAGACAGTGGGTAAGGAGTGGGCAGAATCCTTGCCCCAGTGAACGAAAGTGAGGATGGGAACCCTGGCCTTTGTTCTGTGATTGGATAGTACAAAATTTGTGGAAAAGAGGATTCTCCGCTTATGGTGGGTCCTGGACGGGCTTCTAAGGATGGGAGGCACTGTTGCTGATCTTTATCTAACTGACAAAAGAGACAAAACAGAGAAACTATCACTGGCCTGATGTGATAGCCACCACGCAACAGTTTCAGGTTGTCAGCTTTTCTGACGCAAGTCAAACAGAGGTACACATGACTCAGGCTCTTTCTGATTTTGCTTTCATAAGAAACAATATGAACTTTTCAATCTTAGACATTTGTTCTAGGTCTTTGGATTAGATTCTTTACAATGGATGCGTCTTGCCGCCAAGGAGCTCACATTTAAAGTCTTGTCTTACAAAATTATTACGAAGCATCTGTGAGTGTGTAACATTGTATTGCTATTTTCTGGATTGCTATTTTCTGTCTTGCTTCCAGGATTTGTTTAGAGAGAAGGAAGGAGTTGAGGTTGGGCAGTGGAGTACAAGGAAGCACATGAGCAGAGGTGCAGGCACGAGAGAGAAGTGGGCTGACTAGAGGGTTCCCCAGATCGCCAAGGTCACAGGGCGAGAGGAATTGAAGTGTGAACCTCTGAACTTGATTTATTGGTTGGCTGTGAGCTCTCATGGCAGTCAACAGTTCTTTGCTGAGAATAAACCCAAATCTGGGAGGAGAGCAGGGGAAGGAGTTGTCAGACGGGAGAACAAACAGATGCCACTGGCAGCTTTTTGGCTTCTCCCTAAAAGTCCGGAGAGGTAAAGACCACCTGGCTGCCATCTCTAGTGGTGTGCAACTGGGGTAGATTTCTGAGGCTATGAGATGCACTCAGAAGAGGGGATTCCTAGAGATCTGGTGCTCATGGCCAGCCAGGACCAAGCACACAAACTTGCCTGTCTTTCCTGCAGTTTTTCCTTCTGGAGGTCAAGACTAGCCAGTTCCTGCTGGGCCAAGTGAGATATTTCCTTCTTGACTTCCTTGGGAGTTTCCCACACCCAGGATAGAAGGGGCTGCTATTGATTTTGGGAGTGATCTGGTGTCTCTCTGCTTTCTGGAGTTCTGGGGGATTGTAGATTCCCTGGAGCCAAATGGAGATTTTTAGGTATCCTCTATCTGAATTTAGCCTAAAAGTCAGCAAGCCATCACCACAGCTATTTTTCCAGTTACATCCTCAATGACCCATGGAAGTAAACAAACTTAGACTCTGTGACTAAGCAGGTCAAAAGTCAGCCAGACACCACAACTATAAAAAAGTTTCATCACAGCCCAGCAAGATTCAGGGCTGCCATGTCAAAGTTTTAGGGGCTTTGTAAAACAATGAAACAGGAGCTTGTCCTGGGAACATGCAAATAGCCTATTGTATATTATGACATGGACAGTTCTTCAGGTGAACAGATGAAACCCATCAGTTCAGTTCAGTTCAGTTGCTCAGTTGTGTCTGACTCTCTGCGACCCCATGAATTACAGCACGCCAGTCCTCCCTGTCCATCACCAACTCCCAGAGTTCACTCAAACTCATGTCCATTGAGCCGGTGATGCCATCCAGCCATCTCATCCTCTGTTGTCCCCTTATCCTCCTGCCCCCAATCCCTCCCAGCATCAGTGTCTTTTCCAATGAGTCAACTCTTCACATGAGGTGGCCAAAATATTGGAGTTTCAGCTTTAGCATCAGTCCTTTCTATGAACACCCGGGACTGATCTCTTTTAGAATGGAGTGGTTGGGTCTCCTTGCAATCCAAGGGACTCTCAAGAGTCTTCTCCAACACCACAATTCAAAAGCATCAATTCTTCAGCACTCAGCTTTCTTCACAGTCCAACTTTCACATCCATACATGATCACAGGAAAAGCCATAGCCTTGAGTAGACGGACCTTTGTTGGCAAAGTAATGTCTCTGCTTTTTAATATGCTGTCTGGGTTGGTCATAACTTTCCTTCCAAGGAGTACCCGTCAGGACTGGCTTAATTACTTTGTAGATAGCTGGAAATGGCAGCATTGATGGAGACCCCATTCTTGAGTACAGGGGTTTTTATTCTTGTTTAGCTGTGATAATGAAGACCATAAGAAACATGTTGGGCACTGTGCTAGGTGAATTAGATTTATTTCTCACTTAATCCTCACAACAACATTATGAGATAGGTGCTATTACCTCTCTTTTGTACAGATGGGACTACTTTGCTTGAAGAGGTTAAGTCATGTGTAGGCTCACCTGGATGGCAGATGGAGGAGCCTCTGTAGCCTGTGTTCTTTTTATAGACCCCTCCCTGTTGAGAGGCTTTTAGGAGGATACTCCAGGGTATTGACTCTCATAGGTTTTTCTAATATGGATTGGTAGGCATGAGAGAAAATTTCTCCTCTTCATTTAGATTAATTGTACCAACAAATTAATTGTGAGATCATAAGACTGAGAGACTAGCTCCCCAGCAAGGTGCTGAGTGAAAGGAAAGACTGCCTTCATTCTAATTGCTTTAAATAGCAGTGTTGAGTCTTCATGTAGGGTTTCTAGTTGTAGGTTTGGACCAACTTCCTCTTGAAAGGAAGTTGAGAAATCTACAATCCCTACGTAGAACAAAAAATAAAACATTCCCTGCCCTCTGATAGTCGTTAAAAACAAAGCAAAACACACACAAAAAGCTAACAGAACTGAAGTAGGATTCCCTCATTTTGTAGGAGGATGTTTTAAGGGCCATTTCTCTAATTACCAGCTGAGCTACTAGGGAAGCAGGAGAAGGGGATGACAGAGGATGAGATGGTTGGATGGCATCACCAACTCTATGGACATGAGTTTGAGCAAGCTTCTTGAGTTCGTGATGGACAGGAAAGCCTGGCATGCCACAGTTTATGGGGTCACAAAGAGTTGGATACGACTGAGTGAGTGAACTGACTACTGACTGTCTAATTACTTTGCGAACTAAAGACAGTGTTACCTAGAATTTGGGTAACAAGATCTGGAGTGGTGCTATCTCTGAATGACCAGACTCAATGACAGGGAGGCTTGAAGGTGAATGTAGGGAAAAACACAGTGGACCAGAAGAACTTGCTCTAGTTCTGGCACCAGTAAGTCCCACGACTTGAACCACTTCCATCATTTTTCTTCAGCTTGTCTCACTGGTCTAGTTTGAGATGGCAGTAAGATTGCCTCCTGGGCTCACCTTAGTGGTCATAAATGTTGTTGGAGGACATGTCAGATAATGGAGGTCAACCTATAACTCTTACTTTGTGTGACTCATTTGTTCATAACAGACACTTGGTTCACACTTCCTGCATGCCAGGTACTGTGTTTTGTTGCTGTTCATTTGCTAAGTTATGTCTGACTCTTTGTGACCCCGTGAACTGCAGCACACCAGGCTTCCCTGTCCTTCACTATATTCTGGGGTTTGCTCCAACTCATGTTCATTTAGTCAGTGATGCCATCCAACCATCTCATCTTCTGTTGCCCTTTTCTCCTCCTGCCCCCAATCCCTCCCAGCATCAGGGTCTTTTCCAGTGAGTCAGTTCTTGGCATCAGGTGGCCAAAGAATTGGAGCTTCAGTTTCAGCATCAGTCCTTCCAGTGAATAGTCAGGGTTGATTTCCTTTGGGATTGACTGGTTGGATCTCCTTCCTGTTGAGGGGACTCTGAAGAGTCTTCTCCAGCACCACAATTCAAAAGCATCAGTTCTTCAGTGCTCAGCCTCCTTTATGGTTCAAGTCATACATGACTACTGGAAAAACCATAGCTTTGACTATATGGACCTTTGTTGGCAAAGTGATGTGTCTGCTTTTTAATATGCTATCTAGTTTTGTCATAGCTTTTCTTTCAAGGAGCAAGCTTCTTTTAATTAATGACTGCAATCACCGTCCACAGTGATTTTGGAACCCAAGAAAATAAAATCTGCCACTCTTTCAACTTTTTCCCCATGTACTTGCGATGAAGTGATGGGACCAGATTGTCATGATTTTAGTTTTTTGAATGTTGAGTTTTAAGCCAACTTTTTCCACTCTGCTCTCTCACCCTCATCAAGAGGCTTTTTAGTTCCTCTTCACTTTTTGCCATTAGAGTAGTATCATCTGCATATCTGAGGTTATTGATAACTCAGTTCTTATAACAATACTGTAAGGGAGATACTATTCTTACCTTAATTTTGCAGATGAGGAAACAAGTACACATGGAAGTTGACTTGCTCAAGGTCACTCACAAGTGTGGGATATATGGTAGAGTCAGTCTTGAACCCAGGTGGGTGGTGCTATGGTCCTTCTCCATCTGACCTTCTCCAAAGTATAATCAGTTTTGATATGTCTCACATGTCTCTTTTTCAGGGGGTAGGGAGATGTTCTGAATGAAAAGGTGGTATGCTGGGAGCCTAATGGAGGCTTGAACTAGGGCTCAGTTGTAAGGCTGTGGCTTTCAGATTTCAGAGTCCTGCTTGAGGAAGATCTGGAGAGTTTTGAGAGCTTCTGATGTTTTCTTCTCATTATATGTTCCAGATGCACTACTTTTCCCCTTCTATAAAAATGATATTAAATCTCAGTGTTATTATTTTGTAAATTATAAAATTACTGTGCAGTAATTTTTAGCATTCATTTGTATCATCAGTATCTTTATGTGACTTATTGTTTGGTTCTCATCTTAATGATAGCAATTATTGGTGTGCTTTTTAATGTCCAGCAGAATGTAGAAATCAGCACGCATCACAAATCTATGACTTTTTTAATTATTATTTTTTTCCTTTTACAATGGCATGTGTTCAGTGAGAAGCAAATAGATAATACCAAAATACTAGAAGAAGAAAGATAACATCATCCAGAATCGTATCATTCTGTGATAGGTGTACCAAAGAGAAATCTATAGAGTTTTGCTTGTGACAGACTATATTCAGGAATTCTATACCCAGCCAGCTTGTCTTTCATGCGTGAAAACAATTATATTCTCTGACAGGCAAAGCTTCAAAATCATCTGTGGTAGTGGTTCTCTTAGGTAAGGTTTTGTCTCTTTTGAAGAGAGTGCATGAAGATAAATTTCAGGTGACCAAGAGATGGTTGATGGTGCAGTGAATGATCACAAAAGGAAAACCAGTGTATGAAAAAGGCTGGGCCAAACGCTTAAACCAGGGAGTGTACATCTGCATCTGCTTGTATACATAGGTAGTTATAATAATTAAGGATTACATGTAATATTAATAATTATATATTGTATATATAATTACATATA
>SJYA01001797.1:2472629-2544992 GCA_006410615.1 Neotragus moschatus
GATTACATGTAATAATAATAATTATATATTTTATATATAATTACATATATAATAATAATTAAGGATTGCATATATAATAATAATTAAAGATTACAAAATCTGTAATTGGATTTCTGTTTACAAGCTGAAAGCAAATCTAAAAAATCATTCTCAGAAGATATATAATACAATAGTTATTATGTGGTAATCTGTTCTATACCTCCAGATTGTATCATCAAAATCTGAGAAGGGAATAATTCTGGGAGTAGATAGGGGAGAAGGAATGAGAGGTAACAGAATGAGGAAAAGCGGGAGAAAGTCAGGGTATTTGACTGGGATAATGTTAATCATGTGTATTTGGGTGTTTTTTTTTTTTAACAGTCCAAAAAGTGAATGTTATACAAATATTTTGAGAAAATGTAAATTAGTAACATTTATCATTTTACATAATACTTGTCTTTCAAAAATTTACCTAAGTAACTTCATGGCTTTTTAGGTAGTTACACAGTTTGTGAATTTTTTTGTTTGTTTGTTTTTGAACCCAGTTCTCTCTGAGCTTGTTTTGCTGCAAGCCCAGTTCATGGTGTGTTTCTGTAAGTAACCTCTAGATAGAGAAGCATATTGTTCTGTCTGCTTACGTCTGGGGTCCGACTGCCCAACTGGTACTAGAGATTAAAAGACAATTTTTTCCCTATTTTTTAATCCGAACGTTATAGACATCACAATGAAGCTAGAAGTCTTCACATGTGTACGTGTCACTTCAAGAAAGTAAAGTAAACAGATTGGAATTTTTCAAAATATGTTCTCTAATTCTGATTGACTTTATTATACTTAATACTTCTTGAATATTGTTTTCTTACAACTTGGGGGTCACTGGCACTGATACAGCTTCATTTAGAAATGTTGATGTTGCAGTTTGCTGATATCGTGTGTGTGTGTGTGTGTGTGCGCGCGTGCATGCGTGCGTGTTTGTGTGTGTATGTGTGGTGCGTGCAGGGAGGCCCAGGAAGCGTTCATGAATCAAATGTTCAGATGAGGACAGATAGGAATTCCTCCACTAGTAGGCTTGTTGCAGGAAGGCTAATCAACACTTCAGCAAGGAAGTTAGCAGCCTTCCTCCCACCCTGACTGCTGCTTTTCCTGGTAGTGGCAAGGTTGTTGAGCCTCATTACTGGAAAGTTCATCTTGTTAGATTCCCACTTAAAGCAGGAGGATGTGTTAGGAAATAGCTCAGACTCTGTGACCATTCTGACATAGGCAGTGACATACGAAGTGTTGATCAAGGAGTTTTATTTATAGTTTTGTTAGAAAATGTGAAAATTAATAACTGATTAAGTAACCACATGTGCATACTACTGGATTAGATTTAACATATTTGCTAAGTTGCTTCTGTCATGTCTGACTGTGATCCCACAGACTGTAGCCTGCAAGGCTCCTCTGTCCATGGGATTCACCAGGCAAGAATACTGGAGTGGGTTGCCAGTTCCTTCTCCAGAGGGTCTTCCCAACCCAGGGCTTGAACCCACATCTCTTAGGTCTCCTGCATTGGCAAGCAGGTTCTTTACCACTGGCACCACCTGGGAAGCCCTTTAGCATATTTAATCTTGACTTTATTGAAGTGAGGTTGGCATGAGTTTTAGGGTCAGAACAAAAGAAAAAACAATACCAGTGATGGGCACAGGCTTGAAATATAATGTATTATATATACTAGCTAGGTTATATGACATTCATAAATAAACCCAGAAATCTCAGGGAGTTAAGGCAAAAAAAGTAAGGCTTATCTCTTGCTTTCATAAAGTCTAGTGTGGGCTTGGGGAAACTCCAGGCAGGATTCCTTCTATCTTGTTAGGCTGCCATCTCAACAGGTGGCTTCCAGCATTATCAAGGCAGAGGACTAGAGACCAGTTCTTTATTTGGTGTCCCCAAAGAAACAGGTCACTTCTGCCCACGTTTCAGTGGCTCTGCTTAATCATGCGGCCCCATGTAACTACAGGGGAATTAGGGAGTGCAGGCCTATGTGTCTAGGAAGGATAGCAAGCCTGGGTGTGGGTGAACCCTGCCTGCTTTTACCACACTCAGGAGACCGGGCATATGGCTGGAGTGGAATCCAGGCAGTGTTCAGAGGCTGATGTTATGAATACTCAGCAGGGGAGGCAGGATTCCTAGGGAATCAGGAAGGGATCCCACTTTCTTCTTTGCAGCAATGACAGCCGCACAGCCCTGGGATCACCTGCACACAAGGAGAGGGCGCTGAACCCTGCCAACAGCTTTTGGCTATGGGTCAGCTTCAACTTGGATTGATAGGTGTTGAATATAATAACTTCTTACTAGCTTTTTATTAAATGACTTGCCCTCTTCTGATACCTTGCTTGGCTCCTGGCCCTGCCTTAGCAGGACAGTCTGCTATTCAGGTCTGGGTTCCTTCTCCTAATGTCCTGACATCCCCCTAGCCTTGGATTGGTGTTTCTGGTTCCAGGCCATCTCTCTGTGACACCCATAGCTGCCTGGCATGAGTGGTGAGGGCGTAGCGAGTCTTTACCAGTGTGTGTTCTCCAGACCTGCTGTACTGTACAGAAAGCTGATACAGGGCTCCTGTCAGTAGAGGGGGCCTTGTCGTTCTTCTCTGTTGAACTCATGGCTTTTTCACATAGTGTGCTGGTTGAGAGTCATTTCAGGAGATAGAATGCCTGGGTCCAAACCTTGTCTCTATCACTAGTAAACAGTGAGACCCTGAGCAAGTGACTAAACCTCTATGTGCTTCAGCTTCTTGTTTACTGGTATAATAATAATACCTAGCCTTAGAGTAGTGGTGATTAGGTAAGTTAATACATGAAAACCACTGGAATGGTACTGATTGAGTGGAAAATGACCAAAGAACATTAGCCATTGTCATCCTCTTTCAAGACTCAAATGTTCCTGAAGCGTTCCCGAAGCGTTCCTGAAGCATTGCTTCTTTTCTGGGTTTCCTCAGTCCTCTGCTCATGCCTCTGTTATAGCATTTATCATGTTATAATTTGTAATTATGAAAACCACTGGAATGGTACTGATTGAGTGGAAAATGACCAAAGAACATTAGCCATTGTCATCCTCTTTCAAGACTCAAATGTTCCTGAAGCGTTCCCGAAGCGTTCCTGAAGCGTTGCTTCTTTTCTGGGTTTCCTCAGTCCTCTGCTCATGCCTCTGTTATAGCATTTATCATGTTATAATTTGTAATTATGTATGTGCCCATTTTTTTCCCTACAAGCCTGTGATTACTGAAGAGCAACACACTGCTCAGCCTTTACCCTAGTCCTTGACAGAGTATCTGATGTGCAAGAGAGATTAACAAGTGATTTCTGAACAAACGGGTAGATCCAGAGTGGTAGAAATTGGTAGAATTTACCAGTGTGCGATTTTCCTCTTTTTTCCAGAGGAGAAAACATTTCCCAGCTGCCTGTGCCTCTAGAGGAATCTTGAAAATGAGTTCTGCACAATCTTCCATGAGCCAACTCGCTGCTCCCATCCAGTTGGTTTAAAGACAGTAGAATTGGAGGATAGAAAGAGCCTAGATCCCTGAGCCCTCACTTGGAAAAGAGGGACCTGGACATTTGAAACTGTGTCTGGCTTCTGAAATCTGATCCTGTTTGTTACAGCGGCTGGTGTACTTCAGTTCAGTTCAGTTCAGTTCAGTTCAGTCACTCAGTCGTATCTGAATCTTTGCAACCCCACAAATTGCAGAATGCCAGGCCTCCCTGTCCATCACGAACTCCCGGAGTTCACCCTTCCAAGGAGTAAGCGTCTTTTAATTTCATGGCTGCAGTCACCATCTGCAGTGATGTTGGAGCCCCCCAAAATAAAGTTTGACACTGTTTCCACTGTTTCCGCATCTATTTCCCATGAAGTGATGGGGCCAGATGCCATGATCTTCATTTTCTGAATGTTGAGCTTTAAGCCAACTTTTTCACTCTCCATTTTCACTTTCATTAAGAGGCTTTTTAGTTCCTCTTCACTTTCTGCCATAAGGGTGGTGTCATCTGCATATCTGAGGTTATTGATATTTCTCCTGGCAATCTTGATTCCAGCTTGTACTTCTTCCAGCCCAGTGTTTCTCATGATGTACTCTGCATATAAGTTAAATAAGCAGGGTAACAATATAAAGCCTTGACATACTCCTTTTCCTATTAGTGACCAGTCTGTTGTTCCATCCCAAGATAATCACGATGGTGTGATCACTCACCTAGAGCCAGACATCCTGGAATGTGAAGTCAAGTGGGCCTTAGAAAGCATCACTACGAACAAAGCTAGTGGATGTGATGGAGTTCCACTGGAGCTATTTCAAGTCCTGGAAGATAATGCTGTGAAAGTGCTGCACTCAGTAGCCAGCAAATTTGGAAAACTCAGCAATGGCCACAGGACTGGAAAAGGTCAGTTTTCATTCCAATCCCAAAGAAAGGCAATGCCAGAGAATGCTCAAACTACCACACAATTGCAGTCATCTCACATGCTAGTAAAGTAATGCTCAAAATTCTCCAAGCCAGGCTTCAGCAATATGTGAACCGTGAACTTCCAGATGTTCAAGCTGGTTTTAGAAAGGACAGAGGAACCAGAGATTAAATTGCCAACATCCACTGGATCGTGGAAAAAGGAAGAGAATTCCAGAGAAACATATTTTTGCTTTATTGACTATGCCAAAGCCTTTGACTGTGTGGATCACAGTAAACTGTGGAAAATTCTGAAAGAGATGGGAATACCAGACCATCTGACCTGTCTCTTGAGAAACCCATATGCAGGTCAGGAAGCAACAGTTAGAACTGGACATAGAATAACAGACTGGTATACTTACTTGCTGATAAAACAGGGGTCTGGGTATGACAAAAATCTTGTAGACCTCATGGCATGCCTCCTAAGCTCAGAATAGCATTTTGGACCAGCCCTTATATGAAAAGCAGAAATGTACTGCAGTAGCTGAACTCCTGGAAAGACTGGGAGGGATAGAATGGGAGAGGGGAGGATGAAGTTGGGGGAGCCAGCCTGCCCACCCTGTCCTCAGCAAGGGGCCAGTTTGGAGTCAAATGTGGATTTCTCTCAACTTCTGGTTCTCTGTAACCTTCCCTTCTTCAATTGTGAGCAGCTGCTGAATGTAATTCTCCTCTTCCTGGAAAGTTACTTAGAGAAAAAGCAGACTTTCCTTTGACTACGCAAAGCATCATCCTTGGAGACAATCACAGTTTTTTTTAGAGTTTTGGTTCTTTCATAGGTACCTATTGTCCTAATAATGGAACTGCTTGGAACACAAAAGTATTTATTTCCTCTTTTAGCTAATTTAATTTTTATAGCCCCAGTGAAAAAATACTTTATGTTTTTACTTGTCTAATGCGATTTTAAGATAGTTTATTCTTGGATTCAATATTGTTTTCATTTTCTAGAAAATCAATTTAATTCACAGAAGGTTCATTCATTTAATGGCTTTCCTTGCACATGGTTAATGCTTAAGCATTTGATCAGATATTCTTCTTAGCAGTGTTGTCACGAGGCTCAACCAGAGAAGGTGTTAGGTGGGGAAAGCGTGTACATTTGGCAAAGCCTCTTTCATCCTGACTGATTGACAAGGCAAATAAGTCTGAATCGGTGAAATTGAACTGCGGAGTGTTTCTCAAAGAGTTCCTGTGTAATTTCAAGTTGTTCCAACTAAATTTTCATCAGTGAAGCTAATGAAGACTTTTGGATTATTTCCTTCTACCTTTCTGGTATTTGGTGTGTATTTCTATACCTATCTTGTGAAAATCTCTTGGGTTCCTGAAAACTTTTTGCCCTTAACTGTTAAACATTCCCTTTACACCTTTGCTTATTGTGTTATATAGCAGCAGCAGCAGTAGGACGGTTAGTAAAAATAAATGTTAGGCTGGTCCATGTCTGTATAATTATAATTTCAGAATTAAAGGCTTTTACTTTTAAAGTTGGGTGGCAATTCACCATTGGGAAGAAGTTTCTGAATTTCTTTCTTGGGCATGTTATGAATACTGTAACTAAAGGATTTATGATCAGATTGTAGTTATTTTTTGTTTATTTTTGGAAGGGAAAAGTGGCTTTTCTGAAGATGTCAGTCCTTTGCTGGAAAGTCAGTTCAGCGATGACTACAACAAAATACTTGGCTTTTCAGTGTCAGACTCTTCAGGTTGAGGGCACTGCTGTGATACAGCACAGAGCAGGCATATTCTAGAAGGCCATGATTTCTCTGAAGTGAACTTTAATGTTTAAAGAAAGTATCTGACTGTGCAGGACAGTAAATGATGATCAGGTACAATGGAGTATGCCACTCTTGACCTTTTCTTCTTTGTTAACAGTGTTTACTTCATGCCGGTTCTTAGTTGCCCATGGTGAAAAATAAAAACCTTGAGAAGCTTTATGGTAGGCTCATAGATTGTCTAAGAGATGGTTTATAAGTAGAGTAACAGCATCATTTGTCCTTCAAACTTGGACACTTTAGAGAGTGAAAAGAAATGTTATTAATAGTTAAAAATTATGTCAATGATACAGGTAAATGGAGACTTTTTCAATCAGTTAACCTCTGTCTCTCTCTCTCTCACACACACACACACCCATGTGTGTGCTGAATGCAGAGACTATAAGACACTAGAGGAGGGTAGAGATACATAATAGAATTATCCTGGGTCTCTATAGAACTATCACAGATCCCATGGCTTCCTAACTATCTACTAGTTAGGAACATCCATTTTGGGGTCTTTAGTGCACTCCAGTACTCTTGCCTGGAAAATCCCATGGATGGAAGGGCCTGGTGGGCTCTAGTCCATGGGCTCTCNGTAGAGATACATAATAGAATTATCCTGGGTCTCTATAGAACTATCACAGATCCCATGGCTTCCTAACTATCTACTAGTTAGGAACATCCATTTTGGGGTCTTTAGTGCACTCCAGTACTCTTGCCTGGAAAATCCCATGGATGGAAGGGCCTGGTGGGCTCTAGTCCATGGGCTCTCTAGGAGTCAGACACGACTGAGCGACTTCAATTTCACTTTTCACTTTCATGCATTGGAGAAGGAAATGGCAACCCACTCCAGTGTTCTTGCCTGGAGAATCCCAGGGATGGGGGAGCCTGGTGGGCTGCCATCTCTGGGGTCGCACAGAGTCGGACACAACTGCAGCGACTTAGCAGCAGCAGCAGCAGCAGCAGCAGCGCACACAAAATAAAATGGTATTATAGTAGTCCCTGGGATTTTGGCATTTCTTTTAGCAGCTACTCTTATCATATGCTCAGTTGCTCATTCATGTCTGATTCTTGTGACCCTGTGGACTGTAGCCTGCCAAACTCTTCTGTCCATGGGACTTCCCAGGCAAGAATACTGGAGTGGGTTGCCATTTCCTTCTCCAGGGGATCTTCCTGACCCAGGAATTGAACCTACATTTCCTATGTCTTCTGCATTGCAGGCGGATCCTTTACCACTGAGTCATCTGGGAAACCCACCGTTATCATAGCTAATGCTGAACACTTTATTTCAATGCAGTGAGCTACTATTGAGACTCTGCTGTCTTTCTATTGGGGATACAAAGATATATAAGGTCTGGTCATGGTTCTCAAGGAGCTTAGAGTCTGGGGGAAGTACAGATGTATATTTTTCATGGTACTTAATATTTATGAATAGAAGGAAATGAATTTAATTTTGAACATGCCGATTTGAATGTCTGTAGAGTATTTGAATGGCATTACCCCGTATGTAGACAGAGAAACTAAAGCTGGGAAGAGATCTGGTATCAAAGGTAAATTGACTGAATTTGCTATTTGCAGAGGTCCCTCTGGAAAGTAAGAGCGCTTTCACCCATTTTCCTGAAGATGCTTTTCGATGTAGCTCTCCTGGGCCCTCTGAGAGCTGGTCTTCCGCTGGTATCTGAGCTCTCATCTCTTGGGTGTTGGCCTCATATTGAGAAAACAAAGGAAAAAGGAGCATCCCATGTCTCTAGATCTCTGATGTAGTTTGCAAGTTACTCCTCTGTATGTGAGCTACTCCTGTATTGGCCCTGAGGCATTGGCAGGAGTGTTCTTATGTCCATTCCATGTCCCCAGGCCTTGCCCCCCAGAGAGTAGGAGGGATGTCTTCTTAATTGGAAAAACTCAATTCTGGAGGGATTCAGCCTCTCCTTGGCATAACCGTGGGACCTTGGAGCTCTCCTAAAGATTGTTTTGTTGCTGTTGGGGTCCCCTGAGGGTGTCTCATTTGAGCTCACACTAGGACCTCACTGTGCTGGTAGATCACTCCTGCCACATCCAGATTGACAGGGTTTCTCCCAGGAAGAGTGGAAGGACTGATGTGAAATCACCCTCCTGTACTGCCCTCATTCCTTCTGTCTAACCATGCTCCCAAACTCCATTTCCAGCAAAGAAGCACCTACATGCACCCAAGGCCTGCACACAGAGAACTGGAGGGACAGGTGTTCCCCCTGACACTTAATGTGTTCAGATCTCAGTTATGAAGCTAGCAGTTTGCTGTTATATACACACTCCTGTGTGCATGCCGTCACTAAGTTGTGTCTGACTCTTTTTGACCCTGTGGACTGTAATCTACCAGGCTTCTCTGTCCATTTAATTTCCCAGGCAAAAGTACTGAAACAGGTTGCTATTTCCAATCCACCCAACCCAGGGATTGAACTTGTGTCTCCTGAATCTCCTGCATTCCTGGTGAATTCTTTACCACTGAGCTGCCACGGAAGCCCCCTATACACGCACATGTGCACACAAGTGTACATGTTGCCGGATTCAGATAAATGAACCTGTTCCAGCTGTCCATTTTTGATAAATTGGGATATGGAATCCAGGACTTTTGACTCCGAGTCTAGTGTTCTTCCCTCTGCCTCATCCTGATTTAGAGGAAAATTTCTGTGAAAAAGTTGGTCAAATCGGCAGAACCATCTGCTAGAAGCTTGAATCAGTGCCACAGTGGAAATTCTGCTTTCTGCTCATTCTCCAGGGCTTAGGGCGGCTGCCATGCCCAACACTGGGAACCGTTGGGAGAGTTGGGTGAATAACAGGGGCTTTGTCATGGGAGCTCCCTGAAGTCTTCCGCTAGTGTGAGTGGTGTCAGTGTTTTCATTATTTTGGCTTGTGGTTTGTAACTTGTCATAAGAATTAGTTCCGGCTTAATTGAGGGCCTCATGTTGAAGTAAGAAGAGGAAGTGTTGTGGCCTCTCAAAATGCCTTTTATAAGATCCCAACACTTTGGTTCTCAGCAGATACAGCTGGAAACAGTAGCACGTGGGAAGGAACGAGCCGCCAAATGTTCCGAGTCCAGCGGGCTCTTGGCCTCTGAGTGTGGCGCTTGCGTATAGATTCTTGGGAGGTAGGAACAGACATTTTTCTTGTCTTTCTTTCTTTTTAAAAATCTCTTTGTTTTAGGGATTGAACTGCCTGAAAGCAAGAGGTGCTCTGGCTAGTGTGATGTACATCATTCCCACCTCCCTTGGAAACAGGCATTCAGTCCTCAAGCTGATTCTCAGCTCTGCTCTGGACCTTTGAAAAGTTTCTTTTATCACATCATACCAACTTCGTGTCTGTTTTCTCTTTTTTGTGGTAATTGGAGGCACCAATTCATACTCAAGTGTTAACAGATTAAAGTGTGATAGAGTGTGATAAAGTTCCCCGAAAACATTCTCACATTTTTTCAGGGGCTTTCATTATCTCAATGAAGAATCCTCCCTTTCTTCTGTTTTCCTGGGCAAAATCTCTAGCTTTAGTGAGCAGATGAATTACCTGGAGAGCTTGTGATGTGAAGATTCCTTGGCCTGCCCCCAGAGATTCTGGCCCATATGTAGGTGAGGCCTTTTAAGATGCCATGGTTCCACATGAGCAGTAGTAAATGTCACAGATCTTTCTCAGTACCCTCCCAGCATGCCTGAAAGTCTCCTCATTAATTTCTGCAACAAATAGGCATTGGGTACTTGCTGTTTGGAGGACGCTAGACTTGGGCCAGGAGCCGTGGCCTCCCCGAGCCTATACTCGATTGTAGTAGAAGAATCGAGACTCGCACATAATTAACAATAGAAGGCAGTACAGGCATGAGGGAGCTGGTTAATGAGAGCTGGGGTGAAGGAGAACTCCAGGGAGGTGCTACTCAGAGTGGGCCAGCAGCCTCAGCATTACCTGGAAGCTGGTTAGAAATGTACATTCTCAGCTCCCACTCCAGAGCTTTCTGCCTCTGAAAGTGAAAGTGGCTCAGTCAAGTCTAACTCTTTGAGGCCCCATGGACTATACAGTCTATGGAATTCTCCAGGCCAGAATACTGGAGTGGGTAGCCATTCCCTTCTCCAGGGGACCTTCCCAATCCAGAGATGGAACCCAGGTCTCCTGCATTGCAGGCGGATTCTTTACCAGCTGAGCCACAAGGGAAGCCCAGGAATACTGGAGTGGGTAGCCTATCCCTTCTCCAGTGGATTTTCCCTACTCAGAGATTGAACTAGGGTCTCCTGTATTGCAGGCGGATTCTTTACCAACTGAGCTATTGCCTCTGGAAGTCAGTTAATCTGTGAGCACCTTTTGTCCTTTGCGTGTAGCTCAGGTTCTCTCTCTCTCTGCCCTGGGCACTGATAGAGCTTCGCTTAGTGGTAGCGGTAGTAGAAAGAAGAGCTGGAACATGACATTTGCCCATCATTTCACCATCCAGAGATGGCTGCTTATATTAGTCAGTGTATATCTTTTCAGACTTATTTCCAAGCAATGTGGATATATATATATAATGAAAAAAGTATATAAACAAATTTATTATACTGTAACACTAGGCTTTCCTGGTAGCTCAGACAGTAAAGCGTCTGCCTCCAATGCGGGGGACCTGGGTTCGATCCCTGATTTGGGAAGACCGTCTGGAGAAGGAAATGGCAACCCACTCCAGTACTCTTGCCTGGACAATCCCATGGATGGAGGAGCCTGGTAGGCTATAGTCCATGGGGTCACAAAGAGTCGGACATGACTGATTGACTTCTCTGATATTAGCTTTAAATTCTCTTTGCCCCTACTTAACTGTAATGGTGGACTATTTTTCCATGTAAGTAAAAATATTTTCTCCACATTAATTTTAATAACAGTATAACATTATTTTGTAGGGATATACAATAAGTCATCAACTATTTCCTGTAGTGCAAGTTTTTCCAAATTGTTGGAATTACTAGATATCTTTTAGAAGAATGTCTTTGTATATACACCTCTGTGCATATCTGAAACAGTTTTACTGAGCTTAATTAAGTAGGTTCTTTTTTTGCATTGTGTTCTTCTGATGTAATTCACAGAACATTTATGTCAGAGGGACTGGTATAAGAGATGAAGCTTCCCATTTAATAAGTGCTTTTAATAACACCTCCAGTCTTTCATTTGATAATCAAAAGAACATGAAGATAGAACCAGTTGTGCTGAAGTATTTTTATTTTGCTTAATTAATGGACTTAAGGACATTGGTAAAGGACCCTATCAATTATCACAGGACAAAAAATGCTCTAGCAAATCTAAGTAGTAAGGCAGGACCCTTGTGTGTATTTCTCAGATTGTTGCTCAAACACATCTTGGATCTTTGGAAACTAAAGTGAGTTGCTAAAGTAAGTGGAAGATGAGCTTGTACAACTCTGATTTTAATAGAAATCTGTCCACATTATCAGCAGATTCATTAAGAAGTCTGCTGGTGGTGATGTTAAGAAGGCTGGCAGATTTTCAATTCAGATTGTCACTATTCAAGACAGAGGCATAACTGATGTTTATTCAAGAATCCTAAGACATGTCACAGATTCTGTGGAGAACATCTGATATCTGTAGAGAGCTCGAAGTAAAGTCCTGGGAAAAATACGTTCCAGACGGTTACAGATGTTCTCATATCAAATCATATTTCTCCAAGAAGTTATGTACTGTATTCAGCTGATGGTACAGCCAATGTGAAGGGACAGTTTAAGGTTTTCTTCCTGTTAAAAATAATTGATTCTATCAGTGTTATGGATAGTGTTAGTCACATATTTTGAGTCTTGCAATGGTGGATTTAGAAGGTGTCTGAACCTCCAGTTAATCCAGCAAAAAATTCAGTCACTTGAGTCCATTTAGAACAATTTGCATGCTGAAGCTTGTAGAAACTCCCAGAATATTAACTGAATGTTTTACCAAATTAAGTGCATTTTATAGGTCCTCAGGTATCACACCAGTGCATACATGATCATTTCAGATGTTGGCTTTGTGGCATTAGACATGGTGGAGGGTTAAAAGGAGGGCTTTAAGAAGTGTTGAAAGGGCTTTGTCATTCCCTTGTGGGAACTAATAGAAATGTAGGAGAACATATTCCCACACTGAAGATTGCTGGAAACACCAAGCCAACAGCAAGGAGACTGTCATGGAGGCTTGAAGCTCTGAACATTTTTAGATTGCTTTGTCTGCGTAAAAATTTGACTTGAAAATACCACGGTTCAGAATATGGCTTCTAAAACCATCAAAACAAGACAATATCAAGAAGATGGAAGGATTTAAAAATATTTTACAAATAAAAGGAACTCTCAGAACCAAATATAGAATATTGACATTTTTCTGGAAGATTCTTTACCTCAACTCTTTGTATGTGATTTGAGGGTGAATTGAGAAAATAAGATGCCATTCAATAACATTTCCAGGGTATTGACATAATCTCAGTGTGTTTCCCACCTGCTTTCTGTTTTTCTAAAGCACCTCACATAACAAAAGTATTTTTAATCTGCTGAAATAATTTATTTGAAGATCTGAAACACCCACTTTGCAGAGCAGGGCTTAATTGAATGTTGGGATTTGTGTGGCCTAGGCTATGATGCGGAGAAGGCAATGGCACCCCACTCCAGTACTCTTGCCTGGAAAATCCCATGGACGGAGGAGCCTGGTGGGCTGCAGTCCATGGGGTCGCTAAGAGTCGGACACGACTGACTTTCACTTTTCACTTTCATGCATTGGAGAAGGAAATGGCAACCCACTCCAGTGTTCTTGCCTGGAGAATCCAGGGATGGGGGAGCCTGGTGGGCTGCCATCTATGGGGTCACACAGAGTCGGAAATGACTGAAGTGACTTAGCAGCAGCAGCAGCAGCAGACAACGACGATGAATATGATAAAGTAATGTGTTTACCCCATGCTTTTGCTGGTGAATGAACAGTGGCATAAAGAGTTGGGAAAAGGGGACACAGAGGTGGCTAAAACTTGGGGCTAGGGTAATCCACTGTCCAGGTTTCCCAGGATCTAGGGGTCTTGTTGGGTGTAGGGCTTTCCATGCTAAAACCAGTAATTTCCCTGGGGATCACCAAGACCGACCTTGCGGGAATGGACCCATCTCTCTGCCTTATCTTTTATAACCTTTCCCCCCTTCAAGTTTATTCCTGAGAGCAATTTCAGCAAGATTTCAGTGTGGGGGACAGGTACACACATGTACCTGGACACAAAAATGTGCCTGTATTTCCTTCTCACCCCTCTGCCCGGAAACACACACAAACATACACACACACACAGAGTACTTGTGTTTCTCAGTTTCTGCCTTCAGCACCCGTGTTAAGAACCACAGAGAAACGGAGGTGCTCAAAGGAAGAATCTTATAATAAGGACTTATTCTGTACCAAGCACTCCAGTGAGTGTTGAGGACACCTGGGATGATGTGATACAGAGATGAGAGGGAAAGCCACTCAGTCGTGTCTGACTCTTTGCGAACCTGTGGACTATGCGGTCCATGGAGTTCTGGGTCAGTAGCCTTTCCCTTCTCCAGGGGAATCTTCCCAATTCAGGGATCGAACCCAGGTCTCCCACATTGCAGGCAGATTCTTTACCGTCTGAGCCACCAGCGAAGCCTGTGATACAGAGATGAGGAGACCAAATCCTGCCTTCCAGGAGTTTGTCCTATGTTCAGCAAACTGAAACATAGCGGCAAACAGTTCCATCAATTGAAAGAATGTGATAAATGCCTTAAGAAAGATATTGACAAAGTTCTATAGGACTTCAGAGGCATTGGCTTTTTAGTTTCATAGGCAGATGGTATCTGTATTGAATCTTAAAGGAAGAGTAGGGTAGTGATAATCAAAGGTGGGGGAGGCAGACTGTTCAAGGCACACTCCCCACCTTTTAGTCACTTGTATTCTAAGTGGGAGGCAGAACAGTAAATTTTATGGCCATGGGAGTTCATGGAAAGGGAAGAATTAGTCTAATCTATATAGGTAGGGAGGGAAGGTATACTGGGGGACCTGGAAGGAGGACTAGGTTTAAAATGAGCAGAGGTGATCAGGAGGACATCCAGGTAGTATCTTGGGGCTTAAGTAGACTTAAGCCAGAGGCAGAAGTGAACACTTCCATATTTTCTGACACTGCAAGACACTTGTGGTGTGGCATGTGGGTATGGGAGTGTGCAGAAGAGTTGGACTAAAAGGATGACCCAGATAACTCGAGAAGGCCAGGCTGGTGGGGGTGGAGTGAGAGCTTGGCTTAGAAAAATAAGGCCACTAGGAAATGGAAAGGATTTCTTTGGGGAGGTTAGGTGACATGATAAAAGTACTAGTTTAGAAAGTTTCTGGGGTCAGTTGTGCACAAGATAGCTCAGAAGGGAGAAAGGAGAGGAGACCCTCTTTGAGGGCCCTTTCAGAAATCCCAGAATGAATGAGTGAAAGGGACTGCCTGGGGTCAGCAGGAGGGAGAGGTGGGGGGAATCTGGTGGGTGTTTTCAAGGAGGATATGACAAACGGATTTGGTGACAAATTGTGTAAAAGGGATCAAAGAAGAGTCAATTTACTTAAATCTTTAAAGTAAAGGTTTTTCCGCGATGATCTGTAACATTCCTTTCTGCTCTGAGAATTCATGACTTCCAGGTTTTTAGACTTAGCAAGTGGAAAAATGCCAGTACTTTCCTTCCTTCTTTTCCAAAATTCAACACCTTTTATCCAGTGACAGTTACTGTAGGGAGTAAGGATGCGGCTCCATCTCTGGAATACTCTTTGGTTTAATAGAACTTTTAAACAGGTAATTCTAATGTGACCTTACAGGCGCTGTTGTGGAGGTGTGGTCATAGGACTAGGAGAAAACTGAGGAGGTGCGGCCAGCTGCGTCTGCAAGTGGAGACAAGTTGATATCCGAGCGAAGTCGTAAGGGATGATCAGGAGTTCGTTAAGCTAGATAGGTAGGGTGGAAAGAAAAAACACAATGTGGGTAGGAGGCTGATTCATGATTCTGCCCGGGGCTGGTGTGGCTGGAACTTAGAATGGATTGGAGGGGGAGGAGAGAGGAGGGAATTAGGCGGTTTAGCAGGAAAGCTAGGTTGTGGTTAAGTGAAGAAGGATCTTACTCCATGAAAGGAATTTGGACTTGATCCTGTGGCTTATTCTGAGTTCCTAGAGATTTTTAAGGGAGGTAGAGAACGATCTGTGTTTGGGGAGTTGGGGAGGCTGGAGACAGGGAGTCCTACTGGAAGCCTGTGTAGTCCAGGCAAGAGACGATGCACAAATGTGGTGTCTGTGAAGTATTTGGGGGAAGCTGAGTCTAACTCTGAGATGGCAAGGCATTTATTTATGGATTCATTCTTCCCCCTTACACTTAGATCTGTCTTAACTTTGCCAGTCTTTGTCCTAGAAAGAGAGGGTAAGAAGAGAAGCAAAACACATCTGTGGCCACCTTCAGCTCATTGCTCTGGTTCTCACCTTTTTTTTCCCCCTTCATCCCAGTACTCATAAGGGACGTGACATACACCTGTGGGAATGGGGATGGTAGCATATGAGAAAGGAACTGGGGTGTGGAAGGGGGAGTGTGCCCTCAGTGGAGAAATGGCAGATGTGGAAGGTGAGGGGGAGACAGACCTGTAGCTGTCTCTCCTTCTGCAGGTGATTCTGCTGAGCCTGTTTCATTTAGGAGATTTTCAGTTTCAAGTAACAGAATACCGTACTCTAGAGTGGCTTGAGAAGTAATGATGCTTTTTTATGATGGATGACAAGAAATCCAGGACTGGCCAACTCAGTGACTCAGTGACATCACTGAGAGCCCAGAACCTTTATGCCCTACGACTCTGCCATCCTTAGCGAGTTCTCCCTAAGCTATCTCTCCTCATGGTCACAGGATGACTGTTACAGTTCCAGACATCACATACAGAGGTAACTATGGCAAACAAAGAAGAATTCTTTCTTCCTTGTGCATCTTTTTTTTTTTTTTTTAAGGGAGAAGAGTCCAATCCCAGAAACCCTTAACTGTCTTCTCATGTTTCAGTGGCCAGAAGTGGGTTGGAGGCCAACTCTTGAATCAACCATAGTCACCAGCAAAGATAACAGGGAAGCAGGAGATGCTGGAAACAAAATTATGGCTGAAAGCAGAGAAGAAAGTGCAGATGGTTCTTGAGTAGGCAGGCAGTCCTGCTTAAAAGTGCTGGCTTTGGGAAAGAATCTCTTAGTTTCTGGAAATAGGAGCCTCATGTTGCAGATAAGTAATTAGAACTGGAGATAAAGACTTGAAAGATACTTGAAGAGAAATAGAGATTTTCATCACCTGACATATGTTTTGTGCTTTACCCATCTTAACTCTCAGAATAATAAGCAGGTCGTTTTGCTGAGGAAACCGAGGCTCAGAGAGGTTGAGGAGCCTGGCAATATTACACAGCTGCTGAGTGGCAAGAGCGGGCATTGTTTGTGTCCATTTTATCGTTTGCATTATGGAGAATTTTGAACATGACCAGAAATAGACAGAATGGCATAAAAAATGCCCCTAGTGCCTGCACTTAGCTCCAGCCAACTAAACAGCCTCTTGCTAATCTTCTACTCACCTCCATCAATTATTTTGAAATAAATTCTACACCATTCGTATCACTTCATCCATAAATATTTCAGTATGAATCTCCACAATGTAAGTTCCATTTTCTTTTGAAATTAATTATAATACCATTGTATCTAAAATATTTAACAATCCTTCTTTCATATCATTAAATATTCAGGTAGTGTTTAATTTTCCAATTATCTCAATAGTATGATTTTTTTTTATAATTTATTTGAATGAAGATTCAGATAAGGTCCACAAATTGCAATTGGTTGTATTTTAATTCGAAGAAGGCAATGGCACCCCACTCCAGTACTCTTGCCCGGAAAATCCATGGATGGAGGAGCCTGGTAGGCTGCAGTCCATGGGGTCGCTAAGAGTCAGACACGACTGAGCGACTTCACTTTCACCTTTCACTGTCATGCACTGGAGAAGGAAATGGCAACCCACCCCAGTGTTCTTGCCTGGAGAATCCCAGGGACGGGGAAGCCTGGTGGGCGTCTGTCTATGGGGTCGCACAGAGTCAGACACGACTGAAGCGACTTAGCAGCAGCAGCATGTTTTGATTCTTGTTTAAATCTAAGTTCTCCCTCCATCTTATTTTTTCTCTTTGCAGTTGATCTCTCGAACAAGTCAAGTTATTTAACTGTGGAGTCTTTTCTAACCTGGATCTTGCTAGATGCTTCTCCATGTTGTTGGTTTGACATGTTGCTCTGTATTTTCTGTAATTGGGGTTGGATTCACAGGATTGGTCCAATTCAGATATGACTTTATTTTTGGTAAGACTACTTCATAACTGGGTCTTGTACTCTTCCACTATAAGATTCTCTTTCTCTTTGTGATGTAGCAGCCAGTGATGCTCAATGCATGAATACTTTCATTCCTAGAGGTCGCACAGTGGTGATTTTATAGGACTGTTGTGGACTGAATGTGTCCTCTGAAAGTCCAGATGTTGAAATCCCAACCCATCAATCTGATGGTATTAGGAGGTGGGGCTTTTGGGAAGTGATCAGGCCATGAGAGTGGAGCCCTCATGAATGAGATTAGTGCTCTTAAACAAAAGATGCCCTAGAGAGCTCTCTTGCCTTTTTTTCCTTCCGCCGTGTGAGGACACAGCTGTCTATGGACCACAAAGGAAGCCTTTCACCAGAACCTGACCATGTTGGCACTGCAATCTCAGACTTTCATCCTCTAAGAATGTGAGAAATAAGTTTGTTTATAAACCACTCAGTCTTAAATATTCTGTTATAGTGACTTGAATGGACTAAAGTACATCCTTCTTCAAGTATTTGCTGGAAGAACTGAGATTTAAAAGTCTATTTGATTCAAATAGTAGAGAGATGAAGTGACACTCCAGGGGAGGAGCATGGGCCAGGGGCAGGGAAGGATAACTTCAAGCATTTGAGACAGTACAAAAACCTGGAGAAGGAGATTGTCTGGTCTGTTTATATCCACGAGTTAGCTAGTTGCAAATGCATGACCTACTTGGATTGTTGAGTACTGTGCATTAAAGCCGCTGACTATATCATGGCAGAATCCCGGAACAGATGATGATTTATGACATTTTCGTGTGCTGTGCCTGAAGAGTATCCTTCCCTTCGAGTCTTCTAGTCAGATTGAGGGACAGAGGGCACACAAATGATGGTCTAGCCCACCTGGAGTGTGATGAGATAATAGAAGGCATCACACAAGGAACAGGAAAGTTTGGAGCCCGAGAGCATTTCCATGGAATCAACACAGTTTATTTCACAGCCACAAAAATACAGAGCCCTCTAGCGTGAACTGTGAACCTTGAAAGGAAATAGAAAACTCGCACCAAGGAAGAGATGGGGCTGGTGAAATGTACATTAAGACAAAGTGGCAGAAACATATATGGTTATAAATGAATTCCAGTTCTATTGTACTGAGTCAGGGTTTCGTAAAGGTAATAGCACAGAGATTGGAGGAGGTGAGCAGGCTTTCTGCAGGAATTGAGGCACAGGTGGAAGGTTCCCCAGAGAGGAGCAGTTGAGGGAGGAGAGGGAATACTGGGGATAGAGTCTGGAGTGGCGGTGCTCCAGAGCCTGATGTCAGAGTGAAGAGGCATCTGCTCTACCAATACATGAAAGCAAATTTTGGAATTATATTTTTGAAAATGCACTTCTGAAGAAGAGTGTTTTTGCCCATAATGTTGAAAATCTGTTTGACGTCTTTCTTATATTTATCGTCCACTCTTTATTTTTTTCTCCCCCTGAAAGATAAGGTCTTTTTTTTTTCTCTCTCTTCAATTTTATTAAGATATGATTGCAGGAGGCCTGGAGTGCTACAGTCCATGGGGTCGCAAAGAGTTGGACTCAACTGAGCGACTGAACTGAACTGAATTGAACTGAATTGCATATAGCACTGTATTAAGTTTAAGGTATAAATGGCAACCCATTCCAGTATTCTTGCCTGGAGAATCCCAGGGACAGACGAGTGTGGTGGGCTGCCATCTATGGGTCACACAGAGTCGGACACGACTGAAGTGACTTAGCAGCAGCAGCATATAGCATAGTGGTTTGACTTACATATATCATGATTACCGTCATAAGTTTAGTGAATATCCATCGTCTCGTGTATAGAAATTAAAAAAAATTTATTNGGGACAGACGAGTGTGGTGGGCTGCCATCTATGGGGTCACACAGAGTCGGACACGACTGAAGTGACTTAGCAGCAGCAGCATACAGCATAGTGGTTTGACTTACATATATCATGATTACCGTCATAAGTTTAGTGAATATCCATCGTCTCATGTGTATAGAAATTAAAAAAAAATTATTCTTGTGATGAAAACTCTTAGGATTTGCTCTCTTAACAGTATTCGTGTATGACACACAGCAGTTTTAATTACATTAATCATGTCCCTTACATTTCTAGTATGTACATATAACTGGACATTGTGTCTTTTGACACAATTCCTTCTCCCCCTAACCCCTGCCACTTGGTACCACAAATCTGATCTTTTTTTCTCTGAGTCTGTTTGTTTTTGAAGTATCATTGACCCATAATACTGTGTTAGTTCCTGGTACACAACATGGTTATCCAGTATTCAGAAAACTAAGATCATGGCATCTGGTCCCATCACTTCATGGTAAATAGATGGGGAAACAGTGGAACCAGTGGCTGACTTTATTTTTTTGGAGCTGCAAAATCACAACAGATGGTGACTACAACCATGAAATTAAAAGACGCTTACTCCTTGGAAGGAAAGTTATGACCAACCTCGACAGCATATTAAAAAGCAGAGACATTACTTTGCCAATAAAAGTCCATCTAGTCAAGGCTATGGTTTTTCCAGTAGTCATGTATAGATGAGAAAGTTGGACTGTCAAGAAAGCTGAGCACCGAAGAACTGATGCTTTTGAACTGTGGTGTTGGAGAAGACTCTTGAGAGTCCCTTGGACTACAAGGATATCCAACCAGTCCATGCTGAAGGAGATCAGTTTTGAGGCTGAAACTCCAATACTTTGGCCATCTGATGTGAAGAGCTGACTTATTTGAAAAGACCCTGCTGCTGGGAAAGATTGAGGGCAGGAGGAGAAGGGGACGACAGAGGATGAGATGGTTGGATGGTGTCACCAACTCAATGGACATGAGTTTGGGTAAACTCCGGGAGTTGGTGATGGACAGAGGCCTGGCGTGAGGCTGTCCGTGGGGTCGCAAAGAGGCTGAAACAACTGAGTGACTACTGAACTGAACTGAACTGAAACATTATAAAATGATCACCACTGAAGTCCATTCTTGTTATTTGTGGTAGTTATTTTTCATAAAGTCACCATGAGCACTGAATTAGCAAATCCTGAATCACTGTTCTTAAGGGAAAACACAGGGTTAGGTTCCTGTGAGCCTCTATTACAACCTGTTAATATGTAACCTTGTCTTATATGTATTTCTGTTTAAAGACCACTCATTTAATATACATTGTTGCTTTGTTAACACTGGGCTCAAGGCACCACAGTTCATGCCTGAGTGAAGCTTCTCTAACTNTCACTGTTCTTAAGGGAAAACACAGGGTTAGGTTCCTGTGAGCCTCTATTACAACCTGTTAATATGTAACCTTGTCTTATATGTATTTCTGTTTAAAGACCACTCATTTAATATACATTGTTGCTTTGTTAACACTGGGCTCAAGGCACCACAGTTCATGCCTGAGTGAAGCTTCTCTAACTTGTTTATTTTCTCCATAAGGCTCGTCACAGCATTCTGTGCTCAGGAACACTAGATACCACTTTGGTACCGTGCTTGGCAGCCATTTCCAGCAGGAAAATCACCAATAAAAGCTAAAAAGTAAATTAAAAAGTGGCACTTAAAAGAAACTACAGAAAGACATTTGTTTGCAGTATGAGAGCTGAAACGGGAGGCAAAGTGTCACCCTACATAACTCTGCTGGGATGTCTGTGTTGCACGGCTTGGGTTTTTTGTTGTTCTGCATGTGTTCATGAGTGACCATGAGTGAATATCGATGTGAGAGTTACAAACAAATTTTGGTGAGTAGGTGAGTTTGCAACTATAGAATCTTTTCATGAGGGTTGACTATAATTTGAAAACCAGTGTTGAACGATAATCTTGGGGTGATGGGTGGTGTGCAGAATTGCCACAGGTGTTCAGGAATTTTCCAGCACATTCAAGACTTATCACCCAGCAGCTTCATGTGCAGATCCCATTGGTGAAGGCCTGCTTTCGTGATGGAAGGGAAAGAAGGGGAAGCGAGAAAGTGTGGCCCCCAGAGAAGTAAGGAGAAAATGATGGTGTGGTGTCAGGCCCCAGAAAGAATCCAGGAAGTGGAGGGGTGCGACAGTAATGGGAGAATTCCCTGGAATCAAGGCGATTGAGTATGAATACCTGGGAGGGAGACGAGGAAAAAGGAGCAGGAAGAATGAGGCCACCGTGAATGGTAGAACCACCTTGTGATTTGCATCAGTGCAGTAAAAGCTCAGACAGAGGGCTCTGCAGCAGAGGGCTGCTAGTCCTCTTTTCTGCTTAGCGCCCTGTGGATGTTTTACTTCTTAAACAGTTGTGCTGTGCCCCCTGGGCTGCAGGAGAGGGGAGGACAGCAGTGGGTTCCGTTTCCCTGTATCGAGCCACATCAGGAGTGTCTGGGGTAGAGGCCTCATGCCACGGACTTTCCTGCAGATGATTTAAGGAAGGATGCAGGACTGGTTTTCACTTGCAGAGAGAACATTAAAGCTAGAGATTTGATCCTTTGCGAGGTCTTTGAACTTATAAACACAGACGCATATGTGTCAAGAATGGAAACTGGCAAAGACTGTATTCCCTAGTTTGAATTTAATTGCTTTTGGTATGTACTTGAAAAGATAAAATATCCCAGGACGTTTAACTTTAGAAAGTTGTTCTGTTGTGCTGCACAGTGAGTGATTTTCACAAGGTTTTGGCTGAGATATTCAGTATCAATATGCGGGAATGGTTTCAATATGTGGTAGGCCAATAAAAACAAAGTCACTGTGACCTACGTTTTGCAGATCTGAGAGGGACAGAGGAGCAAGTAGCGATAATGAATTCCAGTTTGGAGGGAAATACTGTAACTGTGGAGCCACACATCCCCGTCCTCCAGCCTGCTCTGAGTGTCCTCTTAGGGAGAGGGGCATAATGCTCTGCTGGTGGCTTCTGAGGGAGCACTGACGTGATGTGGTTAATTAATGATGAGGCCTGAGAGTTGGCCCTGCGGAGAGGGGGAGTCCTGTTTCCAGCTGGAATCACGGAACCCATAGAATTTGCCACTGGGTTTGGAAAACTCCTGCGAGCAGTGAGCCTCACTGAGAGGAAACAGCACCTCCGTCCCTCCCTCCCTGCCTTCCTCTGCTGCTGTGTCTGCAGGCAAGAGTGTTGCCGAAAGCCTTTGACCCACTCCCCTGCTTCCAGGCTATTAGATCCAGTCACTGGGTGGGGATGGGTTAATACAGCAGTCTTTCCTTCCTCTTTTTTGCCTGGCAGGGGTGGGGAGATGGCTTTCCTTCCCGTGTTAGTGGAGTGAAGTGTGTGTGTAGGGTAGAGGATAGGGTAAGAAGTGATGGTGGCGTTTCTGGAAACCTACCCACCATGCTCAAAATATGGACACTATTTTTATTTCCATACATTTAATTGACATATAACATGACTTTCAGGTATATAACATAGTGATTTGATATTTGTTCATATTGTAAAATGATCACAATAATAAGTCTAGTTCACTCGCGATCATGGAGACCCTTTTTTTGTAATTGATATTATCTTGTCCTGAAGCGCATGCTTATAGAGAGTCACCAAAAAAAGTAAAATTTTCCCATTTATGTGAAATTGGGTTCTTCTACTTTGAAACAGTATTTTCTGAGTAGGCTCAGAGTCTTTGGGCTTCTGCTTTTTCTTTCAGGCTTCCTCCCTCTCTTAGTCCCTCTTCTTCCTCTCCCTGAGTGACCTCTGGGCACAGGAAAAGGCTTATGTAACATTTTGTCAACATGGAGGGAAGGATGCGTTGTTGTACGTGCGTCGACCTCTGCTGGCTTCTGTTGACCTCCCTTCAAGGTGCTGCTCATCTTACCACTCTTTGGGAGTTAGTTTCTGCTTAGTAGCAGATTGTCAGTGGTAGGTGGCTTTGGTTGGTGTGTCTTAGGATGGTGTGACTGGGTCTAAGCAGGACATGGCAGTATGCCTAGGGTTAGTATCCTCTACTTGGCCTCTCACTGCTACAGACCCTCCGAGGCTTAGCCAGGAGCTCCCATCAGAACTGGCTTTAGGTAGATGAGTTTTCAGCTTCTGCTCTAGGATTTTCTTGACACATGTCAGGCACCCTTTAGCAAATACTTTCTTAATTCTCAGCTACCTTCTCCCCATGTCCACCACTAGGCTTCTGGGGTACTTCTAGACATCCCACGTCAGGTGTAGCCTGTGTGGAAATTAGAATGTTAACTCTGGCCCATCTGTGTGGGCATTTCCCTCAGCTGATGATATTCTTCTGCTTCTGAACTGCATGGACTCTGTGTGTGTGTGTATGTGTGTGTGTGTGTGTATACCAGTGGAGGGAGAGAGAAATTAAAGCACCAGCCTACATTTTTTTTTTTTTTGCATTTCCCAGTTTATTAGGAAGGCTCTTGTAAAGGATACAGATGAACAGCTAGATGAGAGGTGCGCAGGGTGGGGTTTGTGGGGAAGGGTGTGGCACTTCCATGACTCTCCTGGTGCACCACCCTCCAGGTGTGCACCAATCTGGAAGCTCTGAAGCTCACCATTTAGGAGTCTCATGGAAGATTTCTTGCGGTATGATCGATTATTGATATTCTCCTAAATATTTTTGGATTTGCCTATCCATCTGGACTTTTTGCCAGCTCTCTTTCCCACGTCTTCCAGGGCCAGCCCTCGGTAGGTGAGGAGTTGTGGGGAAAGTCTGCTTACTTCTTTCTGGCAGGCATTGCTTTGCATCCTGTCAGTGCGCTGTCTACACTGTGTGTGGGTCATGCAACAAGCTTCATGGTTGGCCCCTGAACTTTGTTCTTAAGGTACACAAAGGTGACTTTTGAATAGAAATAATATTTTTTTCTCTTTCAGCAAAACTGACTTCTAAGATAGTAGTTTCGCTCTAGTAGTTTCTCTTTAATAGTATCTTTCTCTTCTTAAGAAATCTAATATAAAATACAGCCAAAAAAAAAAAAACAAAAAAGAGGATTTCTTGGTTCAAGGTTTTGTCTCCTCTTAAACAACAAAGGACTTTGATTCCGTGGGTAGAGAGCTGTGGGGCAACATGATTTATAGGTAATGAAAAATACATTAGTGTAATATTTGAAAAATATGATAGAAAGGGTTGAGGACTCTGGATTAGAAGAAATGGAACAAATGAGACTGCTTGCATGCTGGGGCGGCTGAGTGAAAGGAAAATATAGCTGGGTTGCCACAGCTGGATTTTCTTGGGGCATGTGGTTGCCTTTCTCAGCCTTGTTGGGTAGGGTCAGCAGACGTGAGTCATAGAACCAACTGCAGGAAGAAAGACAAACATGGCCCCTCATATCCAGGGTTGCACAGGGCTGATGGAGGCTCCTGTGAACTTGTGAACTCTTCTTCCTCAGACATCCTTCTTCTCTTGTTTACTTAAAGATGTCCCAGCCGCTCTTGAGGGGTTAGAAAGCCTTTTCTGTAAACAGCCAAATAATAAATATTTTCAGCTTTTGGGGCCTTATAGTGTCTATCACAAGTACTCAACTCCCCCATTATAATGGGAAAGCAGCCATATAATACTTAAGTGAATGAGTGGGCTCATGTTCCAATAAAACTTTATTTACAAAACCAGGCAGCTGGCCAAATTTGGCCTAAACATGGTAGTTTGTTGACCTCTGATCTGGAAAGAAGTACTAAGTCAACATAGTAAAATAACTGGCTAAACTGATCACCCTATCCTGTGTCTGTCTAACACACAGACACAGATACAGACACAGACACAGACACACACACACACACACATTCATACACACTCTGCATACATAGACCAGACCATGTTTTTCTTTTTTTAATTGAACCATAGTTGATTTATAATGTTATGTTAGATTCAGGTGTACAGCAAAGCAAAGTGATTCAATTATGTGTGTGTGTGTGTGTGTGTGTATACATATTCTTTTTCAGGTCTTTTTCTATTGTAGGTTATGACAAAGTGTTGACTGTAGTTTCCTGTCTTTATTTTATATATAGTAGTGTGTATCTGTTAATCTCAAACTCCTAATTTATTCCTCCCTGCCCCTTTCTCCTTTATACCATGTTTTTAGCATTATAATGTCCTTGACTTTGACTTTGCCTATCAGATGTCCAGAATGTGGGGATGGAAACCCTGAATTGATAATTTTTTTTCTTTCAGCTTCGGAAATACTCATCAAGCTCTGTGACTGTTATTTGTGGAGATAGTCTGAATTTTTAAAATCTGTTACTACTTTTTGCCTTGGGAAATCTCCAGATTGTCTCATGTTTATTTCCAGGTCTTTAGGGCAGGGCTGGGTGTTCCAGAGGCCACTATGTTTATTAGTGGAGAAAATGGAAGGGCCAGGCAAATATGCCTTACAACCACAAACTGCAGGAAAGGTAAGATATTCCATGTGTATTCAAGAGCACTTATTAGTTTCCTAGGGATCTCCTAATAAATTACCACACACTCTATGGCTTAAAACAGGTTNTCTCCAGATTGTCTCATGTTTATTTCCAGGTCTTTAGGGCAGGGCTGGGTGTTCCAGAGGCCACTATGTTTATTAGTGGAGAAAATGGAAGGGCCAGGCAAATATGCCTTACAACCACAAACTGCAGGAAAGGTAAGATATTCCATGTGTATTCAAGAGCACTTATTAGTTTCCTAGGGATCTCCTAATAAATTACCACACACTCTATGGCTTAAAACAGGTTAGATCTATTTTACAGTGCTGTAAGTTAGCAGTCTGACATGGATCTCCCGGGGCTGGCAACATTAAGGTACTGGCAAGGCTGTGCTTCTTTCTGGAGGCTCCCAGGAAGAAGCTGTTACCTTGTCTTTTCTGACTTCTCCAGATTGTCCTTGTTTCTTGGTTCATGGCCCCCTTCCTGCATCTCCCAAGGCAGTGACATCCCATCTCTGACACCCTTCTTTAGTAAGATCACCCTCTGACTGACTGTAGCCAATAACATTTCTTTGTTTTTAAAGATTGCGAAGCTACCTGATTAGGTTGGGCCCACCTGTAAACTCTAGAATAATTTCTTTATGTCAAGGCCTTTAACATTCATAGCGTCGGAAAGTCTCTTTTGTTGTGTAATGTAACATGTCATAGGCTCTAGGGACTGCGAGTAGGACATCTTTGGGGGGCTATTATTCTGCCTACTACAGAGCAAAATCTTGCCTTGGATTTGTCTCTTGTTTTCTGGTCACATGGAGGTGCTAAGTCACTTAAATTTATTGAAAGCTACGTGTTGGTCTGAGAGGATCCGCTGAATGGAAGCCAGAGTCCACTGTACTAGTGGGGAGTGGCCTTCCTCAGGGGAGGTGTGTGGTATAACAGATGGATACCGAGCTCAGAGTCTGAGGACTTAGGTTCTGATCCCGACTCTGCTGGACACCTCACTTGCCAACTCTGTCCTTTGCTTTATCTTCCGTAGTACAAAGAAGGTGGCTTAGACAGTGGTTTACTAAACCTTCAAGCAGTAGAGACTTTTCTTCAAATCACATCTGTAGAACTGCAGGCAAGAGAGGAGCTGCTCTGCTGCAGGCGTAGCTGGAGAGCCTGGAGCCCTCCCTGCAGGCCTCCAGGGCTACAGCTTCTTTCCGCAGCACCTTGGAACACTGGAGATCACTGGACTAGATCGTGAGTCAGCTAACTGTAGACTGTAGTCCTCAGGTCTGAGGACTGTTTTCATTTAGTCTGGGAACCCAGAATTATATATGTATATGTGTGTTGTGTGTATTACTGTATGTATCTGTATAATTTTTTATTGTGGTAAAACATAACAAAATTTACTGTCTTAACCATTTTTACGTGTACAGTTCAGAGGCATAAGTGCATCCACATTGTTGGGCAGTCATCACCACCACTTATCTCCTGAACTCTTTTCAGTAAAACTCCCCAGTCCCTCTCCTCCCAGCCCTTGACAACCCCCATTCTACTTTGTCTATGAATTTGACTACTTTAGGTATCTTTTGTAAGTTGAATCATACAGAATTTGTCTTTCTTCTTTCTCTTAGCATAATGTCCTTCAGCTTCATCTTCTAGCACATGTCAGAATTTCCTTTCTTTGTAAGATTGAAAAATAATCCATGATATATATTTACCACATTTTGTTTATCCATTTGTCTGTTGATGGAAACTTGGGTTGCTTCTCCTTTTTGACTATTGTGAATAATGCTGCTAGAGACATGGATATGCAAAGAACTCAAAGTACTTGGATAATAGTCTTCATGTTCCATTCTGTGGATGATTAGAGAAGAAGTTACAGATCTGCCTCTTCCTTAGCACAGGACTGGCGCAGAGTTTGCTGCGCTCCATCCCGATATCCATCTTGTACCTCAGTGGCCCTTTTAAGAACCCAAAAGAGCAGAGCTGGTAGCTCCTCTCTGGTATATTGAATTACATCCATCAGAATATGTCCTAAGGAAATAGTGAAGGCTGTGCACAATGGTGGCAGCATTGCTGATACCAGATACGAATGGGAATCACCTTAAAAATCCAACAGAAGGGGATTTATTGAATCAATTGTATGTATCTGTAAAATGGACTGCTACAAGGTCACTGAAAAGGTAGTATAGATAAATATTTATTGATGTCAGAAGATAGTCATGATAGTCATGATTTATTAATGAAGAAAGATAAGTTATATAGCAGCATTTAAAAATTATTGATCTATTTGTTTGGCTGCATCAGATTTTAGTTATGGCACTCCAGCTCTTCGTGGCAATGAATGAGCTTCTCTAGTGGTGGTGTGTAGCCTTAGCTGCTCTGTAGCATGTTTGGTCTTAGTTCCCCAACCAGGGATCGAACCTGCATACCCTCCATTGCAAGGTGAATTCTTAACCACTGGACCACCAGGGAAGTCCCATTTAGCAGCTTTTTTAACAATAAAAAAAACCAGCGTGTGAATACACATGTGTGAACACTTAGGTACATGTACTTTTTAATATATATAAATTTATAATTTCATCTATTTTTAAAAATAATTCATTTAGTCTTGGCTGTGCGGGGTCTTCACTGCTGTGTAGGCTTTTTTCTAGTTGTGGTGAGCAGGGGCTACTCTCTAGCTGCCGTGCATGGCTTCTCTTTGTGGTNGAAGTCCCATTTAGCAGCTTTTTTAACAATTAAAAAACCAGCGTGTGAATACACATGTGTGAACACTTAGGTACATGTACTTTTTAATATATATAAATTTATGATTTCATCTATTTTTAAAAATAATTGATTTAGTTTTGGCTGTGCGGGGTCTTCATTGCTGTGTAGGCTTTTTTCTAGTTGTGGTAAGCAGGGGCTACTCTCTAGCTGCCGTGCATGGCTTCTGTTTGTGGTGGCTTCTCTTGTTGTGGAGCTCGGGCTCTAAGGCACATGGGCTTCGGTAGTTGCGGCACATAGGCTCAGCAGTTGTTAGTCCTGGACTCTAGAGCACAGGCTTAGTAGTTGCAGTGAATGGGCTTAGTTGCTCCCCCGCACGTGGGATCTTCCTGTATCAGAGATCGAACGCATGCCTCATGCACTGGCAGGTGGCTTCTTTACAACTGAGCTACCAGGGAAGCCCTATAAATTTACTTTAAATAAAGATATATATATATGTATATGTACATATATATATATATAAAACACAAAGACACACAAACCTATTAATAGTGTTTAACTTTGGGTAATGGGATTGTGAGCAATTTTTTTTCCTCCTTGCACACTGATTTCTTTTCTTTTTCATTAGCACATTTTCATTAGAACCTTTTCTCTGAGTATGGTTCTGCTAACTAGAGTTCTCCCCTTTATGGATTCCAGCTGTGTCATGGTGAAGGCTTGTCATTACTTCATTGTGTAACTCAATGAAGCTATGAGCATGCTGCATAGGGCTGCTCAAGGTGGATGGGTCATAGTGAAGAGTCTGACAAAACATGGTCCACTGGAGGAGGAAATGGCAAACCACTCCAGTACTCTTTCCATGAGAACCCCATGAACATTATGAAAGGGCAAAAAGATATGACACTGGAAGATAAGCCCCCCAGGTTAGAAGATGTCCAGTATGCTACTGGGGAAGAGTAGAGGGCAATTATTAATAGCTCCAAAAAGAATGAAGCAGCTGGGTCAAAAATGATGCTCAATTGTGGATGTGTCTGGTGGTGAAAGTAAAGCCCGATGTTATAAAGAACAATATTGCATAGAAACCTGGAATATTAGGTCCATGAATCAAGTAAATTGGAGATGGTCAAGCAGGAGACGGCAAGAGTGAACATTAATATCTTGGGAATCAGTGAACTAAAATGGATGGGAATGGGCTAATTTAATTCAGATGACCATTATATCTACTACTGTGGGCAAGAATCCCTTAGAAGAAATGGAGTAGCCCTTATAGTCAACAAGAAGGTCTGAAATGCAGTACTTGGGTGCAGTCTCAAAAACAGAATGATTTTGGTTCTTTTCTAGTGCAAACCATCCGATATCACAGTAATCCAAGTCTATGCCCCAACAACTGATGTTGAAGAAGCTGAAGTTGACCCATTCTATGAGGACCTACAACACCTTCTAGAATACCAAAAATAGATGTCTTTCATCATAGGGGATTGGAATGCAAAAGTAGGAAGTCAAGAGATACCTGGACTAACAAGCAAGTTTGGCCTTGGAGCACAAATGAAGCAAGGCAAAGGCTAACAGAGTTTTGTCAAGAGAACACACTGGTCATAGCAAACACCCTTTTCCAACAACACAAGAGATGACTCTACACGTGGACGTCCCCAGATGGCCAATACTGAAATCAGATTGATTATGTTCTTTGCAGCTGAAGATGGAGAAACTCTACACAGTCAGCAAAAACAAGACCTGGCGCTGACTGTGGCTCAGATCATAAACTCCTTATTGAAAAATTCAGGCTTAAATTGAAGAAAGTGGGGAAAACAATTAGGCCATTCAGGTACAACTTAAATAAAATCCTTTATGATTATACAGTGGAAATGATGAATAGATTTGAGGGGCTAGCTCTGGTAGACAGAGTTCCTAAAAAACTATGGATGGAGGTTTGTAACATTGTACAAAAAAGGCAATGACCAAAACCATCCCAAAGAAAAAGAAATGCAAGAAGGCGAAGTGGTTGTCTAAGGAGGCTTTACAGATAGCTGAGGAAAGAGACGTGAAAGGCAAGCGTGAGAGCGAAAGGTATACCCAACTTCATGCAGAGTTCCAGAGAAGAGCAAGGAGAGATAAGTAGACCTTCTTAAATGAACAATGCAAGGAAATAGAGGAAAACAATAGAACGGGAAAGACTAGAGAGATCTTTTCAAGGAAATGGGATATAAAGGGAACATTTCATGCAGGGATGGGCATGATAAAGGACAGAAATGGTAACAGCCTAACAGAAGCAGAATAGATTAAGAAGAAGTGGCAAAAATACCCAGAAGAACTATACAATAAAGGTCTTAATGACCCAGATAACCATGATAGTATGGTCACTCACCTAGAGCCAGACATTCTGGAGTGTAAAGTCAAGTGGGCCTTAGTAAGCATTACTATGAACAAAGCTAGTGGAGGTGATAGAATTCCAGCTGAGCTATTTCAGTCCTGAAAGATGATGCTGTTAAAGTGCTGCATTCAATATGTCAGCAAGTTTGGAAAGCTCAGCAGTGGCCACTGGACTGGAAAAGGTCAGTTTTCATTCCAATCCCAAAGAAGGTCAATACCAAAGAGTGTTCAGACTACTGGAAAATTGTGCTCATTTCACATGTTAGCAAGGTTATGCTGAAAATCCTTTAAGCTCAGTTTCAGCAGTAAATGAACTGAGACCTTCTAGATGTACAAGCTGGGTTTGAAAGAGGCAAAAGAACCAGAGATCAAATTGCCAACATTCTTTGGATCACAGAGAAATCAAGGGAATTCCAGAAAAGCATATATTTCTGCTTCATTAACTGTGCTAAAGCCTTTGTGTGGATCACAACAAACTGTGGAAAATTCTTAAAGAGATGAGAATATCAGATCACCTTCCCTCCCTCCTGAGAAACCTGTATGCAGGTCAAGAGGCAACAGGGGTAACTGGAAATGAAACAGCTGACTGGTTCAAAATTGGGAAAGCAGTACAACAAGTCTGTATATGGTCACCCTGCTAATTTAACTTACATGCAGAGTACATTATGTGAAATGCTAGGCTGGAGGAATCACAGACTGGAATCAAGATTGCCAGGAGGAATATCAATAACCTCGGATATCCAGATGATATGACTCTAATGGCAGAAGGTGAAGAGGAATAAAAGAGCTTCTTAATGAGGGTGAAAGAGGAGAGTGAACAAAGCAGGCGTGAAAGTCAACATTAAAAAAAATTAAGATCATGGCATATAGTCCCATCACTTCATGGCAAATAGACGGGGAAAAAGTGGAAGCAGTGGTGGATTTCATTTTCTTGGGCTCCAAAATTATTGCGGATGGTAACTGCAGCCATGAAATGAAAAGATGCTTGCTCCTTGGAAGGAAAGCTATGATAAACCTAGACAGTGTATTAAAAAGCAGAGGCATCACTTTGCCAACAAAGATCTGTACTGTCAAAGCTATGGTTTTTCAGGTAGTCATGTACAGACCAGAGGACTGGACCATAGAGAAGGCTGACTGTTGAAGAATTGATGCTTTCAAGCTGTGGTGCTGGAGAAGACTCTTGAGAGTCCCTGGGACAGCACAGAGAGCAAACCAGTCAATCCTAAAGGAAATCAACCCTGAATATTCACTAGAAGGATGGATGCTGAAGGTGAAGATCCAATACTTTGGCCACCTGATACGAATAGCTGACTCTTTGGAAAGACCTTGATATTGGGAAAGACTGAAGGCAAAAGGAGAAGGGAATGGCAGAGGATGAGATGGTTAGATGGCATCACTGACTGAATGGACATGAATTTGAGCAAACTCCGGGAGATAGTGGAGGACGGAGAAGCCTGGTGCGCTGCCGTCCATGGGGTCACAAAGACTTGGACATGACTTAGTAACAGAACACCACCACCAGCAACAACTAGAATTCTGATACATCTTTCTTATGTAAACCAAACTTTCTCCATTTCCTTCATTTGGGTCCTTTAAAATTTTTACAATATTCTCAATCTTTAACAGTTGTTAAATCTACCCCTAATTCCATAGTGAATTAAAAAAAAATAGCTCATTATGTCCTCTTAGTGTAATTTAGTTTTCATGGAGACCACTGTTTTAGTTCTCCTATCATATTTCTATACATTTAACCAATTGCATACTTATAATACTAGGTTCACTTGCCATAGACAGTTTGGGCCTCTTGTTATAGGTGGTAGAAGTGAAGGTATCCAGGAATATTAGAGAGCAGCCTTTGACTTTAGGTATTCAGTATGTGCTTCATATGTCTGGATTTTAGAGAGAGAATAGGGGATTTTGGTTAGTCTGATGAGCTGTTTCAGTGAGTCCATTGAAAGGACTTCTCCTTTGTATATATTTTGCTTTCATCACATCTCCATTTCTGCTCACATCTCTCACTTTCCCCACCTGACCTGACTCTGCTGTGTGGAGAACTGATATCCTCACACTTACTTTGAAAGCACAAGGGCTTCCTCTCGTAGAGGATTTCATGTCAACCACTCATTCCAGAAGCTGGGCATCCTTTGTTGTGTGTCTTGTTGAAACACAAAGCATGGGCTTGTTCTGATGGGCTCACACCTCTGGACTCTTCTTTCTCCCAGCAGCTGGTGTAAGGTCTGCGTGTTTGGGGCCTGCCCAGTTCCTGCTGCCATTTCATGACCACTTGCAGCCTTATTTTGCCTTGTTATTCCTTTTGGGTTTTCTCCTTAGGATATTACATAAAAGGCTTTCAATAAATACTGAGAGAATATGGTATGTATCTAGGATATTTCCAGAGGGACCTGCAGTCCCACTGATAGATTGTGGAGCAGAATCCCTTTCTAAGTGCGTTAATTACTTCTTTAGGCATTACTTTCTTTTTCATCCAGACTCCTTGGCACTTTATTTCTTTCTGCCAGCTGGGTTGCTGACTTCTTCAAAAATAGCACTGGTGCTTTTATTTTGTGGACTAGCGCATGAGTCAGTTAGCAGCTGATTAGTACTGGTTTCTCATTGCCAAAATGTACACGTTTTCTTTATCACTTGGATGTCCTGTTCAGTTGAATTACATGGGACCTCACACGCAGATTGTACTGACATTAGGAATTGTAGGAGGAGTAGATCTCGTATGAGAGCAGATGTCTCACATTCGATGGGAATCATGAATAAAAATTCCAAAAATGGCATCATCTGTACAATGTTTAGGGATTGAATTATGAAAATCCTTCTCTCTTGGGAATCCAGGGAATTAACCAAATAACTGATTACTTAGGGTTATATCGTTTATACCTACTTGTCTTCCCAGAACTGCTGATTATTATTTATTTTTCAGAGTTTTGAGTTGAATAAATATTTTTTTTCCATAAAGGAAAGTAAACATTTCAAGAGCAAACTACCACCTATTATATTTTCTTTCCTTCTTTTCTGTAAAATTATATAATCACTAATTCTGATTTACTGATAGCATAAAATTTGCTCAAGTTTGACCACATGAACTAGTCAGGGTGATTACAAATGTTCAACTGATCACAGTCTGGCCTGCTGCATGGCAAAACCAATACAATATTGTAAAGTAATTAACCTCCAATTAAAATAAATAAATTTATATAAAAAATAAAATAAACATACTTTTAAAACATAAAAGAGCCAGGGAAATTTTTATATTAAAAATAGAAAAATATGTATTTTTGTATTAAAAATACAAATTTCCAGGTGTAACCCCAAGAGATAATAATTTGCACTACCTGGACTGTGACCTAGGAGTTTTTGTTTTGAAAATGTTTTTCATGTGATTCCGATCTGTGTTAAGTGGGAACACCAAACACTTTAGAAGAGCTCTTCTTTATTTAGTCTCTTTTAATGTGAACCCTAGGCCAGTAGTTCACAGACTTTAATGTGCATTGGAATCACCTGGGGAACATGTTCAGTAAGAAGATTCATAGCTTTTCTCCCCAGAGTGTTTGATTCACTAGGAATATTGTCTGGCCTGGGATGGTCCACTTTAAAGGTGCAGTCCAGTGACCCTGATAAGGGTGGTTTGCAAGACCACAGTTTGGGAAACACATTGGTGGTGAGAAATGATGAAACAGGAGCCAGGTTTGTGTATTCTTGGAAGATGTATATGGAGGTTCAAATTTTATTTAGGATATTCAATTAGGATTAAAATTGGGATGACAACAATCAGATTTATATCAAAAGGTTTTTAGAGAAGAAGTGAAGGAATGAAAGAACCATGCCTGGCACAGAGTAAATGCTCTGCAGTATAACTCTCAGTTATTACTGAACCTAGTATCTCACTTTTTATTTAATCTTTGCTTGTTTGTTTCTAGTGAACATTATTCATCTCTCTTTTTTTTTTTTTGCTTTTTCTCTTCTTTATCAACAGTGTTGCAGTCTCCTTTTTGAGATAATTTCTCAGTATACACAGATTTATTGTTTAACATTATAGAGTTCCATTGTAGTTGAAGATTAGAGAAATAAAACATAATTTTGAAGTGGGGAAGCTAAGGCATCAGCTAGGTTTCCTCATCAGCTAAATAATTCCCTTTCATCTACTGGTCTTTTAGTGCCTGCATAAAAGAATCACCACATGGATTGCTAAGGACTGTTAAATCCACAGAGATAGAGAATTGTGTCATTATTTAGTCATAAACAGTGCCTTTAAAAAAAAAAATCAGTTCCACAGAGATGCCAATATATTTGCAGAATGGAACAAGTAAATGAGATGGTACTGTGCTGAGCCAAGGGCTTGAGGCGTTGCTTGATTCCTAACCTGCAAGTGATGTTCTTGTGCGAAAACTGGGTAATGAGAGGTATGGCATTGTTTAGTTAGTTGTATAGAGGGTAGAAGAACTTGAAAGATGGATGGCTGATGGATCAGTGTAAGACATCCTGCGGAAATCTGACTTAGACCAGGCCTGGCCAAGCTTCTCTCAGTGTAAATGGCATGGCAACCATGTTTGCACATGACATGAAACTGGGAGGACTAAGATGTATGTAAGATGATAGAATTTGGTACATCAGTGATGTTGGAAGACTAAATCCAGAGTTGAATGTAAAAAAAATAAAAAATAAAAAAAACACACAATAGTAATAAAGGTGAAGTCCTGTATTTAGATGATCAAAACACCAACCACCCAATCAACTAACCAATAAGTGATGGGAGTATGAATGCGGTTTAACAGAAGTTCTTAACTCAGGTTTTAGTTCACTCATTCATTTGGCCAATACTTATTGACCACTTTCCGTGTGCCAGACACTTTTCTAAAGGTGTGCTTTCCGGTAGGGCAGCCTCAAGCTGCCTGTGGCGTTGAACTCTTGGAATGTGGCTAGTCTGAATTGAGATGCTCTGTAAATATAAAATACAATATTTAAAAGGCTTGATGTGAAGAAAGGAATGTAAAATCTCACATTAATAATTTTTTAATAGTAATTGCACATTGAAATGACATTTTGAATATATTTGGTAAAATAAAATAGTTATTGAAATAAATTTAGCCTGTTTATATTTAAAATGTGACTACTAGAAAATTTAGAATTGTCTATGTCACTCATATGATATTTCTATTGGCTAGAACTTCCCTAGTCACTGAGTATACATCATTAAATAAAACAAAGTCTTTGACAACTTTTATTTATTCATCAAATAGTTACTGAGCACATGTTTTATGTCAGGCATCACTCTTTAGGGCGTGTATTCCAACATGAGAAAGATCATCAGAAAGTAAATAAATATTTTAATGTAAAGTGCAATGCTATGATGAAGATACAGCAGAGTGATATAATAATGGTTGTGGGGAGAGAGAGGAGTTTCTGTTGTGAGATCTGGGAATGGTCTTACCCTAGTGGTGCCATTTAAGCTGAGACCTGAGTTACCAAGAAGGAGCTTGGCGTAGGAAAATTGTCAGAGCCTTACAATCAGAGGAGACACTGAGTGCAGAGGCCCTAAGGTGAGGATCGGCACAGCACATTTGAGAAGCAGTGGAAAGTCCTGTGTGGTAGGGGCAGAGTTGACAAGATGAAGCAGGAGCCAAATAGTAGGGGCTTGTAGGCTGTTGCCAGGACTTTGACTTTAATGTTAAGGGCAAGGTGAGGTCACTGAAGGGTATAAAGCACGTGAGTGACATGATTGAATGTAAGTTTTGATGGGATCCTTTTGCTTGGGAGACGAATGAGAGGGATGGATTCTGGTAATGTGGGCAAGAGGTGATGGCGCCCTGGAGTAGGACGATGATAGGAAGTGGGAAGGAAGCTCCCGACTTGAGAGGCAGGCCTACTGAGCCTTACTGATGAATTGTGGGGTGTAGGGAATCAAGGAATTAGGTGCACATTTAGCACTCATCTGAGTGTGATGTCACGCCAGAAACAAAATCCACCAGCCCTGACAGTGTGATCTGAAGCTGCTCTGGTAGAATTTGGTGTTTTCAGAGAAGTGTGAAGCCTCCACTTTGTCCAGTGTCTGCTAAACCATAGGTAAAGGTCGGACAAGAAGATGGCTCAAGTTGTTGATTGCCAGCACTGAGATTCTTGATGTCCTTGATGTGTGTTTCCAGGGCTTAAGTTCTCATTTATTTTAAGATCTTTCTTCCACCAGCCTGTTCTGGGGTAATGTGTATGTGTCTTGTATGATGGTCATGAGTACAGGCTCCAAAGTTAAGTATATCTCAGCTCCAATCTCATCACCAGACAATGTTACTGTATAATTTCTATGGGCTTTTGATCCCCATCTGTAAAGTTGACTTAAACATTTTAGTTCCTACCTCAGAGAGATGCTGTGACTATTAAACAACATAATGTGTATAAAATACTTAGCTCAAAGCCTGGCACAGAGTAGGTGTCCAGTAATTGTTATTAAATATTTATTGAGTATCTGCTATGCTCCAGGCTTTGTGCAAAGTTAGAGTTGTCGAACTGTAAGTGAACATTACGATTCTAGTGTAACCACCTGCATTTATAGCCAAAGAGACTGAAGTCCCAAATGGTAAAGTGGTTGACCTGGGCTGGATTTAGATCTCCTCTGTCCTGAAGACACAGGGATTCAGGCTTTTGCCCATTGATTTCCTGGCCAATCTCTCCTCCAGTCTTCTTTTCCTCTCCTTTCTAGTCAAGTCAGAAAGTATTTATTGAACATCTACTGTATTCCTGGAGCCACTTAGATGTACAGAAGTGGTTCTCAAGCAGATGGGGATTTTGCTCTCCAGGGGCATTTGTCAGTATTTGGTGACATTTTTGGTTGTCACAACTGGCTCTAGAGGCCAAGGATGCTGCTAAACATCCTTATAGTACACAGTATGGTCCCTTCTCACAGAGAATTATTTGGCCCATAGTACTGAGAAGTTGAGAAATCGAGATGTAGAGGATATACAGGTAAATACACACACATATGAGATGTATATTTTCCTCCTTGAAAGGTATTCCTGCTCCAAGGCCAGATTGGCTGGCTGGGTGGGAATACTCTTGATTCACTGTGATAAGAAGACCCTTCAAAACAGCAGTGTCCACCGTGAACGCTTTGTGGATTTGGGGGCCCTTACTGCTTTCCTTCAGACAGCACTTACTGAGAATCCACATGGGCAGAGGAGTTATTGAATAAAATGAGGGGAGCCATGGAGCCAAGTGAGACGCATTGTGCATCCCTTCCTGAGGGCTCAAACTGGGAGGAAAAGTCTGGTTGCTCAGGGTTCCTTAGTGAAGTTCCATTTCCATTTCCTGCGATGCCCCAGGTAAGCAAAACCAAAACAAGTGGGAACAGCCCAGGAATTATATACATTTATTCATTTTGAAAGTAAAGCCTTTACTCCATTCCCTGGTGGCTCAGATGATAAAGAATCTGCCTGCATTGCAGGAAACCTGGGTTCAGGAAGATCCCCTGGAGAAAGGAATGGCAACTCACTCTAGTATTCTTGGTTTCACATAGGAAATTTCAAAAAATACATAAAAGGCATAAATAACCCCTGTTAACATTTTGCTTTTTTTATCTTCTCTACTTATCTTTTTACTTTACACAGTGGTGATCATTCTGAATGAACAAGCTTATAGAATGCATTTAAGCTGACATTCTTTCATTGTATACCTGTTACCTCTGTGAACACATTTGTGCATAAAACTCTTCCTATATTTAGGGCTTCTGTGGATAAATCCTCAGAAGTGAAGTTAAAAATAATATAATTTAAAAGTATAAGCAATTTAATCTAAAAGTATAAGCAATTTTAAGGAGTTGATATATATTGAAAATTGCTTTTCATGAGAAATTATTCCAATTACATTCTTATTGACAGTGTATGGCATTGCCCTCAAAAGTTACTCTTAAAAAGTATGGGTTTGGGTAGTGTGATTCTAAGTCAGCCAATATCAGGAATCAAGTCATATATTTCTTGGAGTAAATGGAGGAATATATATACATACATACACATACATATGTGTATATATGAATGAAAGTGAAAGTGAAAATGAAGTCGCTCAGTCGTGTCCTACCAGGCTCCTCTGTCCATGGGATTTTCCAGGCAGTAGTACTAGAGTGGATTGCCATTTCCTTCTCCAGGGGATCTTCCCGACCCAGGGCTCGAACCCGGGTCTCCCACATTGTAGACAGATGCTTCACCATCTGAGCCACGTTAGTGCTTAATAAAATCTGTGTTGATTTAACTTGCAGTATTGAGTTCAGTGTTCACAGTGCATTTATTGGAAGATTTAAATTTCTCAGTTGTATCATGTTGCATATACACTCTGTTGCATTCATAGTGTGAAACTGTTACTGTACTTTGAACTATTTCCTTGACTGCAGCATTTCATAAGTAGGTACCATAGCGTTAGTGTTTGTGACATCACTGTGATTTAAGTTATTTTACTCTGGTCGAGAGAAACGTGGATTAGAGTTTTATCTTTATTTCTTTTCCTTTCTTTCTTCTTGTTTTAGTTTATTAATAAAAACTGCCGAGCAAACAGCCATTCCTCAAAGAAAGAAATACACATTTGCCTTTCCTTGCTACAAGTTGGAACACAAAAATGTTACGGCAAAGTAAAAGTATGCAGTTTCAGTTTTATGGTTGAATCTCTATCCACAGCATCAGGGAAGCACTTCCTTGAAGTTAGTACAGGAATATGTTTTCACAACTTAGCAATAAACTGAATTTCTTTAAAGGAGGTTTTATTTTTCCCCTACTACTTCAATTATAAAACTGGAGATGTAGACTCATAAAAGGAGGAAAAATCAATGATAGACTAAGTTTAAATATCTGACAAGGAAGTAATTTAAGACTGGTCCAACAGAGACCAGAGACTCTTTATAGGAGAATAAATGTAAACGATTAATAACATAAAAAGTTCAACTTCACTAAAAAAGAAATGCAAAGTGAAATGCAATACCATTTCTGCTTATCAAGTTGACAAAATTAGATATTCTTCAATGTTGGTAAGGATGCCTTGAAATACATTTGCAGGCATCACTGTTTGAAATGTAAATTGACATAAGCAGTATAGAAATCAATTTAGCAAAATGTATTAAGAATTAAAAAGAATTTTTGACTCAGTAATTTCTCTTTTATGAATATATTATAAAGTAAGTTATTAAAAAATCTGTACTAATAAATATGTCCAAAGATGTTTGTCGCATTGTTATTTATGGTGGTGGTGTTTAGCCACCAAGTTGCGTCTGACTCTTTTGCCGTCTTGTGAACTGTAACCCTGCAAGGTTCCTCTGTCCATGGGATTTCCCAGGTGAGAATTCTGGAGTGGGTTGCCATTTCCTTCTCCAGGGGATCTTCCCAGATTCAGGATTGAACCCTCATCTCCTGCACTGGCAGGCAGATTCTTTACCAGTGAGCCACTAGGGAAGCTATTATTCATAATAGTCAAATATTAAAAAGAATTTAAATATTCAACAGTAGGAAATTGATTAAGTACACCACGGTGAATATACCTTCCTAACCAAGATTTTGTGGTGCCAAGACTAACAGGATTGCAGCGACACAGACATTGATGAATAAGAATCATTTAGGTGCCCCAGCACCTTCTGAGGATGGAGATGAGTCATCTGTAGGTTTAGAAAGCTCACATGTGATTCTCGTTTAAAACTAAATTTGAGAACAATGGATATATAATATGATGCTACTGTTAGACCTGCCAGCTTCTCGACCGTTTTCCACAGCACATGTTAATTTACTGAATTACTTTTTTGCCTTACATTGAATAATTGTATCAAAAACAGACATGTAACATTTGCAACAGGGAGATCATTCTCTAGATGATCCCTAAGAGCTGGAATGGGCTTCCCTGGTGGCTCAGAGAGTAAAGAATTTGCTTTCAATCAGGGAGACCTGGGTTCGATCCCTAGTTTGGGAAAATCCCCTGGAGAAGGGCATGGCAACCCACTCCAGTATTCTTGCCTGGAGAATCCCCATGGACAGAGGAGCCTGGCAGGCTCCATGATATTGCAAAGAGTTGGACACGACTGAGCGACTAAGCATAGCACAAGAGCTGGGATATCATCATTTCCTCTGCGAATGGTGCCTGACACATAAAGCTGGTGGATATTATTGAAGGAATGAGTAAGTGGTTCCTGTGGCTTGCATTTCTGCACTCTAATGGTTGGTTTCTATACTGCTTATTGTTAGATGAGAAAATGTTTGATTCCCCCAAATCCAGGTTTTATTGGGTTAGTCATTTGTTTTTAGGTATGATTTTGATTATGTCAGTCAGAATCCTGGCAAGAAATAGTGGAAACTTCAAGCTAGGAATTTACAAAGTGGATCACAAAGGTGCAAGCTGAGTTACCAGAACCCAGCCAGAGGGAGTGTGGCACACTGGGAAGTAACAGTGGGGAGCTTGGTTACCTCCGGGGTTTAAGGGGCAAGAGAAGAGCACTATGGGACATGATACAGGTCCATGGAGAGGACTGGCTGATGAGAGCTGAAGGCCAGGAGAACTCAGCTAAACCAGGGCCACCTGCAGGAAGGGGCAGCAGGAACAGATGCTTGGCTTTTACTCTCTGCCTCCTCCTCGTAGTGTCTGTGGCCTAAGCCAACTGAAAGTCAGAGGACTGGTTAGCCCTTGGCGTCGCTCATATATGTCAGCCTCTTGGCACACAGAAGTGAGGAGGGAAGAGTGGAAAAGGCATCAAGAGTCACAGGGGAAGACACCCAGCCAAGGGATAGAACTGTGATGGATAACATGGAAGCAGTTCTTGCTTTCTAGTCTTTTTACCCTCAACCCTATTGGCTGGGTGGATGAATCAGGTTCTGGCAGGTCTTTAGTCTTAGAATCATAACACAGACCACAGAGAAGAGAGAAAGCAGCATTTTTTCACCCTTGACTTGCTTGTCAAAGCATTAAGATTTTAGGTGGATAATATCTGTAAGAGACAGAAGTTACAAGTCATTATGTGTAAGGAAAACCACATACAGAGCTTTCACTTGCCAGTGGATGTGTTCTGCTGAAAGCTCCGATTGGATGTGGTTGTCTTTTTGGCCTTTTATGCCTAAAGACACATCCTCTGGGCACACAGCACATAAGCAGCAGGCACTAAGAATGTAGAGCACCATTTCCTGCCCCCCTCTGAACACTACCTTTAGGAATACAGCACATGGATCTGAGAGCATCTCATTTCTGCTTTTTTTGTACATAATGCTCATGTGTTTTGTTAGTGGATAGTATAGTCATGCCCAGAGGTTGTCTTCTGTTTTCAGCAATATTAGAGGTTTTGAGTGGGGGAAAGCCAGGAGAAGACCAAGAGGGTCTTTGTGGTCATTGCTGTTCAGTTGCTAAGTCCTGTGTGACTTTTTTGCAGCCCCATGGTCTGTAGCCTGTCAGGGTCCTCTGTCCATGGGATTTCCCAGGCAAGAATACTGGAGTGGGTAGCTATTTCCTTATCTAGGGGATCTTCATGACCCAGGGATTGAACCTTCTCTCCAGCATTGGCAGGTGCATTATTTACCATTCAGCCACCAAGGAAAGCCCCAAGGGATTCTTTAACTACATAAGGAATAAAGAAGTCAAAAGAGTCATTTTCCTGCAGGATCTAGATTCACCCAGGGCAGCAGAAATGACCTGGGGATAGCTAGGGTCTTTTAAGGAACACGGTGTGATATGATAACTCTTTCAAACCAGTAGGGGCATCACTGCAGCTTACGGTCGTCTGGGATCCTGACCCAGTCTTACATGCGTCTCAGGTGAGCAGCTTAATTCGTGGGCTGTACACAGTGGCTTGGAATTGCATAAAAAGCTACAGGAAGATTCAAATGAAGTGGTACTTGAACTCTGTCTTACAGGCATGTGGGGAGTAGTCTGTTGGCCTGGAGGCAAGAGTGTCGAAATAAATAGCGGAATGAAGGCCATTTTTATGAATTTTATTTCCAGTGCATCTTACACATCAGATGACTAACACCCCCTGTGAACTTCTGCAAGTGGAACCAAAACTGTTTAATGAACAAGTGACTTTTAGTGCTTTTTTTTCATCTAGAGCTTCATTTGAAACAGATCATCATTAGCTTTATGGTTTTAATTGTATTGAAATTCCTTGTTGTAACCTATTACTTTATAGCATTAGTCCATTAACCTGGGTGCCATGGAGCATAGTTTTAGAGCCTGTATTTATATCTGGACTAATTGCATGGATGCTTTCAGTATAGAATGAGGCATTTTTCAGATCACCACAGGAAAAATAATTTGAACCCTTTCCCAAACTTCAGGGTTTGGGATAATAAGAACCAACACACAACAAAACAAAACAAAAAGACCCTGCACATTATCCTGAATCTTTCTTGCTTTGAAATACCTACCATTCTATCAACAAGGAATTGCAGAAGAGTAATTCTCACAGTATGTGATGCTGCCACATGGTTTTCATTTGGCAGTACTGTGGGAAACACTGGTCTCTGGGCTCCCCAATCAAAACCAGGTGGCCAATGGTTACACACTGGAGGACCATGAGGAAATTGGTGCCTTGCTCATTAGGACACATGGAGATAGAGCATCCAGGCTGCTGGCCGTGGGCTTAGAAGCTCAAACAAACGAGAATGACCAAGGCCCAGCTCCCCGTGGGGACCTTCGTTAATAACCCAGAAGGTGGCACAGCTGTTAACGCCCTGTTGACCTGAAGCATTTCTTCCTGGAGTGGGAAAGTGACTGATGGGGACTTCAGCATGTTGAGATCACACAGGGTGTTTTCACTTCTGCTGGAGGAAGGAACACTGAAGTTGGAATTAGGCCCTTTGTTACCTCCCAGATGCTCAACAGCAGGGGTGTTTATAATGCCCATCAACCAGGCTTTCCGTTGCACCTGTTGGGGGACCAGCTGCAGAAAGCAGGTGTATCTGGGGACTGAGAGGACGGGTGACTGTGGAGAATGTTGAGGGCTGCCAGATGTACTCCACTTAAACACCGGGCCAACAGCTGGGGGACAGGAAAGATGTGGATTTAATTAAAAGTGATGTGCAAATTTGATTATTAATTTTAACTCACTGTGTAAATGTAATATATGCACATGCATGCACACACATTCACACACACACACACACACACACACATATTTGTAAGATATGCATTTCACAATAAATCAATGGAATGTGTTGATGTAAGTATGAGATTCACTTTTCACCAATTCCATATACATTGTATTTTGTTCATTGGTCCACATATTGTTCATTACATTTCCATGTCCATTTAAAAAAATTTTCCCCAAGCAGGAAGCTAAAATTCTGGTTTTGAATGTTTTGCAATCCTTAGAACATCCAGTTGTCAGTTTGAAATAGAGAAATTGAATCAGGCAGCCTCTGAAGCCTGTGTTTACATCTGGACTGGTTACATGGACTATTCAGGGTAGGATGAGTAACTTTGACCACAGTTGTTTATATTGTGGATGGTGGACTCATTAGATTGGAATAGTCCCTTCATTTCCCATGTGCTCCCTACGGCAGGAATCAACATGTAGCAGTACTTCATGAGCAGCATGAAGCTCGGGAGTGTTGATGTCACCTGCCTGGATTCTGTGTACAGTGCAAAAGATGTCTAGGAAGCCCAAGGAGAACTTTCTATGGCTGGCTTTGTAAAAGCCAGCCATAGAAAGGTGGCGCTGTGTGGAGGGTATGTGGAGGGTCTTCTCACTTAGCAGTCTGAAGGTATGAGGCCTGGCCCACCACTCAGGAGAGCTGGAAGTGAGAACGCTCTCGATCAAAAACTTTTTGGTTTTGAGCAGCGCTTTAAACTGGCACTAGCCAAAGATGATAGTTGCAAAGTTTTGGCATCAGGGCTGAGGGTAAAATCAGAGGATCTGAGAACATTGTCTCTTGGGGCCTTCAGGAGACTCTCCCACTTGGCTTGGAGTGCCCCAGTGTTCTTTTAGAATATTCGTTCTTTTCTAAGAGCCCCTTGAAACTGTAGGCAGAAGGTTGTGTATGTGTGAATATGTGCATTTTCCTTAGTGGTCTTTCATATGTTGTTTTTTTTCAGATCCTTGAAGCTCCCAAAGGAAAAGACCAAAGGAGAATAGTGTTTCTTTTACTTAAAAAAAATTTTTTTGGCAGTGCTGCATGGCTTTTGGGATCTCAGTTCCCCACAGTGGAAGTGCAGAGTCCTGGCCACTGGACCACCAGGGAAGTCCTGGAGAACAACATCTCTTAGGTGAACTTTGTCTTAACAGCATCTTATTTCTCTTGAGGAAATTTATTCATAGCAAGAAATAGTAATGATAAAAGCAACAGTGATATCAATAATGGTTAACACTTATAGCATTCGTTACATTCCAGACACTGTGCCGAGCATGCTATACATATGTTAGTTCATTTAATAAGGTGTTTGTAATTGTCAAAAACAAAACAGGGTATTGGGCAATAATGAATAATGACAGGCATGTTGAATATAGGTCAAAGAATTGATGCTTTTGAACTGTGATGTTGGAGAAGACTCTTGAGAGTCCCTTGGACTGCAAGGAGATCCAACCAGTCCATCCTGAAGGAGATCAGTCCTGGGTGTTCATTGGAAGGACTGATGCTGAAGCTGAAACTCCAGTACTTTGGCCACCTCATGTGAAGAGCTGACTCATTTGAAAAGACCCTGCTGCTGGGAAAGATTGAGGGCAGGAGGAGGAGACGACAGAGGATGAGATGGTTAGATGGCATCACCGGCTCAATGGACATGTGTTTGGGTGGACTCCGAGAGCTGGTGATGGACAGGGAGGCCTGGCATGCTGTGGTTCATGGGTCGCAAAAAGTCGGACACAACTGAGCAACTGAACTGAACTGAATATAGGTATTCAAAGGCTTTCCTGCTCTGGTCTTGAATGCTAATCCTTTTCAATATGTATTGAAGTCAATATATTGCCATGAAATTATAAGACACTTACTCCTTGGAAGAAAAGTTATGAGCAACCTAGACAGCATATTCAAAAGCAAAGACATTACTTTGCCGACTAAGATCCATCTAGTCAAGGCTATAGTTTTTCCAGTAGTCATATATGAGTATGAGAGTTGGACTGTGAAGAAGGCTGAGCACCGAAGAATTGATGCCNTAAGCCAGAAAGAAAAACACCAATACAGTATACTAACACATATATATGGAATTTAGAAAGATGGAATGAACTTTTATAAAGAATAAAAGTCAATCTTTAACTGAAAATCAGGTGAAGTGTGGAGGAGGGCAGACCCAAAAGAGGTGATGTCTCAGGCTTCAAGCTCATAACTTAGGCATAGAAATCTAAGAACTAGAGTCTGGATTACTAAAAGGATATAAAATAGCTGATTGAGCATATTGAAACCTCAAAACAAAGAAGAGCAAATGCATTTACCAAACTGAAGATCATAGTGAAGACAAGAAATATTGATTCCATAAGCTTTGTATAGAAAAGTTGAATTATAGAGAACAGACTAAATTTGAGAGCACATTTAATTTGTTTTGGTGCAATGTTTTAATACTCAAAAGGAAATTGTTATTTTTTAAAATAAATTTATTTTAATTGGAGGTTAATTACTTTACAATATTGTATTGGTTTTGCCATACATCGACATCTATCTGCCACAGGTATACTCGTGTTCCCCATCCTGAAACTCCCTCCCTCCACCCTCCCCATACCATCCCTCTGAGTCGTCCCAGTGCACCAGCCCCAAGCATCCAGTATCAAACATTGAACCTGGGCTGGCGACTTGTTTCATATATGATATTATGCATGTTTCAATGCGATTCTCCCAAGTCATCCCACCCTCTCCCTCTCCCACAGAGTCCAAAAGACTGTTCTATACATCTGTGTCTCTTTTGCTGTCTCACACACAGGGTTATCATTATCATCTTTCTAAATTCCATATATATGCATTGCTGCTGCTGCTGTTAAGTCGCTTTAATCGTGTCTGACTCTGTGTGACCCCATAGATGGCAGCCCACAAGGCTCTCCCGTTCCTGGGATTCTCCAGGCAAGAACACTGGAGTGGGTTGTCATTTCCTTCTCCAATGAATGAAAGTGAAAAGTAAAAGTGAGTTGCTCAGTTATGTCCGACTCTTAGCGACCCCATTGACCACAGCCCACCAGGCTCCTCCGTCCATGGGATTTTCCAGGCAAGAGTACTGGATTGGGGTGCCATTGCCTTCTCCAATATATGCATTAGTATATTGTATTGGTATTTTTCTTTCTGGCTTACTTCACTCTGTATAATAGGCTCCAGTTTCATCCACCTCATTAGAACTGATTCAAATTATTTTTTTAATGGCTGAGTAATACTCCATTGTGTATATGTACCACAGCTTTCTTATCCATTCATCTGCTAATGGACATCTAGGTTGCTTCCATGTCCTAGCTATTATAAACAGTTCTGCGATGAACATTGAGGTACACGTGTCTCTTTCAATTTTGGTTTCCTAGGTGTGTATGCCCAGTGGGATTGCTGAGTCATAAGGCAGTTCTAATACCAGTTTTTAAAGGAATCTCCATACTTATCTCCATAGTGGCTGTACTAGTTTGCATTCCCATCAACAGTGTAAGAGGGTTCCCTTTTCTCCACACACTCTCCAGCATTTATTGCTTGTAGACTTTTGGATCACAGCCATTCTGACTGGCGTGAAATGGTACCTCACTGTGGTCTTAATTTTCATTTCTCTGATAATGAGTGATGTTGAGCATCTTTTCATGTGTTTGTTAGCCATCCGTATGTCTTCTTTGGAGAAATGTCTATTTAGTTCTTTGGCCCATTTTTTGATTGGGTCGTTTATTTTTCTGGAATTGAGCTGTATAGTTGCTTGTATATTTTTGAGATTAGTTGTTTGTCAGTTGCTTCATTTGCTATTATTTTCTCCCATTCCGAAAGCTGTCTTTTCACCTTGCTTATAATTTCCTTTGTTGTGCAGGAGCTTTTAATTTTAATTAGGTCCCATTTGTTTATTTTTGCTTTTATTTCCAGTATTCTGGGAGATGGGTCATAGAGGATGCTGCTGTGATTTATGTCGGAGAGTGTTTTGCCTATTTTCTCCTCTAGGAATTTTATAGTTTCTGGTCTTTGTTTAAATCTTTAATCCATTTTGACTTTATTTTTGTGTATGGTGTTAGAAAGTGATCTAGTTTCATTCTTTTACAAGTGATTGACCAATTTTCCCTGCACCACTTGTTAAAGAGATTGTCTTTAATCCATTGTATATTCTTGCTTCCTTTGTCAATGGACCCCACTCCAGCACTCTTGCCTGGAAAATCCCATGGATGGAGGAGCCTGATAGGCTGCAGTCCATTTGGTCGCTAAGAGTCAGACACCACTGCATAAGTTCACTTGTCGAAGATAAGATGTCCATAGGTGTGTGGATTTATCTCTGGGCTTTCTATTTTGTTCCATTGATCTATATTTCTGTCTTTGTGCCAGTACTATACTGTCTTGATGACTATGGCTTTGTAGTGGAGCCTGAAGTCAGGCAGATTGATTCCTCCAGTTCCATTCTTCTTTCTCATTGTTATTTGTTAAGTCATCATTTGTAAGTTATACAAAACAGTATCTCATCCTTTGTAAATTCAGTAATTTACATCCTCATAGAATTGTTTCCTGGATTAGATCAGATAATACATTTAAAAGGTGCAATGATGTCCAACTCTTTGTGATTCCATGGACTCTTTGTGACTCCAGGGAAGCATGCCAGACTTCCCTGTCTTTCACCATCTCCTGGAACTTGCTGAAACTTATGTCCATTGAGTTGGTGATGTCATCCAACCATCTCATCCTCTGTCATCACCTTCTCCTGTCTTCAATCTTTTCCAGCATCAGGATCTTTTCAAATGAGTTGGCTCTTCACAACAGGTGGCCAAAGTATTAGAGCTTCAGCACCAGTCCTTCCAATGAATATTCAGGATTGATTTCCTTTAGTATTGCATGGTTTAATCTCCTTGCAGTCCAAGGAACTCTAAAGAATCTTCTCCAACACCACAGTTCAAAAGCATCAGTTCTTTGGTTCTCAGCCTTATTTATGGTCCATCTCTCACTTCCCTGGTGGCTCAGATGATAAAATGTCTGCCTACAAGGTGGGAGACCTGGTCTGGAAAGATCTCCTGGAGAAGGAAATGGCAACCCACTCCTGTATTCTTGCTTGGAAAATCTCATGGACGGAGGAGCCTGGTAGGCTACACTCTCCATGGGGTCTCAAAGAGTTGAACATGACTGAGTGACTTCACTTTTCACATCCATACATGACTACTGGAAAAACCATAGCTTTGACTATATGGACCTTTGTCAGCAAAGTAATGTCACTTCTTTTTTAATATGCTGCCTAGATTTTTCATAGCTGTTCTTCCCAAGGAGCAAGCATCTTTTAATTTCATGGCTGCAGTTACCATCTCCAGTGATTTTGGAGCCCAAGAGAATAAAGTCTCACTGTTTCAATTGTGTCCTCATCTATTTACCATGAAATGATGGGACCAGATGTCATGATCTTAGATTTTGAATGTTGAATTTTATTATTCCTATATAATAAATTTATTTCTGAATGTACAATATTGAATGTAGCACTGTCTTACAAAAGTATACTTTTCTTTCTAATGCCTCTGACAAAAATTCACAGGATATATTCAATGAACGTCTCCTGGGGGATTTTAAAACATTTAAATTGCTCTCCTTCCACATTGGGAATCTCTCTCTCTCTGCTCACTCTTATCTCATGAAATATTGTCAGACCAAATGTAATTTCATTCCAACTCTTTGTTCTATTTGACCAATTCCAATTTTGATTATACAGTATTTTTTGGATGATTGATTGAGTTCCCCTCCTTTTTGTTGATAAAGACATGAATTGAGTACATTTGCCACAATTATCTGCTGCTTGCTGCTGCTGCTGCTAAGTTGCTTCAGTCATGTCCAACTCTGTGTGACCCCATAGATGGCAGCCCACCAGGCTCCCCCATCCCTGGGATTCTCCAGGCAAGAACACTGAAGTGGGTTGCCATTTCCTTCTCCAATGCATGAAAGTGAAAAGTGAAAATGAAGTCACTCAGTCGTGTCTGACTCTTAGAGACCCCATGGACTGCAGCCCACCAGGCTTCCCTGTCCATGGGATTTTCCAGGCAAGAGTACCGGAGTGGGGTGCCATTGCCTTCTCCTTAAGTGTAGTTTATTCAATCCCTCTGGGCTGGGAGCAGTAGAGCACTATCCCTGTTGTTCAAAGCACTGTCTGTGTCTGATATTGCCTGTATTTTTTGCTCAAGTCTTATAAAATTGAGCCTTTTCTATCCTTCCAAATTTAAGCCTCCAACCCCATCAGATCCCCTTTCTTCTTATTATATCTTGTGAAAATATAGTGTTGAAAACACATTGTCGAGATGAATTTGACCACAGGATTTTCCATAGAATGAATGTGACAGAAAGAAAAATTTTAAAGATTCCTCACATTTTCAGTCATCTTCTACAGCCCTAGGAGATGCCTAACTAATATTTTCACATGGACACATGTTTTTATAAAATTTTAAAAGCTAAATATTTTAAGATTTGGTATGGCCATTGATTGTTCTAGTGTCCCTTTCATCACATTCCTCTCATATTAAATAGTGGAGGTGGCTCCCATTGGATCTACTGTCCATTTCTTGGGAAGTCGAGATGCAATTGGACACTCAATTTGGGTTGAGTAGTTTAGGCTTCTATGTACGTTTAGTATATATTTAGCATTACATATATCTGTGTGTGTGTGTGTGTGTGTGTGTGTGCACAGGCATACCTTGGAGATATTGTGGGTTTGGTTCCAGACCACTGCAATAAAGCAAGACATAGGAATTTTTTTGTTTTTCCACTGCATACAAAATTTTTGTTTATGCTATAGTCTGTTAGGTGTGCACAAGCATTATATTTGAAAAGCACTGTGCATACTTTAAGAATACTTTATTGCTAATAAATACTAACCATCATCTGAGCCTCCAATTAGTCACAGTAATGACATCAAATGTCACTGACCACAGGTCATCATAACAAATGTAAAATTATGAAAAAATATAAATACCACTAAAAATACCAAAATATAACACAGAGACACAAAGTGAGCAAATGCTGTTGGGAAAATGACAATTGATTTGCCTGACACAGGGTTACTACAAACTTTCAATTTATGAAAAATGCAATATCTGTGAAGTATAATAAAGGGAGGCACAATAAAATGAGGTATAACTATATATGTCATAAGTACTAAGCATATAAGTGTGTGTGTGCGTGCATGTGTGTGTTTGGTTTATGATTTGCATTCACTTAGCTACTGTGTGTAGTAGCTAAGTGTCCATCAACCTTACTGCCATAGGAACAGCCTTCATCTCATTGACAAACAAGACTGGTAACATTTTCATGACCAGGGTTCATTTCGGACTGTGACCTTTCCCACAGCTTTGAAGACCAGAAATACGAGGGCATGGGATGAGGTACAAGGTGTCAATTGCAAAAAGCCAAACTCATAAAGTTCTATACAATATTACAGCTTATGTATAAAATACACTTGATAGAGATCTTTCCAATGTTTCAAAAACCCTAAACATTTATATGACATCCATGTTGATGTTAAGTCACTTCAGTTGCATCTGACTCTTTGCAACCCTATGGACTGTAGCTCACTAGACTTCTCTGTCCATGGGAATCTCTAGGCAAGAATGCCGGAGTGAGTTTCCATGTCCTCCTCCAGGGGATTTTCCCAACCCAGGGACTGAATCTATGTCTCCTGTGGCTCTTGCATTGTAGGTGGATTCTTTACTACTGAGCATCAGGAAAGCCCTTACATGACATTCAGTTTAGTTCAGCTCAGTTGCTCAGTCATGTTCTACTCTTTGAAATCCCATGGACTCAGCACATCAGGCCTCCTTGTTCATCACCCACTCCCAGAGCTTACTCAAACTCACGTCCATTGAGTCAGTGATGCCATCCAACCATCTCATCCTCTGTCATCCCCTTCTCCTCCTGCCTTCAATCTTTCCCAGCATCAGGGTCTTTTCAAATGAGTCAGTTCTTCCCATCAGATGGCCAAAGTATTGGAGTTTCGGCTTCAGCATCAGTCCTTCCAATGTATATTCAGGACTGATTTTCATTAGGATGGACTGGTTGGATCTCCTTGCAGGCCAAGGGACTCTTAAGATGCTTCTCAAAAACCACAATTCAAAAGCATTCATTTTTTGGTGCTCAGCCTTCTTATAGTCCAACTCTCACATCTATACATAACTACTGGTAAAACTTTAGCCTTGACTAGATGGACCTTTGTTAGCAAAGTAATGTCTCTGCTTTTTAATATTCTGCCTAGGTTATTCATAACTTTTCTTCCAAGTGTCTTTCAATTTCATGACTTCACTCACCATCTGCAGTGATTTTGGAGCCCCCCCAAAATAAAGTTTGTTACTTTTCCACTGTTTTCCCATCTATTTGCCATGAGGTGATGAGACTGGAAGCCATGATCTTAGTTATCTGAATGTTGAGCTTTAAGCCAACTTTTTCACTCTCCACTTTCACTTTCATCAAAAGGCTTTTTTGTTTTTCTTCACTTTCTGCCATAAGGGTGGTGTCATCTGCATATCTGAGGTTATTGATATTTCTCCTGGCAATCTTGATTCCAGCTTGTACTTCTTCCAGCCCAGCGTTTCTCATGATATACTCTGCATATAATTTAAATAAGCAGGGGGACAATACCAGTAAAAAACTGTAAACCTGTAAAAAATGGAAAATTATTAAAATTATATAAGATTTAAGAATGAAATACAGTATTTTAATTTTCTCCATGGAAATGATATCACAAAAACAGTGAGAGTGGAAAGAAGTGATAAATGACTATGCCACTAAGAAAGCAAAAGAATAATATTAATAGAAATATTCCATTTTCTAACAAATCATATTTATTTGTATTCTGAATCTATTGTACAACATATTTTCCCCAGTTTCTCATTCAAAAATCCATTTTCTTTGTTCATCTAAGTTACTTTAAAATAATTTATTAGCAAATAGTTGAGAGTTTATACTGTTATTGGCACAAATTAATTACAAAAGCACAGTCATGTTACTGAGATTTAGACAGCTAAATATGCATTTAATTTACTTTGTGTCATCTTCAAATTCTACATTTTTTTAAGTAAATCCAAAGAGCCTTGTGGAAATGTTGCTGGATTCCAATTATAATTCTGTATAGATGACCAACTTATTATCAGTGTCAAGGATGATTTGTTTGAGTTGTTCTTAATAGGGGTGCTCTTCAGATCCCCGTTTCTTCCTTCGATGCTCAAAAGCATAAGGTGAAAGCAAAACCAAGTTAAAATTTTATCTCTTTTGAATATTAATAATTAATCTGCAATTTTGATTGAAAATAAGAGTAGCAGTCATCTATTTCTGTATCTTAGCTGTCTTAACACTCAGTGAAATCATTAATAGTGGTTTAGAAATAATATTTTCAGCTTTTTCCTTATCTAGCACTAAATTTTATTCCTTATAGAGAATGTTTAGTGTTTGAAGAACTGGTTCATAAGAAAATATTTAATTGCCTTCCGTTTCATGAACTTATCACGACTTTGGTAGTATTTACCCAAATAAATTTAAGATTTATTTATCTTTGTTGAATTTTAATTTTATCACTTTTCCTCACAACTTATCTCTCATTTTTTTAAATTGCCAGAAAGAAAACTTCCTCTTAACTATTTCTCCATCAGATACTTTTTTCTTTTATTTTTTATCAGCTACTTTCTGACAAAATATGTTCTACCCTTTTATGAAGGGTTCAAAGAACAGAAACTTATTTCAACCACAGAACCAAGTATCTTATTATGATTCAAATGCTATAAATCATTTAATTCATGAATCATTAACTTACTAACTGAACTGCATCTTGAAATATAATTTTCTGCAATGAAAATTTTACTTATGCATTAATCAGATGTTAAATTAAATGTAAAAGAAAACTAATCTCTTATAGCATTTGATGGATAGGCCAATACATATTTCTATGAATATTTTTGGAAGTAGTTTATGATTCTCAAGCATTTGGTTGCAGAGAAGATTCAAGGACAAAAGTCAAAATCCACATTCTAGGCCCCAAACTAGAGATTTTTACTCAAGTGTCCTGGAGATTATAATCCAAATATATGGATTTTTAATCAAGAATCAATATCAATTAAAATGTTTGGCTTCATTTTGGGATCAGCATATATTGTATATTTTAAACTTTTCATAAATTTTCAGGAGGAAAAACATAGTTTTTTGATAGATGCAGCTTTCACTCTTTCCTTATATATCCAGTGTAAAGGAAGTCAGAGATATAGTACACCAGGGGTTTCATAGTAATTCAGTAAATGATTCATTTGAATAAGTTTACAGCAATGCTCCCCAGGTTGTGCTAGTGGTAAAGATTCTGCCTGCCATAGCAGGAGACACAACAGACACAGGTTCAATCCCTCAGTCAGGAATATACCCTGGTGTAAGAAATGGCACCCTCCTCTTACCTGGAAAATTCCATGGACAGAGGAGCCTGGTGGGCTACATTACATGGGCTGCAAAGAGTTGGACATGACTGAGCATATGAGCACATCAAGGATCAGCCTTGCAGCCTTTGGGAATCTGGCCCTTTTATTCTTCCATAAGCTATGTGGAGTGGAATAGAATAAAAAGAATAGTCATCTTTATTCTAACTTTTACATAGCACTTGCCACACTGAGATTGGAGGACCACATGCTCTTTGTAAAGTTTAGAGAATCTTACAGATTGCTAGAGAATATTAATGATGAAAATGTGGAGTTATTTCCCATTAGGAAAATGAAAAGGTTATTTTCTGCATGTGGTCAGTGGAGACAGTCAAAAATGAACTTATATCACTCATAGACCTATGTTCTCCAACACCTTATTGTTCTTCCATCGATCAGTCTTCTCTCTTTGCGACCCATGTACTGCAACACATCAGGCCTCCCTGTTCTGCACCATCTCCCAGAGTTTGCTCAAATTTGTGTCCGTTGAGTCGGTGATGAGGGAAATGTCTCATCCCGCTGGGGCTTCTGTGTTAGCAGGGGCCTCCAATTTCAGAAGCTTCCAGTTCGCTTCTAGAAGTACAGATCTTTATGCTTGTATACAAACAGAGGGCTCAGAAGGAAACTCACTCATCTCACCCTCTGTTGTTGTCCCCTCAGCACTTGATTGCTCTTCTGTTAAATAAAGAGGTCACAACTCTTTTTTTTTTTTTTTTNTGGCGTGCTGCGATTCATGGGGTCGCAAAGAGTCGGACACAACTGAGCGACAGAACTGAACTGAGTATATTAGTTTTCTTTGCTGGATAACAAATTACCATAAACTTAGTGGCTATAAAAAGATGTCCACTTATTTCAGTTTCCATGGGCTAGAAGTCCAAGGAAGGCTTATTTAAATGATGAAGACATCCTAGGCTGTAATGTAGATGTCTATTCTGAGGCTTGACTGGGGAAAGATGTTACATATTCCCTCTGATAGTTGGCATGAATTGTCTTCCCCTTTTCTTGTTGGCTGTTGGCTGGAGGTACTGTTCAGCTACTGCAGGCCGCCTAGTATATGACCCTCTCATAATAAGACAGTTTACTTTTTNCTATTCTGAGGCTTGACTGGGGAAAGATGTTACATATTCCCTCTGATAGTTGGCATGAATTGTCTTCCCCTTTTCTTGTTGGCTGTTGGCTGGAGGTACTGTTCAGCTACTGCAGGCCGCCTAGTATATGACCCTCTCATAATAAGACAGTTTACTTTTTTAAAGCCAGCAAGGGAGCCTCTCTCTGCTGTCTGCTAAGATAAAGTCTCATATGTAACAGCATGGCCATGGGAAAAACAGCCTGTGACACATAATGTATTAAGAGACTGATAGCCCATCACTTGTGACATAGTCTGTGGGTTAGAAGCAAGTCATAGGTTCCATCGAAATGCGAGGAGAGAGGACTATACATTAGAGTCTTTTTATGTGTGTTGGCCCCAGCCAACACTGTGTGCTGGTACAGTTTAAGCTAGTTGTTTGAAATATATATATATATATATCGGGGCAGGGGGCATCATTTTCTACTTTAGCTTTTTGCTTCCAGTCTACAGGGAGCACTGCTGCTTCCCAGATGTGCTTTGCACGCCAGGCCGCTGAGCTTTTGCTGTCAGCTGTGCTCCCAGCCTGCAGTGCCCTCCCATATCCTCTCCATCTGTTACTGCCATTGGCAGACTAAAAGGCTCAGCTCAAATACTGTGGCTTTCCTGAAACCTTCCCTGATCCTCCCACTCTGTGGGTGGCGTGGGAACCTGTGGTGGTACCTTTCTTATAGCAAGCACTTAATTCTGGATTGGATCATCGTTAGTTGTATAAATATCTGTCTACTTCAAAAATGGAGTCAGTTCTTACGTATTACACATTAAAAACTTTTTTTTTGCCAGAGCCTATTGTTTTCTGGGCTTCCCCAGTGGCTCAGCTGGTAAGAACCCTCCTGCCAAAGCAGGAGATGCAAGAGACATGAGTTTGATCCCTGGATTGGGAAGATCCACTGGAGAAGGAAATGGCAACCCACTCCAGTACTATTGCCTGGAAAATCCCATGAACAGAGGAACCTGGTGGGCTGTAGTCCATGGGGTCGCAAAGAGTTGGACATGGCTGAGAGACAGCACACACACTTTATTTTCACATGGGAAGTACTAAATAAATGTTTGTTGAATATATTTCCCCTAAAGAACTGACCCACCTTTTGAAGTTCTCCCTGATTTATTTCTGACTGTGCTGTGTCTTTGTTGCTGTGTGTGGGCTTTTCTCTGGTTGTGGCGAGCTGGGGCTACTCTCCAGGTGCGGTGCGTGGGCTTCCCATGGGCAGTGGCTTCTCTTGCTGCAGCACCAGCTCTAGGCTTATAGGCTTCAGCAGTTATAGTACATGGGCTCAGTAGTTGTGGCTTGGGGGCTCTAGAGCATAGGCTCCGTAGTTGTGGCGCACAGGCTTAGTAGCTCTGTGGCCTGTCTTCTTGGATCAGGGATTGAACCCATGTTTCCTGCCTTGGCAGGCAGATTCTTAACCACTGGACCATCAGGGAAGTCCCTTAAGTTCTTCATTGTTTAAGGAATGAAAAGAAGCAACAATCCATCCTTGGTATTGGTTTGGGTTTCTTCCCTTAGAATGGGGACAGGACACTTGCTTTAAATCCTTTTCTTTTTTCTCTACCCTAAATGAGCTACAGCAAGTACCCCTGTAGGATCCACTCAGGGCCTGGTTAGCTCAGCTTGAAAAGATTCCCAAAGGTAAAAGCTACTGAACAACCCATTTTTAACAGTGTTCTGTTTCTTAGCGAGGTATTGTGCCCCACTTGCGCTGCATTTTCTTCCTGCCATTTTGGTGCCTAAAGCAGATGTTCCTGCTGGCCAGTCCCTCCAGGTTGGTGCCACCCAGAAAGCATCCAGACTGTGTTGCAGTCTGCCTCCCAGCCACTGAGAGGGGTTCCTGGTGGGGCCTGTCATCCCGGGTGCAGTTTAGGTGCTGTTGTCCAGAGGTGAAGCATCGTATTTTATTATTCCTAGTTACTGGCTCAATGTTAGAATTTTTGCCCCCTCCCCCATTTCTTTTCTTTCTCAGTGTATAGTGATAAGAGCGCTCTCATACAACCAATTTAAATAACTACTGTCTATTTTGGGGGGTACTGTTAGCACAACGTTAATAAAATATGATCCAAAGGGTGTTTTCAGATGCAAACTTGCATTTCTGTCTCCTTACCCTGAGGCTGATTACCACCTGGAGTAAGATGAAAGAAAAAGATTCAAAAACACAGGGAAGGGAAATTCAGGTAAAGCAGCAAGAAATATTCCTGACATTGAACTCTGTAAAGGCAAAAGGTCTAGCGTTGATTTCTTATGTTTAATATGAAAGAGGAGAATGAAAAAGCTGTCCTAAAGCTCAACAGTCAAAAAACTAACATCATGGCATCTGGTCTCATCACTTCACGGCACACAGATGGGGAAAAAGTGGAAGTACTAACAAATTTTATTTTCTTGGGCTCCAAAATATCTGTGGACAGTGACTGCAGCCACAAAATTAAAAGACACTTGCTCCTTGGAAGAAAAGCTATGACAAACCTTGACAGCATATTAAAAAGCAGAGGCATCACTTTGCCAATAAAGGTCCATCTAGTCAAAGCTATCCTTGGTGGCTCAGATGGTAAAGCGTCTGTCTACAATGCAGGAGACCCGGGTTCAATCCCTGGGTTGGGAAAATCCCCTGGAGAAGGAAATGCCAATCCATTCCAGTACTATTGCCTGGAAAATCCCATGGACAGAGGAGCCTGATAGGCTACAGTCCATGGGGTTGCAAAGAGTTGGACATGACTGAGTGACTTCACTTTCGCTTTCAGTCAAAGCTATGGTTTTTCCAGTAGTCATGTATAGATATGAGAGTTGGACCATAAAGAAGGCTGAGTGCCAAAGAATTGATTCTTTCAAATTGTGGTTCTGGAGTGAAGGCTCTCAAGAGTCCCTTCACTGCAAGTAGATGAAACCTCTCAATCCTAAAGGAAATCAACCCTGAATATTCATGAAGAACTTATGCTGAAGGTCCAATACCTTGGCTACCTGTTATGAAGAGCCTACTCATTGGAAAAGACCATGAATCTGGGAAAGATTGAGGGCAGGAGGAGAAGGGAGCAACAGAAGATAAGATGGTTGGATGGCATCACTAAACCAATGGACATGAGTTTGAGCAAACTCCAAGAAATAGTGAAGGACAGGGAAGCTTGGTGGGTTGAGTTCATGAGGTCCCAGAGTCAGACATGACTGAGTAACTAAACAACAACAACGATAGTCAAGTGAGCCAGATACTGCAGAGCTGGAAAAGAAGAAATTCCATCTTAGCAGAATGAAAGTGAAAGTGTCAGTCACTTAGTCGTGTCTGACTCTTTGTGACCCCATGAACTGTAGCCCATCAGGTTCCTCTCTCCATGGAATTCTCCAGGCAAGAATACTGGAGTGGGTTGCCATTTCCTTCTCCAGGGGATCTTCCCGACCCAGGGATCTGAACACAGCTCTCACATTGCAGCAAGACTCTGCCCACCGAGCCACCAGGGAATACTGATTATGTAAATAACGATAAGAAAGCTGTGGTACATATACACAATGGAGTATTACTCAGCCATTAAAAAGAATACATTTGAATCAGTTCTAATGAGGTGGATGGAACTGGAGCCGATTATACAGAGTGAAGTAAGCCAGAAAGAAAAACACCAATATAGTATACTAACACATATATATGGAATTTAGAAACATGGTAATGATAACCCTGTATGCGAGACAGCAAAAGAGGCACAGATGTATAGAATGGACTTTTGGACTCTGAGGGAGAGGGAGAGGGTGGGAAGATTTGGGAGAATGGCACTGAAACATGTATNGATTATACAGAGTGAAGTAAGCCAGAAAGAAAAACACCAATATAGTATACTAACACATATATATGGAATTTAGAAACATGGTAATGATAACCCTGTATGCGAGACAGCAAAAGAGGCACAGATGTATAGAATGGACTTTTGGACTCTGAGGGAGAGGGTGGGAAGATTTGGGAGAATGGCACTGAAACATGTATACTATCATGTAAGAAACGAATCGCCAGTCTATGTTCGATACAGGATACAGGATGCTTGGGGCTGGTGCACTGGGATGATCTAGAGAGTTGATATGGAGTGGGAGGTGGGGGGAGGTTCAGGATTGGGAACTCATGTACACCCAAGACGGATTCATGTCAATGCATAGCAAAACCAATACAGTAATGTAAAATAAAGTAAAAATTTAAAAAAAAGTAATAGGAATTTGCAAGAGAGGGTAAAAAATGTGCTTGTAGTAAGAACAAATACTAATAACTAGGAAATATAAATAAACTTTATATGTTCTTTTCACAAGAAAAAAAAATAATGTGGATGTAGTAAGAGTCGTCATCTCTTGTGGGAAGGGTTGCTGACTGTCCTTGGAGTTGCTTTGTCGCCCTGCCTCCCCCAGTGCACCTATGCAGTTCCTTTCTGAATCTTGCATAAATATAAGAAACATAACATCTTAGCTATCATTTCTACGAGGCANCTATCATGTAAGAAACGAATCGCCAGTCTATGTTCGATACAGGATACAGGATGCTTGGGGCTGGTGCACCGGGATGATCCAGAGAGTTGATATGGAGTGGGAGGTGGGGGGAGGTTCAGGATTGGGAACTCATGTACACTCGAGACGGATTCATGTCAATGTATAGCAAAACCAATACAGTAATATAAAATAAAGTAAAAATTAAAAAAAAAGTAATAGGAATTTGCAAGAGAGGGTAAAAAAGGTGCTTGTAGTAAGAACAAATACTAATAACTAGGAAGTATAAATAAACTTTATTTGTTCCTTTCACAAGAAAAAAAAATAACGTGGATGTAGTAAGAGTCGTCATCTCTTGTGGGAAGGGTTGCTGACTGTCCTTGGAGTTGCTTTGTCTCCCTGCCTCCCCCAGTGCACCCATGCAGTTCCTTTCTGAATCTTGCATAAATATAAGAAACATAACATCTTAGCTATCATTTCTACGAGGCAGTATCAGCCAGACTTAGAATTTGCAATTTGTTTAATAACCAATGCTTTAATGACTCCCTGGACATGGATCACGTTCCTAGAGAACCCAGGACAGAACTGGTCCCAATATGAACATGGCCATTTGGCCGCGCAAGGGGGCAGTGCCTGGTGGTAGTGATGGCTGCTTTGTCATTTAGGAAGCTTCCAGAGCAGCTGAGGATGCAGCCATGTTTCAAAGTGGATCTGAGGTAAATGATTTGTTCAGTATTAAAAGAATGGTGATGAAAAACCAAAGCAACACATAGCTTGAGAAACTGAGGACTGTCCAGTGCCAGGGAACACGTAGGGGTGGAGGTTTCCTCCAGACATGCTGCTTGTATTTCCCTGAGACACAGAATTTTTTTAAAGCTACTGGGGTTGTGGACTTTGCTCATGGCACAGTGATAAAGAACCCGTCTGCCAATGCAGGAGGCGCAGATTCAATCCCTGATCTGATAAGATCCTCTGGAGAAGGAAATGGCAACACACTCCAGTATTCTTGCCTGGAAAATCCCATGGACCTAGGAGCCTAGTGGGCTACACAATCCATGGAGTCACAAAAGAGCTGGACACAACTTAGTGACGAAACAACAACTACAACAGCAACGGGGGCTGTATTCAGAGAAAACAGTAGCCGAGAACTAGGTAGTTTTAGGGGCGAGATATCCCCAACTTTGTGTAAGGAATTACTATGAGTTTTAATAGCTGATGATTTGAACATTTTCCTAAAGTCTGTGTTTGTGTTTATTTCTATCAGCAGTGACTGTGAACACCCAGTTAAGGGGGCTGGGGGTCTCAGGATTTGAGTAGACAAAGTGCTGCTTTCTAATGCTTTCATCTGTGGACATCACCACGCTCCAGTCGAACCTCCAAACATCTGTAGAACAGGTGGTACATACCAGGGCTGGGGTAGACCTCTTCCCAGGAGGCCCTCTACTCTCTCCATCTGTCCCTGAATAAAAGTTTACCCCATCTCCACCTTTGAAGTGTCAGCTAGAGTAACTCGTAGATGACAGCAAGGATGTCCCCACACTCCTGAGTTATGGCTCACAGTGGAGATACTAATAGGGAGAGTAAATGCAGTAATAGCTATAAAGCCCTTGTGTGTTAGTTGCTCAGCTGTGTCTGACTCTTTGTGACCCCATGGACTATACGCCTGCCAGGCTCCTTCCTCTGTCCATGGAGTTCTCCAGGCAAGAATACCAGAGTGGGTAGCCATTCCCTTCTCCAGCAGGGATTGAACCTGGATCTCCCACATTGCAGATGGATTCTTTACTGCCTGAGCCACTAGGAAAGCCCTTTGTTATTTTTATTGCTGTTAACTATTTTTTCAAATAATTTTTGTTGATGGACCAACTCCTTTCATGGGTCTGACATTAACCTGTATCTTTCACACCTTCTCATTTGCTTCCTATATTGTGAGGCTACAATAATGAGTCATGGGATATTTTTTCTGTTGGATTAATTTTTTTAAAAATAAAAATAACTTTTTCCCACTATACTGGGATATTGAAATAGTTTAGCCCAAAAGTTTGAGGCTGAATATGTATTTATGCCATATTAATGAGAAGACAGTTGCTATTCTAGAAATAAATCAGTCTGGTAATGCTAGGGCAGTGGTGATTTTTGCCCCCCAGGAGACATTTGGCAATGTTTGGAGGCATTTTTGAATGTCACAACTTGGGGGGGGGGGTCCTTTTGGCATGTAGCAGAGAGGGACCATGGATGCTGCTAAACATTCTATGCACAAGACAGACTATGTGTGTGTGTGTGCTAAGTCACTTCAGTTGTGTCCGACTCTTTGCAACCACTTTGGACTGTGGCCTTCCAGGCTTCTCTGTCCATGGGACTCTCCAGGGAAGAATACTAGAGTGGGTTGCCATTCCTCCTCCAGGGGATCTTTCCCATCCAGAGACTGAACCCACATTTCTTATGCCTCCTGCACNCAGACTATGTGTGTGTGTGTGCTAAGTCACTTCAGTTGTGTCCGACTCTTTGCAGCCCCTTTGGACTGTGGCCTTCCAGGCTTCTCTGTCCATGGGACTCTCCAGGGAAGAATACTAGAGTGGGTTGCCATTCCTCCTCCAGGGGATCTTTCCCATCCAGAGACTGAACCCACATTTCTTATGCCTCCTGCACTAGCAGGCAGGTTCTTTACCACTAGCACCACTGTATTAGTGATTTAATAAAAGGACTGCTGGAACAATTGCTGACAAAACAGATTACCATTAATTTAGTGGCTAGCTTTATTATCACAACATAGATTTAACTTATAGTTCTATAGGTCAGAGGCCTTTCATATGACTCCGAGGGTTAAAACCAACGTGTCATCAGGATTCAGTTCCTTTCTGGATGCTCTTGGTGAGAATTCACTCTTTTGCCTTTTTTAACTTCTAGATGTTATCTGCATTTCTTGGCCTGTGGCCCCCTCCCCTATATTCAAAGCCAACAGTGGCAGGTCAAGTCCCTTTCAAGTTTCAAATCTCTCCTGCCTCTTCCATCATCGAATCTCTTTGGACCAACTGTTTTTGCCTCCATCTTTCACTTTTAAGGGCTCCTATGATTACCTTGGGGCTTTCCTGGTAGACTTAGGCAGGTAATCTCCCCGTTTTAAGTTCCACTGATTAGCAACCTCAATTTTATCTGTAAATTTAATTTATCTAATTTAATTTTAATTTCTTTAATTAAATTTCTCCATATAATGTAAAAATTCACAGAGTCCAGGGATTAGACATGGACATCTTTCAGTTCAGTTCAGTCGTTCAGTCGTGTCTGCCTCTTTGTGATCCCATGAATTGCAGCATGGAGTTCACCAACTCCCGGAGTTCACTCAAACTCATGTCCATTGAGTCAGTGATGCCACCAGCCATCTCATNTTCCTATTAAATAAATGAAGCGGCAGCTTCTGGTAACAAACATATGAAACAGAATATTCATCTTTTCTTCAGTGGGAATAGCACATGACAAAAGCGAAGCTTTCTTCACATTGTTTGTTTATAGAAAATTCATCTCCACTGAGGCCTTATGTTAAATCTGCTCTCTGATGTTAGCATTTCCAGGATGCACAGGGCCACTGGAGTATGTTCTTATGATCTTACCATTTATTTACCTTGATATGAAACTCCAATTACTGTCAGAGATGCTTCTTGTTAAATATGGTAAGATCTCCAGCCTCTGACTGTGTGAATATGTATTTGATTCTCTGGGGCCAGGCTCAGACAAGTTATCGAATCAGAGTTCTGGGGGCCTGGGTGCAAATTAATTAAATATCTAAAGATAACAGTGGAGAAAATTTGGGCTTTAGAGAAAAGGCTGAAATTTAGGGAGAGAGGATTAAATGGCAAGAGATTGTGAGGCTGGTTTTCTTGCACGGAAGCTTTCTCTCCTGGCCTTGCGTGGTGTGTGTATATGTGTGTGTACACGCATTCGTGCATATGTGCTTACTCCTTCACCATGAGCATTACTGTGCTTTCGTGTTGCTTTCTAGTAGCTTTCAACACCGATGGCAACTCTTTCAGGTTATCTGAAATCAGGAATCTGAATCTAACACATAACTNGGAAGCTTTCTCTCCTGGCCTTGCGTGGTGTGTGTATATGTGTGTGTACACGCATTCGTGCATATGTGCTTACTCCTTCACCATGAGCATTACTGTGCTTTCGTGTTGCTTTCTAGTAGCTTTCAACACCGATGGCAACTCTTTCAGGTTATCTGAAATCAGGAATCTGAATCTAACACATAACTTCCAATGACACTGGGGGAGACTACACTCCAGATAAAATGTTAGAATTCTCCTGATTATTCTGACTGTCGTATTTAGTTACCAGCTTTCTTTGGGTAATCCAACTCTGTTTTATTCAAGGGCTATTCTAAAAATACAATCAAAGGACACCTACTGGCTACAAGCGACTTTGCTCATGTCTAATAGGGCTGTGAAGAATGGTTTGAATTTAGTACAGATGGGGGAAAATACGTGCTGTCATCAAGAGCCTATCACACTTCTGACTTATAAAATATCTTGACTGGAGTCTGGCCAGAGCGAGTCTGAGGTGGGCGCTTTAGTGAGGATGAATGTATCGGATCAGATAAAGAAAGGACAGAAGCAGAGCTTAACTAGACTGTAAATTGAACAGAATGGGATACTGTTATTTTTAGCTCAGTGAATAGAAAAATATTACTCTGCTCATCTCTTATTCCATTTTTTGAGTTGCGTTTAGTCTCTGTTTTAGGGTTTATATATATATATACACACACATATACATACATATATATATATATATACACACACACACACACACACACATATTTATTTATTTATTTTTGGGACCCACAGAGGCCTGCTTTGGGGGAGCACTGAAGTTCTGTGATTTTGAATGTGAAACATAAACGTTTGCATCATTGTTGCTGGGATGGGGAATTTCCCAGGGAAACATTTCATCCTTCACTGAAATCTGCTCTGCGCTTAGGCCTAGGAGAATGATCATTTCCTCGGTATAAAGCACATGCCTGCAGCAGCTCAGTTATACTTTATGAGCCGGAGCGTATCAACAATGTGACTTGGAAAGCCAGCTTAGTTCCTCCTTTGCCTTCCGTCTTACCATCTGTGGAAGTTGTTTTGCCATTCTTCTCTGATATGAAGAAGATGGAAGCAATGCGGTTTTAGTTGTGAGAGGTAAAATGTTTTCAGGCTTCTCTGAAGAAACTACCTTTTGTACGATAGTAATTAGCACAAAGGGATTGTGATATGTCAAAACCCTAAAGACATTCCAAGACCCAAATGCAGATTGGGAGGACAGACTTCCCAAGATGGAGAAAGCAAGGCGTGGCGTTATGTGGTGGCTTCAGATGCTAAGTGCCACTGGAGACCCCGACAGGACTTGGTGAAACTCAGATCCCGGGACTCCACTCTGTGAGTTTCTTATCGAGTCTTTCTGGGGCAAGGCCCTAAAATGTGCATTTCTAGCACCTTGCCAGGGGCTGCTGCTGCTGGTGTCCCAGGCCACACTTTGAGAACCAGAGCATGGCGGTGCACACAGTGACCTTGAACCTGGTGTCCACCCTGCCCAGGTGCTGGGTCCTAGGACTTGGTCCTACGACCAAGTCTCAAATCATAATTTGCATTTTAAGAGATCCTCGCGTCATTTGTTTGCACATTAAATTCACGAAGCACTGATGGAGTTTTACTGCCCCTTATTGTCCTCGTCTGAAATATGGGAATAATACTTATTTCCCAGGCTGTTGCCTGGCACACAGTGTGCCCTCAGCAGATGTTACCAGGTATAAGTATTAAGCCCACTTGGAATAAAACAAGTAATTTCTTTCATTAAAGGTCAAAATCATGTTTCTACTTACAATTTTTTGATTCTGTGCATTTCTCCTTTCCTTGGAAGTATAAACAAATAATAGTAGTAGGTTTGAGGACAAATGGGTTTCCTGCTTTAATTCATTCTCATTATATATGTGTTGACTAAAGTATCTTCAGTTATTTTAATGGAGTGTGGGGGAAATCCTGACAGTAAAATTAGTAATAAATGAAAATGTGTACGTTGAGCACTTTATAAAGAGCTGTAGTAGAAGCACTTAAAGTCGGTCAGACTCTAGTAGGCTGTGGAGACTGAAGAAGGTGGGAAATTGGCCTAAGACTTTGCCCCTTTCCTTCTCCTTTTCTCATCCCATTCTTTCCAGTTCGATTCTGTAATTATTTTTAGAATTATGTGAAATTATTTTGCCTCAATATGACTGAGGACAGGTTGGTGTGCCTTTAGAAGGCTTCTTTGCAATGAAGCGTTTAGGTATTTTGTGATTCCTGAGGAACTACTCCAGCTCTCAGGTGGACCTCTGGATCCCACTGCCCCCACCCCATTTGCTCCTGCTGCTGCTGCTAAGTCCCTTTAGTCGTGTCCGACTCTTCGTGACCCATGGACTGCAGCCTACCAGGCTCCTCCGTCCATGGGATTTTCTAGGCAAGAGTACTGGAGTGGGTTGCCATTGTCTTCTCCGCATTTGCTCCTAGGATCTGGCTAATAAGTAGAAGCAGCCCTGGGCAGTTTGGAGTTGTAAGTGTCACCCTTGGATCTGTAATCTGTGGGACTGGTATCTGACCTGGGACCAGCATTATGTGCCTTGGGCAGATTCCTCATCTATACTGAATCTTAGTTTCCTCATCTTTATAACTAGAAATCCTTACATTTTTCCTGTCTGTATCCCCATGTTGTCATGTGGGGCCGATGCCTTGAATAACAGCAGCACTGTTTATCAGTGTCACATGGGCAGGTCCCTGGAATGCAGGAGGAGAGCTGGCTTCAGAGAACATTGGAGGGCCCTGGTGTCAGAAAGCTGCTCCCCACACTCAGATTGGTGAGGTTTTATTAAAATTGGTCATAAAGCCGTTGGCCAATAAAGGCCAAGCGTATACACACATGAAGAAGTCCTGCGTTTTGTTTCTAACCTATGCATCTGAGGGGCTGGCAACCTCTTTTCAGTGTCCAGCAGGTGAAATACTGCTGGGAGAAGCCCAAGGCAATGACAGCTGCCATCGACTCTGTAGTGAGTGAAAGCTGTTTACTTCACTGGATGAATAAGTGTCTTTGTCCTCATCTCCACTATGGGGGAGCTTCTCTTCCATGCCAGGCACTGGCTGCTTCCTGAGTGCCCAGGTTTCCCCAGAGGGAGGGGAGGTTGTGAAGGTCTAAACAAGACTGTACGACTTGCGTTTAGCAAGCCTATGACTTGGATCTCAGGGAAGACCGTTCCTTTCTGTCCAGTCTCTCCTACAGCCTTGACTCCTAAGGATCTTATCAGGAAGCTCTTAGATACTTGTTTAGCTATATAGATAAACAAACAACAACAACAAAAAGCCATTGAACTGCAAATCCTGCTAGTAAGCTTTTCCTCTTACAGAGAAATTCAAGTTGTTGACTGTAAAGAGTATGGTCCTGGGCTTGAGTGCTGGTAAGTTCCCTTCTTTGAACTGTTTTCTCTTGGCCTAGTCTGCCTTTTTTGGATAGGAATTCAGATTTTTTTTCCTTTCTTGCATCCTGTTAAGTCACTGATTTAATTTCTCAGTATTCAGTTTTTGCATTGTGACCTTAATGTCTATTCCTACCCTCTGTGCTGCAGATGCTAGAAAACAAAAAAAGCTGCTTGAGAAAAGCTCCCGAGAGCTTGATTTCTGGGTCCTATATTGGTTCTGCCCATGTGCAAGGCTAGCTTTCAGAGTTGAGTGAAACAGAGTGAGAGGGAGGGCATGGGGCATCCACTTTGCTGCTGCACATACTGCTGGAGACTGCTGTGTTCCATGCTCACCAGCTTGTGATGGTGGCCCTTTTCACTGTGGCAGAGCCCTGGAGCTTATTCCATCAGGTTCCATAGGTGTTTTAAGTCTCGTAATGCCTGGCAATGAATCATTCTAGTCTGAAATCAGCTAGAATGGTTTCTTTGGCTGTAGCTGAAACCTAGCTGATAGTGACTGGGCACCTGCCATTCTCTCGGATGTAACTCTGCAGCTTTCACACATTGTTCTTGGCCACCCTAACCGTCTGCCCACCAGAGTGCCTCACCTGTTATCCCAATCTGACAGGGGTCTTTTCCTCCCCTCACTCCTAGGCATGTTCCTTGGCATGAACTCTGCTGTGACCACAGCCAGTCCAGGTCTGTTCTGTGGCTTGAGCAACCAAAAAAAAAAAAAAAAAAAATTGCTTAAACATTGCATGTAGAAGGATGAGTTACGAGTTTGTGGGCCCTTGTTGTCATGGTTAGCACTCTGGACTTTGAATTTACATAGCTTCATGGCCTAATATGCTGATTTTTCAAATGTATTGTTTTACTGGAAGCTGATCAGAAATTCTCTACACCTTCTGTTCTATTGGGTGTCCCAACTTTTCCAGACATCTGGAATTTTTCACTTATTCATCTGCCTTATTTAAGAGATGTACTTATAAAAAAAGTGAATCAGAAAGGGCACTTTTCATTTCAAAATTTTCCATTTGTGCAATTTTCCAGATATTATCAAATAGCTTTCTTCAGAGAATCATTTTGGGAGAATTGAACATATGTGGTAAAGATAAGAAACCTTTGTGAAAAAAATACAGACATTAGAAATGAGGCATATCAAGGGACATCCAGAGTCAACTGAAGGCCCTGACTTAAACTTCAGAGTTGTGGATTTTTCATGTGGGTTCCTTGATATTGTATCATTGGTCTTCCCTTAATGCATCTCAGAGGAAGCAGCTGAACTTAGTCTTCATTCAATAAAATGGTCAGAAGTCAGGCAGTGCTTGAAGTTACTGAGAAGTCCTGCTATCTTCAATAGGGAAATGTATCTGAGAGGCCAAATGGTTTTTATTCTTTTGATGTGTGATATACGTGTAAACAATCACATACAGCCTTCTCCTCTCCATCACTAAAAATGTATGCCTGCTAGAAAGTGTTCTCAAAGGGATTTGTATGTCTTTTCCAAGCCTGAGTGGTGGAAGAGTGCCTAGTGATGTGTCTTGGGTGGACAAGGTGTCTTATATGTGACCAGCACACACACACACACACACACACACACACTCATACACACACTCACACACTCTTAAGAATTGTTCCTTCCAAAGCACAATTATTCTCTGCCTTTGAGCACAATCCATTCCGGGAAACTCTATCATAAAGCAGTCACATTTTCCCATAAGAACGATATCATAATTGGGCATTGCATTCCTGACCAAGGACCTGCCATTAAATAAACCATAGATGTGACAAAAATATGTCATAAAAGCAAAGATGCAACAGCTATAAACCTCTGTAATAATTCTAAAGAATAAAATTATGTTCTGTCATATAAATGGGCTCAAAATACTGTATACATTGATTATATAAGAAATCTCAATGAATTATAAAGTCCATACAATAACATAAAAAGTAAAAATCTAGTGCATCATAAATTTGACCTAAAACTAATATTCTAACTATAATAAACATTAAACATTTAATTAAGAATCATTTTTCTTGCCTTTTGGAAGTTAGGATGACATTTTAGTATATGATTTGAATGGCCCAGTTTTCTCAAAAAGAGCTAACCTTACATCTTCGATTATTTCATTGAAACTTTCCATTAATAAGTAGAGGCATTGCAGAAAGCATCCCAATGACCTTGACACAATAGCCCACAGGAACACTATTGCCGCTAGACATAACATTTCAAACCACTAGTTAGGGGAATAGATATTGTAAGGGATGACATAGATTTGTTCTGTGGAATGCTGAATGGGTGGATGGTTATATTAGAGAAGTAAGGACTGAGAGCTGTGTCCATATATCTAGTTCTGAGCCTTGCTGTAAACTCTGTTGTGTGTGTGTGTGCTCAGTTGTGTCCGACTCTTTGCGACCCCATTGACTGTAGACTGCCAGGCTCCTCTGTCCGTGTGTCTCCAGTTAATAACATATTCCATGTTTATCCAATGCTCTAGTGCTTAGTGACTTAGAAAGAACATCTCTACTTCAGTAACTGTATGGCACTCTTTTGCTTCCATTTAGAAGACCAAGTTCAAGAGACTTCAAGGTTCTGCTGCTGTTTTCTTAACAGAGAAACATTTTAAAAATCAGTAAAAATAACTTTTTAGCTTCTTTTATATATAGCCTTTGAGTATATGGTATAGGAATACTATACATTTTCATTCATTTCTTCCAGTGTCTGGAGAAATGCCTAGCACATTATTGGTGTTCCCATAAATATTTGTGCAAAAGAAAGAAAGGAAAGAGAGAAGTAGAGGTGAGGAGAAAGCAGAAAGGGAAATGAATTGCTCATATAAGAGCTTTAACCACCTCAGGGTTCCTAGGACAAACCTTAGAGTTGTTTATAGAGAAGATGCCTTGAGGAGTTCAGGAAAATTTCCATCCAGCAAAAGAATAACTGGCCAGTTCAAATTCCACAAGCTGAAGACACAGGAAATCAGATGAGTGAAGTCTAGAGCAGGGCGCTTTAAGAATCAGTATGATTCAGGGGATCAGGCAAGATACTCGTCACCTACCTCCTCTTTTCTTACTCATTCTCCACAGGTCCTCTCATCCCCCCCACTTCATCTCATACATTTCAACTTTGGCCTGTAACTCAATAGCTTTTAAACCTGTCTTTGTAGCTCAATCTCTTATCTCAGATTCTGGTACTTATATCTGAATATCTACTGGACTTAACTGTTTGACTGTCCTCAATGCAGCTCAAATTCACCTTAAAGTTAAATGAATTATCATTTCTCACTCCCAATTTTAGTATCTTTATATTTTTAGTTTCTATTTTTACCTTCTTCATTCATTGGACTTTCTTAAGCAAAAGAGAGGGAAGAATATGTTTGAACAAATTTGAATTCTTTCCATTGCTCTGTCCTGCCTTGTTTTCAGGTGAAAGGAAGGCAGCACCTAGAGTCTTGGCTAGCAGGTCCCGTTGTGTTGGTCTGTGGGCTGGAAGCAATTTTGTAAGAGCTATGCATATTGAAAACCATACATTTTTAGAAAAAGCCATTTACAGTGTATATCCTGAATGCTTTCAACACATTTCGAGAGTAGGCTTTCTGGTGTCAGAATGGATTAGCTCTGGGGAGGATGGCTGCAGAAAGGTTCAGGAAGAACCTAGGTCTGTGGTTTCCCAGGATATAGAACTTTCAGTACTGAACCAGGACAATTCCAGGCAAACTGGGGTAGCTGGTTACCTTGTAAAGGGATATATATTCTCAATACTGTGTAGTAACAGGAAGTAAGTCAATGAAAGTGATGAGCAGAAAATCTGTTGGTTAACATCAGATCTTTTTGGCCATATCAACACATAAAAGTGACGATATTATCTTCATATTAACTTGCTTAGACTCTGAGAAGCAGTGGATTTTTAATGCAGTAGTTTTCATTGATACAGGTTTGTGAAATATTTATTGTTGAATCCATGAGCTAGTATTCAGATATTTAATATAGACAAATATTATAAATCTCTGAACAATGGTTTGTGTTTATATGATGATCTGGTGTCATCCATTAAAACCCATATATAGAGAGTAACGTTTATTCAGCCAATGTGTAGGCATTGGTTTGACCAAATATGAGAAGGCAAAGGGATATTTGAAATACTAATATTCAAAAGACATATTCAAGCAAATATTCCATTTACTACAGTGGGCATTTTTAATAACTTAAGAATGGTTGACTTTTATGGTCAATTGGCTGTAGCTTTGTTGCTGGTAATAAGTCATAAATTTAACACATCGCCTTTTTAAGACTATCCAGGACAATATATTAAGGTGAAGATAATATGTAAGATTTTATACAGCATGGCAGTTTTGTTATAATTGTTATTAATAAATTAGTAAGGGAGTAACAAAAATGAATTTCTGGAATTCATTAAATCAAGCGTAACTTTTTGTACATGAGCCAGTTATTTCTAAGAGTACACAGAGGAGGCAGTGCCAAGATATCATAAAAATGGGGAAAAATGTCTAGTGGGACATCATAGCATTGGACATTGTTTAGGTATTATAATTCTAGGTAAAGAGCAAATGAAAATGAATTTGACTCATTTCCCAGAAAGCTCACTTTGCATTTTAATGGGTACATATGTAGACGAATTGCCTAGGTTTCGTCCATTATGGGGCCTTATGCAAGTTAGCTACTATCTTCAAGCCTTGATTTTTTTCCATTGGTAAAACTGGAATGAAGGAGTAATCTCCTGAGTTGGTGGGTTGAGATTATGAATGTAAAACTGTTAATAGGCTGCCTGAAAGAGTGTTACTTGATATTATTTCATGCATTGTATATTATTATATATTAATATAATACATACTGTAACAATTACTACATAATATGTTTGTATACTATCTTAGCTCAGCCACCATACTTTGAGTGCCTTTATTTCTCACAGTTCTGGAGGCTGAAAAATCCAAGGTCAAGATTTCCCAAATT
>SJYA01001797.1:2551782-2630465 GCA_006410615.1 Neotragus moschatus
CATTGCCTTTCTTTGGGATTGGAATGAAAACTGACCTTTTCCAGTCTTGTGGCTACTGCTGAGTTTTCCAGATTTGCTGACGTATTGAGTGCAGCATTTTCACAGCATCATCTTTTAGGATTTGAAATGGATCAACTGGAATTTCATCACCTCCACTGGCTTTGTTCGTAGTGAGGCTTCCTAAGGCACACGTGACTTCACATTTCAGAATGTCTGGCTGTAGGTGAGAGATCACATCATCGTGGTTATCTGGGTAATGAAGATCTTTTCTGTATAGTTCTGTGTATTCTTGCCATCTCTTCTTCTATTTCTGTTAGGTCTATACCATTTCTGTCCTTTATTGTGCCCATCTTTGCATAAAATGTTCCCCTGGTATCTCTAATTTTCTTGAAGAGATCTCTGGATCTCTTCTTTCTTTCCCTTTCTCTTAGGGTTAGGGTTATTCTTTATCTTTCTCTAGATCTCTTTCTTTCCATTTCTATTGTTTTCCTCTGTTTCTTTGCATTGATCACTGAGGAAGGCTTTCCTATCTCTCCTTGCTATTCTTTGGAACTCTGCATACAAATGGGTATATCTTTCCTTTTCTCCTTTGTTTTTAGCTTCTCTTCTTTTCCCAGCTATTTGTAAGGCCTTATAAGACAACTATTTGACTTCACCAGTCATTAATCTAGTTAATTCAGAAATTAACCAATTATGTATTGAGCAACCTCTATGTTCCTAGCCTTTATTCTAGACTCAGAAAGGTTTAGGAAGATGTTTACAATCTGGACTAATGAAGATGTCTTCATTAGTCCAGATTCTGGTTTCTAGTGGGAGGAAGACATCCAGTGGAATCATCCAGGAAGTAACTCGGGGACTTCATAATCACCATCACTCCCACAAGCCAAGTCTAATAGTAATAATACGGCTGTAATTCACAAAAGTCAAGACACCATCTATTGTAAAAAGTAGCGTCATTTTATGTACAATTTGCATAAAGAAAAAGTATCCAAGATAGGAAGGTTAACAGGTGACCCCTACAAAAAGGCAGGAAAGCAAAGAGCTACTCACTCAGTGAAAGGGTAGGTGAAAATTCTCTAGAAAGGTCACCAAGGAAACTTGCATGTTCAGCTTTGAGCCTCCGCAGAGGGAATAAAACCCCAATCTCTCTGAGAATTTGAGTTACATGTACTGGTGGTGCAGCTCAAATTAGAGAAATTAGTTCTCAGTAAGCTCAGATAGGGCTTCCCAGGTGATGCAGTGGTAAAAAGTCTGCCTGCCAGTGCAGGAGATGCAAGAGATGTGGGTTTGATCCCTGGGTTGGGAAGATCCCCTGGAGAAGGAAATGGCAACCCCCTCCAGTATTCTTGCCTGGAGAATCCCGTGGACAGAGGAGCCTGGAGTGCTACAGTCCTTGGCGTCTGAAAGAGTCAGATTCGACTGAGTGACTGAGCCTGCCTGTCTGCAGGCTCAGATAACTCTCACTGACAGAAAGAAACATGTATCTTCTGTGGAAGAATTCAGCTTTAATTGAAGCCCAGGGATTGTGTGACCCCTTTGATTATATGACTCGTTCCGATTTCAGGAATGTTACAGTCTGAGAATGATGTGCATTGAAGAATTGACGAAGAAAAGTCATACTAATGATTTTCACGACTAACATTAACATATTTTATATTTTTTGGCTTCGTTGTGAACAGTCGAATGTTTCTCAGTTTTTTTAAAGTGTGACTAAAACCATCTTAAAAAATTCCTATTTTTATTGAGCTGTAATAAACGAGATTGCTATGCATATTCAGTTCCCAGAAAGTTGCATAGTCTCTTTCCTTATCAAGTTGCCCAGAAAAGATTCTCCAATAGAGAAATGAGAGGACCCTAAATAAATCCAATTCCAATGGACTTAAGGGAAATAGATGGCTTGTGTGCCCCTAGAAGGTCAGGGGTTAGGTCTAGCTAGATCCAGTGACTCAGATGTTCTCATCAGGACCTGGAGCTGCTCATCCCTTGGTTCTTCCTTCTCCATGCTGGATTCAGACTCTGGCTCCACATGGCCCTCCCAGTACCTTCAGGCTTCCATTGTTTTTCTTGTTGGCAATCTCAGTGGCAGTCCATCCTCTTCTTTCCATGGCCATCACAGATCTCAGAATTGAGCCCCATGGATTGATTCGATCATGTATATATCCTTAGGGCAGGATAAAGGTTTTGGCCATCCCCAAGCCACAGCGATAGAGTGGAGAAGAGAGGATTTTCAGCAATGCAGTTATCAGGTTAGGGGGACTTGGGGGCTAGTCAAGATGGAAGTCATCAGTTGTGGGCTGGAAAAACGTCTGTCCACTCCGTGACCTCCCTGTCCTGGAGGAAGTGCAGTCTATTTGAGGGCATACCTATGATTATATAAGTGACAGTTGAAGGTATAAAGGAAAATTCAGGGCAGCTAGGTGAGAGACCTGACCAAATTATGTGAGACAAGTGCCAGAAGAAGTACAAGTTGTAAGTGATCGAAGGAGGAAGAAGTGACCGGGTTAGAGTAACTGGGAACACTTCATAGAAGAATTTGGGAAGATGGTGAAAGGTAAAGGAAGAGGGAAGCATGTGGGAAAGAGTGAAAGCAATGGCTTAGGGAGAAGTAAAAGCAAGGAAATGGGTGTTATCCTAATTCTGGAAAGTTGATCGACTTTCTGTGTGCCTTGGATTCTACAGACTTCTCAGCTGGTGCTCAAAAGCCACTATTTTTATTCCTGGCCAGAGGACACACTCTCTAATTAACATGAAAACTTCCTCAGGATGAAAACTACTGGGCTGAAACAATTCTTGCTTCCAATCCTGATCCCACCACACCAGCCGTGTACTTGGTGAGGCATTTAACTTCTCCCGGCCTCGGCTGCCTCATCTGAACACGGCAAAGATTTACCGGCCACATCTGTCTCACAGTACCGCGGTGAGGATCTAGAGGAGTTTGGTGAAGCCGTTTTGAATCAAACACAAAAGTCTGATACAATGCAAAGTATTATCCATGGCATTCACTCTGTGGCTGGTCTCGTTTAAATCTTGTGCGCTGCTCAGTTCATCTTTAACTTCTGTTAGACTTGTTCGGTAGATTGTGAAAATAGTGATTTTATGTGGGTTACTAGACATAAGAAAATGGGGAATGGAACCTCTGATTCATGAATTAACCATCTGTCCCTCAGCCAGTGTATCTAAGGCAGGAAGTGTATTTCTAGGTTGTAGAAAACTCCCTTTCTCTCTCCTTTCCTCCTGTTCACTTATCCATTCATCCATTCATGTAATATTTGTTGCATTGGACACATTTATTTAATAAGGAAAATGCAGCTAAAGGAAATTGGCTTAGAAATGCATTGTATATTGTTATTAAATAATTTGCCTTTGAAGACTGAGAATACAACACAGAGCATTATCTTATTGTCACAGTTAATGAGGAGTCTTGAAGGACTTAAAGAGTACCATTATAAGCAGTCATTATTGTATAGGATTGGCCAAAAAGTTCGTGTGGGTCCTCCACTGCAGAAAACCCAAACAAACTTTTTGGCCAACCCAATACTACAGATGTACAGGTGTGCTAGTTAACAGAGTAGTGGTAAGTTTGAGGGCAAGAAAACTCACTTTCATTTTTTAAAAAAGAAAAAAAAAAAAGGTCTTACCAAAAAAAATTGGCTTCCCTGAATCTGCAAATTTTCATTTAGGGTCCCCCCATAGGATTTTAGGTGTTTAACTTCTCTATAGTCTTCCTTAGATATAGTCTTTGGATAAAGGATGGAGTTAAAAGATTTTTAAAAATTGCCTTGTTAAACTTTATTACCTACACATAGAATATTGATGGCCTAATAGCAAGAGGTCTTTTCTGTTTACCACAGCCTGTCATGATCAAGGAAATTCATTGGAAGACAAGTTGCCATAGAAATTGTCAATATATGGCAACTTCCAAATGAAATCTCTCCTTTTAGGGAAAAAGAGTGTTTAACTGGTCTCATATGTTTTCCAGGGGGCATCTTTTCCCCCTGTTACTTCCCCCAGCCAGTTCTTATATTTTGTGATGAAAAGGAAAGAAACATGATTTTAGGGAGGGCCTAAATATTAAGCATTCCTTTCCCTCATCCATCTTAGTGCAGTTGCATGTTGATATTAGGGGAATTTTTTTTTGTTGTTGTTATTTCTGTCACTTGGAATTTCTCCATTAATGGTGTCTCTGAAGACATTTTAGGAATGAATAATATCTTTTATCTAGTTGGAATATGCATGGGATTCCCATCAAATCTGTCCTCGTGTGACTCTGAGCAGACACCCAGTAAGAGTTCCCCTTTCAAGTCTCTGTTAGGAATAAACACTTAGTTCTTCAGCAGAGCCTAGATGAAAACCTGATAGAGGACGCTTTGCTCTGAAAGCAGACTGTGGCCCAGCTGTTCTGTGGTTTATGAATTTTTTAGTGAGGCTGGGGCTGGTGGTTGAGCCAGCACTGGCTGAGCTTGGGCATACACTGGGGGTTTGATGATTTCAAGCAGGGGTTAGAAAAACCTGGCAGTGTTTTCTGGGTTTCCCCTCTGAATTTTGGAGATCTGTTCAATTTTTGTTTAAAGCTAAGCTCAGAAAATGGAAAATGGGAGAAGCCAACTGGATCTAGAAACTTGTGAGCTGGGCAGTGCTGGGCAGTTTCTGTGAGCTGAGTGGAAAGGGCGCCCCATGGGGCCCAGTTCATCACCTTCCAGGAGGACGCAGCTCTCTCGAGAGGGATGCTACCGAGTGCAGCTCCCTTGCAGCCTTCCACCCGGTGGGAAGCCAGTGTTCGGGGTCCTACATCAAGTGAAGGCTGCCTTTCTCTGTCAGATCCCACTGTAAGTGTGCAAGGGGGAGAGGAGCAGGGAGGATCTGAATTTGAGCCATGGTGGGAGAGAGCCAGATCCCAGCAGTGAGAGAGGAGCACCTCAAATCCTGAGGTTACCCAAAAAGTCTTTAGCACGCTTTTCCTTTCATGTGTTTTATCTCCGCAGCAAGGCCTCTGAGGGCCAAAGGCCATGTTTTTATATCTTGTCTACGTTTATTTAGTCTGAGTGAGTTTTGACTTTGAGGGGAGGGAAAATACCCATTGGCTAGAGGTCACAGGGAAGCCAAGCTAGGACCTGGGAATTCCGTTAAATCCTTCCGACCTGGAGGCTCTGACACTGGAGTCTATGTAGAACAAAATAAAGTGAATGTAACCTTTGCTCCAGTCCACTGAGGATTAGGGAAATAATTCATCTGTTTGACCAGGTAGATACTCATTATACACCGTCCTCTATTAAGTGACTCCTCAGGCCTAAGTCAACTTAATCCTGGGTGTCAGAGAATTCCACTCTTGTCTGGGGGAGATTTAACACACGATGATGTCCAGAGCCCACACTGGACCAAGTGAGTTTCGGATCTTGGGGGCTGGACATTGACTGCAGAATTCCCCAGGTGAATCCCACAAGCAGGGTTAATGAATAAGTCTTGGTCTGTGCTATTTAGGTCAGCCAGATACTGCAGTAGCCAAGTCTTCATTTTGTGTCAGGAGCCCAGGATGCAGTTTGTAGAGATGGGGTTGCTGTACTGTGTTAAGTTGCTTCAGTCGTGTCTGACTCTGTGTGACCCCATGGACTGTAGCCAACCAGGCTCCTCTGTCCCTGGGATTCTCCAGGCAAGAATACTGGATTGGTTGCTGTGCCCTCTCCCAGGGGATCTTCCCTACCTAGGAATCGAACCCACGTCTCTTACATCTCCTGCATTGGTAGGTGGGCTCTGGACCTCTAGCACCACCTGGGAAGCCCTTTTATTAATACTACTCTTTTTCATTAATAATACTCTTTTATTAATACTTGGCTGGTCAGGAAGGGCCTTGATGATAAGGTGCTTCTTGAGCATGGATATGAAGTAAGTGGGAGTGAGGATATTCTAGGCTGCTTTGTACCCCACAGAGAAGGCTAGTTTCTGATGAGGACTGTGTCATGGGGTGAGAGATGGGGGAAGGCATAATGCCCTCTATGTTGCTACTTGTTCAGGTAGAATTAGACCGTTCCCCTTAATGCCTCACCACTAAGGAAGGAACTTACCAGTTAGAAATTACCCATTGGTTAAACATAGTCTGACTCTTATAGCATTTGTTAACTGAATTAATATGAAATTAGAATTAAAGTTTGGTATAAACATGGTGAGATTTCATAGGATCCAGCAGATAGAAATGTTTAAGAAGACAAGAAAATAAATTGAGAGGGGGGAAAATAAAACAGGGTTGCTGGTAGAGAAAGAGCAGTGTGGTTCCTTATTTGCTTGGCTTTGATCTGTATCTAATAGAAGCCCAGGGAAGGAGCCCGTAGGCAGGTCACAGCTATGCTTTTGAAGATGACCAGTAGCACTGATGTACCCCAAGTGTGACTGCTTTGTCGCCCCACGCCTAATTAGGTAAGCAAGGCGCTCGTGGTGGAGATTATTTCATTTATTAGGTTCAAATGAAACCTGTGGGAATTGGTAAGACGTGATCTTAAATTAACATACTTCCTGCAGCACCTGCGATGCGGTATTATCAGAATTAATTAAACAGTCTGAAATCGCAGGCGCGGTGTCAGGCAGGGATAACCAGATGCCTGAGAGCCTGCATGCCCACGCCGGGGTCTCCAAACGCTCGAGTGCCTTTCTCTCTCGCTCTCCCCACATCCTGATGGATCTCGTCGCGGAGCCTTTGAAGCTTCTGTAGATGTGGTGGGGGATTCTACGGGGATGCATATAAACAAGTAAACCAGTGTTGCTCAAATTTTAATTCTTTTCTGAGTGTTGCCCGGGACGCGAATGATTTTCTGAAGGGGTAGACAGAAAGCCTCAGAGAGCTGGCTTTGTTTTTCTCTCCTCTGAGGCTTCGATCAGTTTTAAGTTGTTTGGTGGAACAATAGGAGTCCATCTTTTTAAGTATTTCTCCCCCATCTGCTTGCACAAGACGGTTACCCAGATGAAACGCATGTGTGGCAACATACAGTAAAATGCTGTGTGTGTGCTGTGTGTGCCCACATGTGTGTGTGAACTTGGGTGTGGTGCTTTTCTGGGGGTCATGCCAGTTATGTAGGTTTCAACTGATCAATAAAATTTGTTATTAAGGTTCTTTTTATTTGTAAGCCCCGTTTCCATAATATGGGCAGTGGCTCTGTGGGTTGCCTGGCTCTGTGGCTAAAATATAAATTTCATCGTGTGTAGGCATTTATTATGAAAGGAGTTTCTATACCTAGTGAGTCCAATGCATTTTAGCAAGCAAGGAAAGAACTGGGGTAAAAGTTGAATCCCTTTAGACAAGGGGGTGGTGTACAGGGAAAGATGGCTTTAGAGGCCCAGTTCAGTTTTTTTTAGAAACACCCAGGAGAGAGGGAAGTTGCCCTCTGCCAATCAGTGGACAGAAGCATTGTGGGCAGATAAGTGATGTCTAGAAAACAAACAAAAAATAACTACTTCTTGTACCATATTGACATATTTTCCCCTTAGCATTTTTGAAAAGATATTCATTCTTAAAGATCCAACTTTCTTCCTCTCTCTCCTTAAGTCTCATCCATACTACTAAGGGGGTTGTTTTCTCTTTGTGTTGTACTTAGTTGTATATACCACTGTCTCCTTCATTGGGTTGTAATCTCCTTGAATATCATGTTTTATTCAGGCTTGAAATTCTTCCATTGCATTTGGGACAGTTTTTGCATTCATTTGTTTGATGAGGGCTAAGTTACTTTTTCCAAAAAGGAAAGTAGTTGAAGGAAGGAAAAAGGCAGTTTATTCAAGGTTGCTGCCTAGCTGGGAATGGAACAGAGGGGGCACACCCAGGTCTTTTGGCTCTTTTCACTCTACCATGCTGCAAAGAAATATCCAGAACCATAGCATACGGAGAGCTTTTTGGGGAAGAGCAGTCTTCTTAATCGGTTGGCTCATAGAATATTTTAGGACAAGTCGCTTTATCTGTGAAAAACCGAGAAATATTTAATGATGAACATGGAGTTCATTTTGTTTTTTCTATGTAGTTTTGTCTGCCAAAGGGCATTGGAGGTGATATATATACCCATTTTTTAAGCTATTCTTCATAGAGCCATTTCTCAGAACCCCCATCTACTTAGAGAGTGTCTCTAGGACAATGTTTGAAGTGAAGTGCAAGTCACTTAGTTGTGTTTGATTCTTTGTGACCCCAAGGTCTATACAGTCTATGGAATTCTCTAGACCAAAATACTGGAATGGATAGCCTTTTCCTTCTTCAGGGGATCTTCCCAACCCAGGGAACGAACCCAGGTCTCCCACATTGTGGGCAGATTCTTTACCAGCTGAGCCACAAGGAAAGTCCAAGAATACTGGAATAGGTAGCCTATCCCTTCTCCAGCAGTTTTCCTGACCCAGGAATCGAACCAGGGTCTCCTGCATTGCAGGCGGATTCTTTACCAACTAATGTATCAGGGGAAGCCCTGATTATGTCTACATATTATCTAATTCTTTCTTTTCTCTTCCTTCAAGAATGGACCAGCCTGGAGCCCACTCCTTGAGGGGCCCACCCTCTGAGGATGAATCTTTATGCCCTTCTTGTTCCACAGGTGTGTTTATAAACAGTTCTCAGGATTGCTGGTCTCTGAGTGCTCTGGGCTTGGATGGGGCCCCTCAGGCTTAGGCTCCAGAATTCTTCTGGAATCTTCTGAGCACAATTTTTTAGGTACATTAATTTCCATCAGAGAAACTCTGGGCCATCAGTGTTTGTGGTCCAGTTATTTTGACAAACTAACCTGAAGGTGGGAGTCGTTCTGTGAGCTTATAATAGAACTGTAGAATTAGACAGTGACTTATTAATAGAAATTGTCTGTTCAACCTTTCTTTTACAGATGTAGAAACTGAGGTCCAGAGATGAATGTCACATAGTATGGGGCAGGGCCAGGCCTGAAATTAGGATTTCTGACTGCCAGCTCCTTGCTTTCTTTACTACACATATCAAAGGCAACTTCTCATTCCTTTGTTTCTGTTTGCTGTCTTAGTTCATGATGGGGCCCCCGAACATCTCCCTTCTGTAAGGAAAAAAAAAATCACTCCCCCCCCAAAAAAGACAACATATACATGTAAATATTCATTTTATAAATACACATCTCAATTAAATATACATTTATTTTAAATATGTGTGTTAATTATACGTTACCTCAGATCACAATTAAGTCAACGGAAAGTGATGATTTGCATATAATCAAGCTTGTGTATTAATCAGTTGTCAATCTTGAATGCCAGTTTTCTTCAGATGGCACCTTCCATGCAGCCATATCAGAGCCAGAGGTTTGAAGCAAGTGTTCAGCCTGAACAGTCGAAAGAGTGTCTTGTCTTTGCGCTGCTCTGGGTTGATTTACTTTCTCTCTTCAGCCCCTTGGGGTCCCATCCTTCGTCCTTCAAGGAGTTCTGGATAATCCTACTTTTCTTTCATATGTGGCTTCTAGGCGGGAGACCTTCTCAAGAAGGAGAGACATTTCTCTTTTCTTGGAGGCCAATGTCTCTGAAGTTTGTTCTAATGAGTGTCCAGGCAGTGTAGGTTGTTTGCTAGGTTACAAAGGCCCCAAAGGCGTCAGTTGTTACTGGGAGTACAGAGGAGATCCTGTTACTGTTTCAACTGGAGAGGACCATAATAAAATGATTTAACCCAAATCCCTCACTAAAGAAAGTCAAGGCCTAGAAATGTTAAGTGTCTTCCACTGGAATCCTACCCAACCCTGGAGGGCTTTGAATTTCTAGCCTTCTCATGAAGTCTTGGGCATTATTCTGCCCCTGAACCTGCTCTTCCCTTACCTGCAGCACTTAAAGAGTATCACCTGAGTGGGAAGGTTTGTCTGAGTATTGTTCCCCTCAGTGGGTTGTTTTCTAATTCTTCTGGAACTTCCATCGTGCTTGGCATACAGTAAGCACTCAGTATATAGAGATATGAAGAGGTGGTCAACTGGGAGGCTGGAATTAATTTTGAAAATATTTGAAAATGTCTCTTTATGGATATCATGGTTTAAAGCACCTAAGTGCCTTTGCCTCTCAGAAAACCAGAGAATTGTTTCTTGGGAGGGCAGAGGGGACAAAGAGTAGACCGGTAGCTTTATCACTAACCTATATTCCTTCTGCATGCTGGGCCTTGTTCCAAAGGTAATTAATCAACAAGGACATTTTCTTTGTTCCCTTGTCCTTTGGTCTCTGGTATGAAAAATGTTTTTTCAGCTAGAGGAATTGTGTTCACTTAGCATTCTCTCTGCATTTGGTCCCTGATATTGTTGTAAGATAGCAGGAAAAGGTTTTTTCATTTGATTTCTTGATTAATTAAAGTCAGACATGTCCCACTTTTATATCATTCTAGTGAAAATATCCCGCTTCCATGTGACTCTACTTTCGGATGAAACCTTTTTCATTAAGGAGCATTCATTTTTTTTAAAGTATAGTTTAAAACCAGTGTCTTGTAAACATCTTGTAAAACAACTCAGAAGATGATTTTAATCCTTTAAAGCAACACTGCATGTATCTGGAGATCACTCCTTCTTGCCATATGGAAAATCAACAGGAAAAATGTATTGACTCTTTGAAATATGGACCAATAACCATATGCAGGGTACTAAACTAGGCAATATGATAGATCAGACATGAGTTCTACCCTTAAGATCTTGTACTCTACTGAGAAAACTGAAACTGAAAAATTTGTATTTACTCTTTTATTCAACACATCTTTATTGACACCTACTATGAGGGATACAACAGTGAATCAGCCTGCATGGGGCCTAGCCCTCATGTTCCTAGTGAATTATAAACATGAAGCTGAGACCCCAGGCTAAGATGGCAAAGTAGAGTCATGCTATGGCCCATCCTTATACACTTAACCCTTATACATAAGCTATAAAAGACAAAACCAGAAAGACATTAACTAATCTTAAAACAAGAAAACAATCTGTGGCTCAAATGATAGCTGCTGCTTCTGCTGCTAAGTCTCTTCAGTCGTGTCCGACTCTGTGCGACCCCATAGACAGCAGCCCACCAGGCTTCCCCATCCCTGGGATTCTCCAGGCAAGAACACTGGGGAACAGCTCCCTAAATTGGTCTGTAGAGTTGGATGAAACTCATGCCTGTTGGGCTCCAGGCTGAGAGGCAACTAGTGTTGGCTGGGAGTTTGACTTCAACCAGGACTAAAGTGCTGAGTGGAAGCGTGGGAGTGGGGAGGTGGATCCAGGCTTACTGCTGAAAGCCAAAGGCAAGGGTGTGGTTCCCTTTACTCAAACACAGCTGTCTTTAGGACTGCCCCTTAGGAAAGATAGAGGACTTAGAGCCTTGAGATCTTGAACTAAATTAGACTCCTTTTACAGTTCAGTTCAGTTGCTCAGTGGTGTCCAACTATTTGAGACCCCATGGACTGCAACACACCAGGCCTCCCTGTCCATCACCAATTCTCGGAATGTACTCAGACTTATGTCCATTGAGTCGGTGATGCCATCCAACCATCTCATCCTCTGTTGTCCCCTTCACCTCCTGCCTGCAATCTTTTCCAGACTCCTTTTGGACTGATATTTTTTGTCTTTAATGCCCCCAAATCACTAAGGGGTAGGAGCCTCAAACTGATTTTGTCAAACCAGATTCTGAACTGTGGCTATAGAAAACCAGAATGCAGATATCACAGAAAGCAGTGAACACAGAGGAGGGGAGTAAAGACAAAGCAATTATGCTAAAATCCTGTCACTTAAAAACTCAAGAGCTAAATTTCAAACCACACTAAGAAAGTGAAGGCTAGGGAAGATAGAAACAAACCAACAATCAGAAAATTAATTTATTCACATAAGTTATTTTATGCTATAGCCAGTAAAACTCTTTTAAAGAAATAATTTTAGAGTTTATGCTAATTAGGGATGATATAATTAGCCATAAAAAGAAAAAGATTTTACACAAGAATAGGCAGAAAGAAAATAAGAAAGGTTGAGTGTGAAAAATAATTGATTCCAAAATGAGAAGTGTAACTGTTATCATCAGAGTAAGGCACTCAGTAGATGAGATAAACTCTAGGTAAAACAGGTGAAGGGAGGATTGTTATTATTGTTGTTGTTTAGTTGTTATTGTTATTATTATTGTGGTGGTTTAGTTGTTTAGTCGCTAAGTGATGCCCTACTCTTTTGCAACCCCATAGACTGTAGCCTGACACTGCGATCCCATGTATTGTAGCCTGACAGGCTTCTCGATCCATGGGATTTCCCAGACAAGAAAACTGGAGTGGGTTGCCATTTCCTTCTCCATGGGATCTTCCTGACCCACCAATCAAGCCTGAGTGTCCTGTATTGCAGGTGAATTCTTTACTGCTGAGCCACCAACAAAGCTGACTATATTGGAATTCAATGAAGGGATGGTGATGGAATTCCAGTTGAGCTATTTCAAATCCTAAAAGATGATGCTGTGAGAGTGCTGCACTTAGTATGCCAGCAAAAACTCAGCAGTGGCCACAGGACTGGAAAAGGTCAGTTTTCATTCCAATCCCAAAGAAAGGCAATGCTGAAGAATGTTCAAACTACGGCACAATTGCACTCATCTTACATGCTAGTAAAGTAATGCTTAAAATTCTCCAAGCCAGGCTTCAACAATATGTGAACCGTGAACTTCCAGATGTTCAAGCTGGTTTTAGAAAAGGCAGAGTGGAACCAGAGATCAAATTGCCAACATCCGCTGGATCATGGAAAAAGCAAGAGAGTTCCAGAAAAACATCTATTTCTGCTTTATTGATTATGCCAAAGCCTTTGACTGTGTGGATCACAATAAACTGTGGAAAATTCTGAGAGAAATGGGCATACCAGACCACCTGACCTGCCTCTTGAGAAACCTGTATGCAGGTCAGGAAGCAACAGTTAGAGCTGGACATGGAACAAGAGACTGTTTGCAAATAGGAAAAGGAACATGTCAAGGTTGTATATTGTCACCCTGATTATTTAACTTCTCTGCAGAGTACATCATGAGAAACGCTGGGCTAGATGAAGCACAAGCTGGAATCAATATTGCTCAGAGAAATATCAATCACCTCAGATGTGCAGATTATACCACCTTTATGGCAGAAAGCGAAGAAGAACTAAAGAGCCTCTTGATGAAAGTGAAAGAGGAGAGTGAAAAATTTGGCTTAAAGCTCAACATTCAGAAAACGAAGATCATGGCATGGTCCCATCACTTCATGGTAAATAGGGAAAACAACGGAAACAGTGTCAGACTTTATTTTGGGGGGCTCCAAAATCACTGCAGACGGTGATTGCAGCCATGAAATTAAAATATGCTTGCTCCTTGGAAGAAAAGCTATGACCAACCTAGACAGCATATTAAAATGCAGAGATACTACTTTGCCAACTAAGGTCTGTCTAGTCAAAGCTATGTTTTTTCCAGTAGTCATGTATGGATGTGAGAGTTGGACTGTAAAGAAAGTTGAGCATGGAAAAATTGATGCTTTTGAATTGTGGTGTTGGAGAAGACTCTTGAGAGCCTCTTGGACTGCAAGGAGTTCCAACCAGTCCGTCCTAAAGGAAATCAGTCCTGGGTGTTTATTGGAAGGACTGATGTTGAAGCTGAAACTCCAATATTTTGGCCACCTGATGTGAAGAACTGACTCTTTTAAAAAGACCCTGATGCTGGGCAAGATTGAAGGTGGGAGGAGAAGGGGACAACAGAGGATGAGATGGTTGGATGGCATCACTGACTCAATGGACATGAGTTTGAGTAAACTCCAGGAGTTGATGATGAACAGGAGACCTGGCATGCTGCAGTCCATGGGGTCACAAAGAGTAGGACACAATGGAGTGACTGAATTGATCTGAACTGAAGTGAAATGAGATGGTCACCCAGAGTGTAGGAAAGAGAAATAAAAAATAAAGAATATTAAAACAGAGCAGAGAAGAGACATGAAGAATGGATTGAGAAGCTTAACACACATCTATTCTGATTATTATTAGAAGAAGGAAAGGTAGACAAGCAATATTTCAAGATATAATAGCTATGTAGAACAGCCTTTTGGACTCTGTGGGTGAGAGAGAGGGTGGGATGATTTGGGAGAGTGGCATTGTAACATGTATGATATCATAAGTGAAACGAATCGCCGGTCTAGGTTCGATACAGGATACAGGATGCTTGGGACTGATGCAAGGGGATGATCCAGGGAGATGGTGTGGGGTGGGAGGGGGGAGNAAACCACATAGATCACTGTCACAAAGATCTCTTCTTAACTGGTACAAGGCCCAGATAGTGTCAGAGGTGAGTTTTTGCATAACTCTACAGATGGATAATCTTTTTTATCTTATATGAATATTTCAGAGGAAAATAAAAGAGGAAATGCTACTGAATGTATTTGGAGCTCATTGTTAGCCAAAAGGACAAAGGCATAACAAGAAAAGAAAATTGTAGAACACAGACTATTTTTTTAAAAATAATATAGAAACATTTTTTTTTTCAAATTTAACAGAATCTTTAAAAAGGATCGTTCATTGTAACTAAGTAAGGTTTATCTTTGGTTTGAAAATAATCATCAGAGAATCTATTAATGTAACATATTCTCTTATCAGATAAAAAGAGAAATGCCATCTAGTCTGTTCCATAGATACAGATGACAGAGGACGAGATGGTTGTATGGCATCATCAGCTCAATCGACATGAGCCTGAGCAGGCTCCAGGAGATGGTGAAGGACAGGAAGCCTGGTGTGCTGCAGTCCATGGGGTAGCAGAGTCAGACATGACTGAGTGACTGAGCAACAGTGATACAGAAATATTCAGTTAACTCAATATTCACTTATGATAATTATAAGAAAATTAGGAAAAGAGAGAATCCTCCTTAACCTCATAAGGACTATCTTTAAACTCTCACAGTAAACTTAATATCAATGGTAAAACATTAGAAATATCTCCTTCAGAGTCAGGAGCAAGGCAGTTATGTCTGCTTTCTTTTCTGTTAACCTTGGAGTCATAGCCAATGCAATAAAACAAGAAAAAAAAAAAAACTGAGAAAGAAACAAAACTGTAATTTCCAGGCATGTAATTGCATAGATTTAAAATTCAAGACAATATACAGACAATTTTTAGAAATAATAAGAGTTAAAGTTGTTGAATCACAGATCAATGCACAAAATCAAAATTGTTCCCCAATTCCATCCTTTCTTGAGCTTTCATCGAGCAAAGATACATATTTTAAACAAATACGTTTAAAAGATTCTTTTAAATATATTGTAGAAGCAATGCAAGTGCTGTAACCCTAAAGAAGTCTTTGAGTCAGTTCTGGAGTAAACAGCAAAAGTCAAACTGTCAGAAGAAGTCTTTTATTGTAAAAGTTGTCAAATAGTAGCACCAATTACACAGTATAATAACAAAAAGCTCCTAGTCTCCAAAGCAACAACATCAGTGAATTAAGAATAAATGTAAGTATGTATGAATAAACAAAAATGGCTTTTAAGAAGGACTTTACCAGACATTATTAAAAGACTTGAATAAATATAGAATTATACTATGCTCCAAGGTGGGAAGGTTTAATAAAGATCTTAAGTTATTCTGAATCTATAAATTAAAAGCCATTATAATAAAAATTCTGTCAGGATTTTTGATAGAACTTGATAATATGCTCCTACATCTGTTAAAGATGATTTAAAAAAGAGAATCATGTGGAGTGTGGATGGTAATGGTTTAGTCACTAAGTTGTGTCTGACTCTTGTGACCCCCATGGACTGTAGCCTGCCAGGCTCCTCTGTCCATGGGATTTCCTAGGCAAGAGTACTGGAGTGGGTTGCCACTTCCTTCTCTGGGGAATCTTCCCAACCCAAGGATTGAATCTGCATCTCCTCCATTGTAGATGGTCTCTTGCACTGCAGGCGGATGCTTTATCTCTGAGCCACCAGGGAAGCCCTCAAGTAGAGACACTTAGCCTATCAAATATCATGAATTATTATAAGCTACAGTAATAAGTCAGTATGATATTGGTATTGGGACAAATAGATCAATAGAATAGAATAGAGAACTCAGAACAGATTGACACATAGATAGCTACTTGGCATTTGACAGAAGTCATATTTCAAAGCATTGAGAAAATATTCAGATAATGATGCCTGAGGTGAGTGGTTTTCTGCATTGTAAAAAGTAAAATTAAATCTTTTATTCTGTACACAAAAAAGTGAAAATTCTCAAAAATTTTGAAAGAAAGTGTTTGACAATATCTTTGTGGCTTTGAGGTTTAGAAGTGTCTCCTAAGGTGGACACAAAAAGCACGATTTGACACATATATAACATATGTATTATATGTGGACATACATACACACATACATGTATATACCTATGTGTGCATGTGTGTATACTTCAACAGTGAATGAATTGAAAAGATAAGCTTCAGACTGGAGAAAGGTATTTGCGATGCAGAAAGCTGATGAAGAATTTGCATCCTTTGAAACAAAGAGAGGCAGAAGACTATGACAGCCTGTAATAGATTCCTAGGCCTGAATCTTGGCTCCAACACTTACTAACTGTATATGACCTTATGCAAATTACTTAACCTCTTTTGACTTCAATTTTTTCATTCTTAAATATAACAATCTTACCTACCTGACAGGTTGTGGGGTTATTGTGAGGATTTAATCAGTTAATATGTGTAAAACCCTAAGACTAATGTCTTACATTTAGTAAGCACTCCCCAAATGTTATTTATTATTACTAATATTCAGGATATATACTGTCTCTTATACACATCTGGGCTGGGAGCTCATATACACTCGTGGCTGATTCATGTCAATGTATGGCAAAGCGAATACAATATTGTAAAGCAAAACAAACTAAAAAAAAAAAAAAGATAATAGCTGATAATTTTCAGTACTGAATAAAGACTGGAGTACTCAGATCAAAATATATTCTAGGAATGGAGCTACATAAATAACATTAACTCACATCTAGGCACAGTTCTGTTAAGTGTACAGAACATCAAGAATTTAAAGAAAATTTTAGAAACTACAGTGAAGAGAGGAAATATTAAATTTGAAGGAAGGATAATTAGACTAAAAAGGACATTTCTTATCAGAAAAATTAGGCACCAGAGCACATTTGTTATATTGAAAGTGTTCAGGGAAAATATCTATCCATCTGTAATTTATACAAGCTAAAATATCATTCAAAGTTATAATAAAACAAGGACATTTTCAGATATACCAAGGCTAAGAAAATTTGATTCTCACAGAACCTTTAAAGGCTATGTTTTAGTAAGACAAAAAGTGCCCCAGAGGAAAGATATAGGATAGAAGAAACATTGATTAATACAGAAATTGGCAAAATATATTGGTAAATTTATTTAACTGTTAAATCAAAATTTTAATTTTGTATAAGTGTATGTTTAAAATAAGTCAGAGTAGAACACTAGATGACAGATGTCAGGGTTGTTTCAATAGGTAATTCAAAAAGCAAAGATCTATGTATTGGGGAAGAATAAATTCATTAGAAAATTTCATAGTTATACGTGAGCTTGGAATAAAAATCTAATGAAACAAAATTAATAGTTGTTAGAAACCTAAAGTAAAGCTATACAAATTGTCACAAATAGATGGGAAAGAGTATGTATGCAAATACTAACAAAAGAAATACTGTCTAGAAATATTAATAAAAAGTAAAATTTGAGAAACACCAATAGGTGTAATCATAAACACTGCATGATAATAAAAGGAACAATCCACCAAGAAGTCATAATAAATAGGACCTTGTGTTACCTAACAGAGAATATATGAAGCAAACTTTAGCAGAACTATGAGATAAACTTGATAAATCTGACATCTTGTAGGAAATGTTTACACATTTTATTATTCATTTATCTCTTGAGTTTATAATATTAACATGAATATAGAAAAGAATTTTGTTTATGTCCAACAGAGACCATGCATTGTTTTCGAGTATATATCAAGCATGTACAAAAATTGATTTCTAAGGAAACCTTCAACAAATTTCAGGGAGTTAATATGATGTAAATCATGTTTTCTGACTTAAAATTAGAAGTTACATAAATATAGTAAATATAGCAACAAACTTCTTCTTAACATCTCCTGTTTCAGAGCAGCAATTATGATCGCAGCAATAATGTATATGAAGGTCAAGGAAAGTACTATATGTGACATTAGTAGGCCATAGCAATATTTGTATATAGAGATAAATTTAGAGCTTTCAATATGTGAGCCATCAAGGAGTGTTGAAATGTGTAAGATAAAGTGATCAACTCTAAAAGCTCAATAAAGAACAAGAGTAAACTTAAAAAAGAACAAGAGTGAAGTTAAAGAAAGTAGAGTTAGTGGTATAATAAAGGTATGAGCAAATTGATGTAATTGGAAATAAGTGAAAAGTGAAAGTGCAAGTGAAGTCACTCAGTCATGTCTGACTCTTTGCGACCCCTTGGAGCCCCACCAGGCTCCTCCCTCTATGGGATTCTCCAGGTAAGAGAACTGGAGTGGGTTGCCATTTCCTTCTCCAGAGGATCTTCCCGACCCAGGGACTGAACCCGGGTCTCCCACATTCCAGGCAGATGCTTTAACCTCTGAGCCACCAGGGAAGTCCTAATTGGAAATAAGAGATCATTATTCAGAGGGAAGACTAAGCTCAGTGGTACCCACAAACCTTTGTAAAACTTTTGGGAAAAAATAAAGATGAAAAATTGTAAGATAATTAACAGATTATTGCTGTCAATGTAGTAAAGATTTCAAGTAAGAGACTACTGTGAACAAAACTTACTATGGTAGTAAATTATAAACTTAGAAAAATGAGTAATTTCTTAGAACAATATAAATGAAAAAAATAAACCACATAGATCACTGTCACAAAGATCTCTTCTTAACTGGTACAAGGCCCAGATAGTGTCAGAGGTGAGTTTTTGCATAACTCTACAGATGGATAATCTTTTTTATCTTATATGAATATTTCAGAGGAAAATAAAAGAGGAAATGCTACTGAATGTATTTGGAGCTCATTGTTAGCCAAAAGGACAAAGGCATAACAAGAAAAGAAAATTGTAGAACACAGACTATTTTTTTAAAAATAATATAGAAACATTTTTTTTTTCAAATTTAACAGAATCTTTAAAAAGGATCGTTCATTGTAACTAAGTAAGGTTTATCTTTGGTTTGAAAATAATCATCAGAGAATCTATTAATGTAACATATTCTCTTATCAGATAAAAAGAGAAATGCCATCTAGTCTGTTCCATAGATACAGATGACAGAGGACGAGATGGTTGTATGGCATCATCAGCTCAATCGACATGAGCCTGAGCAGGCTCCAGGAGATGGTGAAGGACAGGAAGCCTGGTGTGCTGCAGTCCATGGGGTAGCAGAGTCAGACATGACTGAGTGACTGAGCAACAGTGATACAGAAATATTCAGTTAACTCAATATTCACTTATGATAATTATAAGAAAATTAGGAAAAGAGAGAATCCTCCTTAACCTCATAAGGACTATCTTTAAACTCTCACAGTAAACTTAATATCAATGGTAAAACATTAGAAATATCTCCTTCAGAGTCAGGAGCAAGGCAGTTATGTCTGCTTTCTTTTCTGTTAACCTTGGAGTCATAGCCAATGCAATAAAACAAGAAAAAAAAAAAAACTGAGAAAGAAACAAAACTGTAATTTCCAGGCATGTAATTGCATAGATTTAAAATTCAAGACAATATACAGACAATTTTTAGAAATAATAAGAGTTAAAGTTGTTGAATCACAGATCAATGCACAAAATCAAAATTGTTCCCCAATTCCATCCTTTCTTGAGCTTTCATCGAGCAAAGATACATATTTTAAACAAATACGTTTAAAAGATTCTTTTAAATATATTGTAGAAGCAATGCAAGTGCTGTAACCCTAAAGAAGTCTTTGAGTCAGTTCTGGAGTAAACAGCAAAAGTCAAACTGTCAGAAGAAGTCTTTTATTGTAAAAGTTGTCAAATAGTAGCACCAATTACACAGTATAATAACAAAAAGCTCCTAGTCTCCAAAGCAACAACATCAGTGAATTAAGAATAAATGTAAGTATGTATGAATAAACAAAAATGGCTTTTAAGAAGGACTTTACCAGACATTATTAAAAGACTTGAATAAATATAGAATTATACTATGCTCCAAGGTGGGAAGGTTTAATAAAGATCTTAAGTTATTCTGAATCTATAAATTAAAAGCCATTATAATAAAAATTCTGTCAGGATTTTTGATAGAACTTGATAATATGCTCCTACATCTGTTAAAGATGATTTAAAAAAGAGAATCATGTGGAGTGTGGATGGTAATGGTTTAGTCACTAAGTTGTGTCTGACTCTTGTGACCCCCATGGACTGTAGCCTGCCAGGCTCCTCTGTCCATGGGATTTCCTAGGCAAGAGTACTGGAGTGGGTTGCCACTTCCTTCTCTGGGGAATCTTCCCAACCCAAGGATTGAATCTGCATCTCCTCCATTGTAGATGGTCTCTTGCACTGCAGGCGGATGCTTTATCTCTGAGCCACCAGGGAAGCCCTCAAGTAGAGACACTTAGCCTATCAAATATCATGAATTATTATAAGCTACAGTAATAAGTCAGTATGATATTGGTATTGGGACAAATAGATCAATAGAATAGAATAGAGAACTCAGAACAGATTGACACATAGATAGCTACTTGGCATTTGACAGAAGTCATATTTCAAAGCATTGAGAAAATATTCAGATAATGATGCCTGAGGTGAGTGGTTTTCTGCATTGTAAAAAGTAAAATTAAATCTTTTATTCTGTACACAAAAAAGTGAAAATTCTCAAAAATTTTGAAAGAAAGTGTTTGACAATATCTTTGTGGCTTTGAGGTTTAGAAGTGTCTCCTAAGGTGGACACAAAAAGCACGATTTGACACATATATAACATATGTATTATATGTGGACATACATACACACATACATGTATATACCTATGTGTGCATGTGTGTATACTTCAACAGTGAATGAATTGAAAAGATAAGCTTCAGACTGGAGAAAGGTATTTGCGATGCAGAAAGCTGATGAAGAATTTGCATCCTTTGAAACAAAGAGAGGCAGAAGACTATGACAGCCTGTAATAGATTCCTAGGCCTGAATCTTGGCTCCAACACTTACTAACTGTATATGACCTTATGCAAATTACTTAACCTCTTTTGACTTCAATTTTTTCATTCTTAAATATAACAATCTTACCTACCTGACAGGTTGTGGGGTTATTGTGAGGATTTAATCAGTTAATATGTGTAAAACCCTAAGACTAATGTCTTACATTTAGTAAGCACTCCCCAAATGTTATTTATTATTACTAATATTCAGGATATATAAAACTACTCTAAATCAGTGAGACTAACAGTCTAATAGAAAAGCCAGCAATGAATATGAAATAACAATAGAAGAATTCTGTATGGCAAAAACATATTATATGTAAATAGGGCTTTTTATATAGCTATATAAAAAGTATATAAAAAGATGTATAAATTTATACCCATCAGATTGACAAAAATCCAGAAGTCTGACATTGCAGGTGTGTGAAACTATGTGGACTCTCATACACTGTTGATGCGAGTGTAATGTTGAAAACTGCTGTCACCCTTTGAGAGAACAATTTGGTGATATTTAGGTATTCTGAAAATACCCAGAGCTTCCATTGCATCGAATGCATTATAGGAAAGCCCTTGAAAATGTGTACAAGGACATGTGGATAAGATCACTTACTGAAGTCCTGCTGGTAACAGTGAAGAAATGGAAGCAACTTAAGTATCCACTAAGATGGGAACAGATAAATACATTGTTGTGTATTCATATAAAAAATGAAATACAGAATTCTTCACTTAAGTATTGCTATATTTATTTCATGATAAGTCTCAGTATTTAAAGATGGGTTTAATGGCTCAGATGGTAAAGAACTTGCCTTCAATGCAGGGGACCTGGGTTTGATCCTTGGGTTGGGAAGATCCCCTGGAGAAGGAAATGGCAACCCACTCCAGTGTTCTTCTATTGAGAATTCCATGAACAGAGGGGCCTGGTGGTCTACAATCCATGGGGTTGCAACAAGTCAGACATGACTGAGTTCTCCTTTCTTTAAAAAAAGCAAGTTAAAGATAACATACATTTTAGATACTATTTGTATAAAATTTTTAAAAATGCAAAACAATATTATGCATTATTTATGAATACATTCGTAAGTAGTAAGAGTAAGCTTATGAGAATGATAAACACCAAGGTCAAGAAATTGGCTTTCTCTGAGATGAGCAAGAAAGGACTGGATTAGGATATGAGGACACAGGCAATTCGAAGTGTATCTGGAATTTTTTATTCTTTTAAATTTATATGAAAAAATCTGAAACAAATATGGCAAAGTATAAGCATTTATTCAAATTGAGGGATGAGAGCTATGCTGTTGTTCTCTGAGTTTTACTGTGTGTTTAAAATATTTCATAAAGTAAAAAAAAGAAAAAATTGAGAGTCACACAAATATGTATATATATACATGCACATTTATTTTTGAAGATCCTCTATATTAAAATTTATAGCATAGTAACTAATGTCTAAATGACACAAACAGGTATGTTAGAGTTTAGTTCTCTACACTAACAGTATGTTCAGCTCATATGTGACTTTACATGACACAGAATGAAGTTAACAACTGAGCTGTTAAAAAGCATTTTTCCTTACTTTGAGTCATTAATTTTTTAAGTATAACTAGTGAATCTTACTACTCATGTTGATCACAAGCTGAAAGAAAATATATATGTTTCAATGAAACTAAGCTAGCCATATGTCCTTTTGTTGTCTCTCAAGGAGGTAACTTGAACAAAATATTATAAACTTACATGCAGTATTTAGTATTTGCAAGTTGATATATGGGAAAAGAATTATGAAGCAAGCGGGAGTCAGAGAGAAGGGGCTCAGGAGCCTGGGAGTGAAAGGGTAACGGCACTGCACAGTGACAGGAAAACTGTGCAGATGTCAGGAAGCGCTGAGTCCGGTCCCGTCTCGCTCTTCCCACTGTGTCCCACCAGTGGAGGATTCCCTCGAAGCTGGTAACTTCTGTGATTTCATTAACACAGTACGTGCTCTTTTTCTGTGCCATTTTCAAAAGGAGACATAGTTTGGTACAGTTACATGCCCTCCTACAGGCTGATCTCTAGTACTGTGTTGAATATTCAGTGTGTTTACCTTTCTGCTCAAGCCGTTCCTCACTTCAGTCTGCTGTTCAATGTGTGCTTGATATAGGACGTGTATGATTCATTAAACTAAATGCACATGAGTTTTGTCCTTTGGTGACCTTGGTGTTCTTATAATTCTCCATTTTCCTGTGGGGTGGATGAGCATTGGTGTGACCTAAAAAAAAATGGCTGCCAAGTGCACCTGCATTAGCTCTCTAACTAGGTTCTTGGTGAGTGAGGATGTAAATTATGTGCATTTTTGAGAACTTAGTTCTATAAATAGACCCCAACCTATCTTACAACCAAAGGTATTTTAAGATAAGTGAAATACATCTCTGAAATTGTTAAAGAGGCTCCCCTTCTGTAATGAAACTAAAAATAAAATTCATCTAACCTCATATTAGGGTTACATTAGAAATGGGACGACATGCCTAAAATTATATATATATATATATATATATATATAAAGAGAGAGATATATTGGTGATGGTGATGATGACCCTTTTGTTCTGAGCTATTAGAAGTGAGTTAGAATATAATGTAATTAAAATAACAGAATTCTGGGAAAGGGTGGAATGAGAAATTAAAAGCTGTGATACGGTTTTATGTTCTTGTGGAAATCCATTGATCATAATTAGCACATAAGCTAAATCAGAATGAATGGGTAGGTTCTAAAGTATAGGCGTAATAATGGAGGTTATGGATGATGTCTTTTCTTTTTGTTTAATGGATCTATGATTGGTTCTCAAATGCCGTTCAACTGGTAATGGACAGGGGCTTCTCTTAAAAGCCCTCCTTCTGGACTTGCATGACACCAGGGCGTTATGGTTTTCTTCACGCACGATGTAGACACGAAGTATTGTGCTGTCAACTTTTAGCTGTGCTAGGAGAGACAGCTCTGAGGTGAAGGGCAGAGGTCAAACAATCAGAAGTGGCCACATATTGCAGAGATCATCAAGCAGGCATGCCATCAGTGGACTCAGAATGTTAGAAGTTAATCAGCTCGACTCTCTGTGTTTAGCTAGGCTGATAATATAGGTCCTGGAATGTGAACATGTGGTGACAGACCTGAGAAACTAAAGTAATAGGAGGCCAATCCCAGCAAAGGCCAGGGAGACCGATCAATTTGCAATATTCTTTTCTGCACCCATGCAACAAAGCAAAAACATGAAAGCAGAACATTAAGGGATGTTCCCTATGAACTGGGCAAATCAATAAACATCAGTGGTAAAGAAAAAAAGTTGCTCATTCTCTCGAGTACCCCAAGGGCATTTCCATCTTGGGAAGTGATGAGGAGCAGTGGCCTCTGTCATGTTCCCTTCACCTACATGGTATCATCTTCTTGCTCAAGGTGAACATTGCTAAGCATCAGCTGAAAGAGGGTGCAGGGGGAAATGTTTAAGGAAATGACTGCCTCTTGTTGGAGATGTGCTGTGCTGGCTGGAAGGCAGTTGGATAACTGAGTCTTTGGCCTCAGGGGGAACATTGAAGGCAGGGTTCAAATTGTAAGATGGTGGGTTTCCCTCTTCCTCAGACATTCTGAAAGTACCAAGTGAGTGTTTTCTCCTGTCAGAGTTGATGGGCTACATAATATTGAGGGTCCTCTTTATTTTCTTGGACTTGAGCCAGTGATGGAGAGCTGGAAAAATAGCAAAGGATATGCATGAAGTGATTTAGAGATAGAAGAATATGCCCAAATCTAACAAAGGCTATTAATGATGTGATACCAATCTTGACTTCATATAACAGAAATGCAGATTTCAACATGAACCTGTGCAAGTGTGTGCATGCATGTGTATGAGAGTGCGTACATGCATGTATATGTGTGGATGAGAAAAAATAGGACAAGCAAGAAAGGGACTGTCAGGGTAAGCACTTTCTGAAACTTATGAGACTGTCAGACCAATTCTTTTCTCTTCTAAATCATTTTCTGTAAAACAAGGAGATGATTATCTGACTGCTAGAGGAAAGTGGGGGTATTATATTTCATTTGGGGGGAAATGTAGATTTATGGCAGATGGAATTTTTTTTAAACCAACAACCCAACAATGGCAGAGTTCATAGAGTGAGTTAAAGTGCTTGCCTATATTTTGTGTTTTAAGCTGATGGAATTTACACACATTTGTAGTGGTTTCAGGGGCTGCGCCATTGGAGGGTCTCTTGTTCAAGGAGTACAAGGAAGTGGAAAGAAACCATCTTGTACCTGTTTAACAAAGGCAGTGCTTTTCCAACAATTTGCCGAAGATATTCTGCAATTAGAGACATCTGCTCACTGGGAAAATGACTGAAGTGGATTTTGCAAGGAAAGAAGAGGTTCATTTATTGACTAGTAGTAACAGGGCATCTATTCAGTGTCAGACAGTGTACCAAGCACTTGGAATGAAACAGTGCAACCACAGGTCCTGCCTGCAGGAACCTCACAGTGAGTGGTGAATGTGGATAAGTCACTCCATTGTAAAGTGAAGTGTATTTCCCAATGGAGGCCCATGCCAGATGCCATAGGAGCCCGGGGAAGGAAGGGGTAAGCTCTCTTGGGTGGTCAGAGGGAGTGAGTCATGAACGCAAAATCACCACAGCAGTGGGACAGTTCTGGAGAATGGGAAGAGCAAGCAAGCCTGGAAAAATCATGTGCATTTGAGGATCTGTGAGGGGTTTGGATAGACCAGGTTGTGGGTGCACCTTCATGAGGTGTGGTGTGTAGAGAGTGCATGAGGTCTGTGGCAAGGGAGGGCAGAGTCCAGCATTAGGCAGTTTGAATTGTGATAGAGATGGAAGTGTGCCACAGTCAGATGAAAGAAAAGTTCTGTTAAGTCGTTCAGTCGTGTCTGACTCTTTGCGACCCCGTGGAATGCAGCACCCAGTTATCCCTGTCCATCACCGACTCCTGGAGCCTGCTCAAACTCATGTTCCATCGATTGGTGATGCCATCCAACCATCTCATCCTCTGTCGTCCCCTTCTCCTCCTACCTTCAATCTTGTCCAGCATCAGGGTCTTTTCCAGTGAGTCAGTTCTTCACATCAGGTGGCCAAAGTATTGGAGTTTCAGCTTCGACATCAGTCCTTCCAATGGATATTCAGGACTGATTTCCATTAGGACGGACTAGTTGGATCTCCTTGCAGTCCAAGGGACTCTCAAGAGTCTTCTCTAACACCACAGTTCAAAAGCATCAGTTCTTCCACGTTCAGCTTTCTTTACAGTCCAACTCTCACATCCATACATAACTACTTGAAAAACCATAGCTTTGACTAGATGGACCTTTGTTGGCAAAGTAATGTCTCTGCTTTTTAATATGGTGTCTAGGTTGGTCATAGCTTTTCTTCCAAGGAGAAAGTGTCTTTTAATTTCATGGCTGCAATCACCATCTGTAGTGATTTTGGAGCCCAAGAAAATAAAGTCTCTCACTGTTTCTGTTGTTTCCCCATCTATTTGCCATAAAGTGATGGGACAAGATTTCATGATCTTAGTTTTATGAATGTTGAGTTTTAAGCCAGCTTTTTCACTCTCCTCTTTCACTTTCATCAAGAGGCTCTTTAGTTCTTCTTNTGCTAAGCATCAGCTGAAAGAGGGTGCAGGGGGAAATGTTTAAGGAAATGACTGCCTCTTGTTGGAGATGTGCTGTGCTGGCTGGAAGGCAGTTGGATAACTGAGTCTTTGGCCTCAGGGGGAACATTGAAGGCAGGGTTCAAATTGTAAGATGGTGGGTTTCCCTCTTCCTCAGACATTCTGAAAGTACCAAGTGAGTGTTTTCTCCTGTCAGAGTTGATGGGCTACATAATATTGAGGGTCCTCTTTATTTTCTTGGACTTGAGCCAGTGATGGAGAGCTGGAAAAATAGCAAAGGATATGCATGAAGTGATTTAGAGATAGAAGAATATGCCCAAATCTAACAAAGGCTATTAATGATGTGATACCAATCTTGACTTCATATAACAGAAATGCAGATTTCAACATGAACCTGTGCAAGTGTGTGCATGCATGTGTATGAGAGTGCGTACATGCATGTATATGTGTGGATGAGAAAAAATAGGACAAGCAAGAAAGGGACTGTCAGGGTAAGCACTTTCTGAAACTTATGAGACTGTCAGACCAATTCTTTTCTCTTCTAAATCATTTTCTGTAAAACAAGGAGATGATTATCTGACTGCTAGAGGAAAGTGGGGGTATTATATTTCATTTGGGGGGAAATGTAGATTTATGGCAGATGGAATTTTTTTTAAACCAACAACCCAACAATGGCAGAGTTCATAGAGTGAGTTAAAGTGCTTGCCTATATTTTGTGTTTTAAGCTGATGGAATTTACACACATTTGTAGTGGTTTCAGGGGCTGCGCCATTGGAGGGTCTCTTGTTCAAGGAGTACAAGGAAGTGGAAAGAAACCATCTTGTACCTGTTTAACAAAGGCAGTGCTTTTCCAACAATTTGCCGAAGATATTCTGCAATTAGAGACATCTGCTCACTGGGAAAATGACTGAAGTGGATTTTGCAAGGAAAGAAGAGGTTCATTTATTGACTAGTAGTAACAGGGCATCTATTCAGTGTCAGACAGTGTACCAAGCACTTGGAATGAAACAGTGCAACCACAGGTCCTGCCTGCAGGAACCTCACAGTGAGTGGTGAATGTGGATAAGTCACTCCATTGTAAAGTGAAGTGTATTTCCCAATGGAGGCCCATGCCAGATGCCATAGGAGCCCGGGGAAGGAAGGGGTAAGCTCTCTTGGGTGGTCAGAGGGAGTGAGTCATGAACGCAAAATCACCACAGCAGTGGGACAGTTCTGGAGAATGGGAAGAGCAAGCAAGCCTGGAAAAATCATGTGCATTTGAGGATCTGTGAGGGGTTTGGATAGACCAGGTTGTGGGTGCACCTTCATGAGGTGTGGTGTGTAGAGAGTGCATGAGGTCTGTGGCAAGGGAGGGCAGAGTCCAGCATTAGGCAGTTTGAATTGTGATAGAGATGGAAGTGTGCCACAGTCAGATGAAAGAAAAGTTCTGTTAAGTCGTTCAGTCGTGTCTGACTCTTTGCGACCCCGTGGAATGCAGCACCCAGTTATCCCTGTCCATCACCGACTCCTGGAGCCTGCTCAAACTCATGTTCCATCGATTGGTGATGCCATCCAACCATCTCATCCTCTGTCGTCCCCTTCTCCTCCTACCTTCAATCTTGTCCAGCATCAGGGTCTTTTCCAGTGAGTCAGTTCTTCACATCAGGTGGCCAAAGTATTGGAGTTTCAGCTTCGACATCAGTCCTTCCAATGGATATTCAGGACTGATTTCCATTAGGACGGACTAGTTGGATCTCCTTGCAGTCCAAGGGACTCTCAAGAGTCTTCTCTAACACCACAGTTCAAAAGCATCAGTTCTTCCACGTTCAGCTTTCTTTACAGTCCAACTCTCACATCCATACATAACTACTTGAAAAACCATAGCTTTGACTAGATGGACCTTTGTTGGCAAAGTAATGTCTCTGCTTTTTAATATGGTGTCTAGGTTGGTCATAGCTTTTCTTCCAAGGAGAAAGTGTCTTTTAATTTCATGGCTGCAATCACCATCTGTAGTGATTTTGGAGCCCAAGAAAATAAAGTCTCTCACTGTTTCTGTTGTTTCCCCATCTATTTGCCATAAAGTGATGGGACAAGATTTCATGATCTTAGTTTTATGAATGTTGAGTTTTAAGCCAGCTTTTTCACTCTCCTCTTTCACTTTCATCAAGAGGCTCTTTAGTTCTTCTTTGCTTTCTGCGGTAAAGGTGGTATCATCTGCATATCTGAGGTTATTGATATTTCTCCTGGCAATCTTGCTTCAGCCATCTTGGCATTTCACATGATAAAATGTACCATTCAATAAATCTTTCATCCACAAGATGAGAATCCTACAAATGTGACATCATCTCTGAGTTAGTATCCCTTGTTCCTTCAACAGTCCCTGGTATTGAAATGGAGGTGTTTCAGACCTCTCATTGTCTTGGTCAGTTCTCTGTGGAGTTTAATCTGGTTTATCAGATATCTAGTCAAGGCTGATACAGAGAGCTAGAACATTTCCAAAGTGTGGTCTGATTGTCAGGGAATGTAAGAAACAAATTCTTCCCAAGTTGCTTTATTAGCACACTCTGAATTTCTTCTGTTAACAATCATATTACACTGTTTGCTGACCTAAAATCTTTAGGAATGAAAGCTTCCAGGTCTTTTTCATGTCAGTGATAGGAAGTCACCTGTCTAGTTTTTTATTTTTAATTTTTAATAGAACTGTTGCTTTGAGCTTCAATAAGAGCTTAATCCTTAATAAGCCTTAACAAATGAATTTTTCTTTCCGAATCCTGATGTATCCAATGAAAATATGATAAGCCATATGGCATTTTTAAGGATTTTATAATTAAAATTACTACTAACAAAGCATTCCTATGAGCAAAGCATTCCTATGAATAAAGCATTACTCTCAACAAACTAGTGGAGGTGATAGAATTTCAGCTGAGGTATTTCAAATCCTCAAGATGATGCTGTTAAAGTGCAACACTCAGTATGCCAGCAAATTTGAAAAACTCAGCAGTGGTTGCAGGACTGGAAAAGGTCAGTTTTCGTTCCAGTCCCAAAGAAGGGCAACGCCAAAGAATGCCAAACTACCACACAGTTGCTCTCATTTCACATGCTAGCGACATAATGCTCAAAATCCTCCAAGCTAGGCTTCAGCAGTACATGAACCGAGAACTTCCAGATGTACAAGCTGGATTTAGAAAGGCAGAGAAACCAGAGATCAATATGCCAACATCTGCTGGATCACAGAAAAAGCAAGAGAATCCCAGAAAAACATATGCTGCTGGACTGTGTGGATCACAACAAACTATAGAAAATTCTTAAGGAAATAGGAAAACCAGACCACCTTACCTGCCTCCTGAGAAACTTGTATGAAGTTCAAAAAAGCAACAGTTAGAACCAAACGCGGAACAAAGGACTGGTTCAAAATTAGTACCTCAAGGCTATATAATGTCACCCTATTCATTTAACTTTATAGGCAGAGCTTGTATGTGCATGCTCAGTCGCTTTAGTCATGTCTGACTCTTTGTGACCTGTGGACTGTAGCCTGCCAGACTCCTCTGTCCAGGGCATCTTCCCACCCCAGAGATGGAACCCAGGTCTCCACATTGCAGGCAGATTCTTTTCCTCTGAGCCACCAGGGAAACAGAGTACATCATGCAAAATGCCAGGCTAGTTTAATCCCAAACTGGATTCAAGATTGCCAGGAGAAATTTCAATAACCTCAGATATGCAGATGACATCACCCTTATGGCAGAAAGCAAAGAGGAACTAAAGAACCACTTGATGAGAGTGAAAGAGGAGAGTAAAAAAGCTGGCTTAAAACTCAACATTTAGAAAACTAAAATCATGGCATCTGGTCCCATCACTTCATGGCAAGTAGATGGGGAAAAATGGAGACAGTGACAGACTTTATTTCCTTGGACTCCAAAATCACTGCAGATGTTGACGGTAGGCATGGAATTAAAAGACGCTTGCTCCTTGGATGAAAAGCTATGACAAATCTAGACGGTGTATTAAAAAGCAGAGATATCACTTTGCTAACAAATGTCCATAGAGTCAAAGCTATCTATGATTTTTCCAGTTGTTTTGTATGGATATGAGAATGGGACCGTAAAGAAGGAGGAGTGCCGAAGAATTTTAGCTTTTAAAGTGGGGTCCTGGAGAAGACTCTTGAGAGTCCCTTGGACAGCAAGGAAATCAATCAATCCTGAAGAAAATCATCATGAATATTCATTGGAAAGACTGATGCTGAAGCTGAAGCTCCAAAACTTTGGCCACCTATTTGAAGAGCTGACTCATTGGACAAGACCCTGATGCTGGGAAAGATGGAGGGCAGGAGGAGAAGAGAGTGACAGAGGTGAGATGGTTGGATGGCATCATTGGCTCAATGGACCATGAGTTTGAGCAAATTCTGGGAGATAGTCAAAGATAGGGAAGCCTGGTGTGCTGCAGTCCATGGGGTTGCAGAGGTTGGATGTGACAGAATAACATAATTAAAATACTTTTATTTTAACAAAATTGGAAATAAAAAAGTTAAAAAAAACCCACATGGTTTTCCTAACATACTATCATAATATTCTCCTTATTTTTTTTTATTTCATATGCAGGAAAAAACTATACGACTTTGTATCATACAATAGACAAGTACAACATTGCTGGTATAGTGTGAGCATAGTTGCCTTCCATAAAACAAAATTTTGTAGACTGGCTTTAAAATAACATTTTGAAGTATTTTTCAGATTGCTACAGTCCTCAGAATGAAAATGTGGAGCAGTTGCATAGTATTTTGTCTTGTGGTTATGCCATAATGTACTATACATTATTCTATTGTTGGGCAATCAGGCTTTCCCCTGTATTTAACCATTATAAAGATACTGCAACAATGATATTTTTGCATATTTTTTATAATTTTCTTTTTTGGATTATTTTCACAAGGTAAATTCCTAGTATAAATTGTAGGGGTCAAATTACTAGGTCAACAATAAGCAGCCTTTTTATGGCTGTTGAAATGCAGTTCCCTTTAAAACCCAGGGCCACTTCTACCAGAAATGTGATGAATCATCTAGATCTTCAGCTTCATTTGTGATGGCAGAGCCAAGACGACTTACTGGTTCCCAAATCAACCATTATTGACTCAACTCAATGTAATGTCTCTCCGCCTTCATTTCCCCATGTAGGAGAGCACTTGTGGGCTATATAAAGGCAGGAATCTTGCCCAGTGCCGTATCATACTTCCAGCTTCTAATGCACAGTGAAGGCTCAGTAAGCCTGTGGAATGAATAAACCGCCTTCTGAATTCCGAAACGTTTTTCTGACATACCATTCATTAACCCCATTAAAAAATAAAGGATTGGTGTGCAATGAGTCTTTGTTGCGAATCATTTAGACCCCCAGCATTTATCACTTTCTTTCTTAAGGACTCTCTTACAATTGTTTGGTAAATGATTTTATTTTTTATTTGCAACACATTATAAATGAAATCATTACAGACAGATTTTAAGTCTGGGCTTCCCTTGTGGCTCAGCTGGTAAAGAGTCCGCCCAAAGTGCTGGAGACCTGGGTTCAATCCCTGGGTTGGGAAGATCCCTGGAGAAGGGAAAGGCTACCCACTCTAGTACTGCCAACAGAATTCTATGGACTGTATAGTCCATGGGGGTTGCAAAGAGTTGGACTTGATTGAGCGACTTTCACACTTTCTTTAAGTTGGAAACCGGCAATTTCTAGTTTTTTATATTCTATTTTATATATAGATTGCAGTATGCACCCTCTTCCAACAACCAAGAGAAGACTCTATACATGGACATCACCAGATGGTCAACACCGGAATCATATTGATTATATTCTTTGGAGCCAAAGATGGAGAAGCTCTATACAGTCAGCAAAAACGAGACCAGGAGCTGACTGTGGCTCAGATCATGAACTCCTTATTGTTAAATTCAGACTTAAAATGAAGAAAGTAAGGAAAACCACTAGACCATTCAGGTATGACTTAAATCAAGTCCCTTACGATTATACAGTGAAAGTGAAAAAATAGATTCAAAGGATTAGATCTGATAGATAGAGTGCCTGAAGAACTATGGATGGAGGTTTGTGACATTGTACAGAAGACAAGGATCAAGACCATCCCCAAGAAAAAGAAATGCAAACAAGCAAAATGGTTGTCTGAGGAGGCCTTACAAATAACTGAGAAAGAAAGAGAAGTGAAAAGCAAAGAAGAAAAGGAAAGCTATACCCACTTGAATGCAAAGTTCCAAAGAATAGCAAGGAGAGAAAAGAAAGCCTTGCTCAGTGATCAATGCAAAGAAATAGAGGAAAACAACAGAATGGGAAAGACTAGAGATCTCTTCAAGAAAATTAGAGATACCAAGGAAACATTTCATGCAAAGATGGGCACAATAAAGGAGAGAAATGGTATGGACCCAACAGAAGCAGAAGATATTAAGAAGAGGTGGCAAGAATACACAGAAGAACTATACAAAAAAGATCTTTAGGACCCANATCTCTTCAAGAAAATTAGAGATACCAAGGAAACATTTCATGCAAAGATGGGCACAATAAAGGAGAGAAATGGTATGGACCCAACAGAAGCAGAAGATATTAAGAAGAGGTGGCAAGAATACACAGAAGAACTATACAAAAAAGATCTTTAGGACCCAGATAATCACAATGGTGTGATCACTCACCGAGAGCCAGACATCCTGAAATGCAAAGTCAAGTGGGCCTTAGCAAGCATCACTACGAACAAAGCTAGTAGAGGTGATGGAATTCCAGTTGAGCTATTTCAAATCCTGAAAGATGATGCTGTGAAAGTGCTGCACTCAATATACCAGCAAATCTGTAAAACTCAGCAGTGGCCACAGGACTGGAAAAGGTCAGTTTTGATTCCAATCCCAAAGAAAGGTAATGCCAAAGAATGCTCAAACTACCGCACAATTGCACTCATCTCACATGCTAGTAAAGTAATGCTCAAAATTCTCCAAGCCAGCCTTCAGCAGTACATGCACATGAACTTCCAGATGTTCAAGCTGGATTTAGAAAAGACAGAGGAACCAGAAATCAAATTGCCAACATCCATTGGATCATCGAAAAAGCAAGAGAGTTCCAATAAAAACATCTGTTTCTGTGCCAAAGCCTTTGACTGTGTGGATCACATAGACTGTTGAAAATTCTGAAAGAGAAGAGAATACCAGACCACCTGACCTACCCCCTGAGAAACCTGTATGCAGGTCAGGAAGCAACAGTTAGAACTGGATATGGAACAACAGACTGGTTCCAAAGGAGTACGTCAAGTCTGTATATTGTCACCCTGCTTATTTAACTTATATGCAGCATACATCATGAGAAATGCTGGGCTGGATGAAGCACAAGCTGGAATCAAGATTTCCAGGAGAAATAAAAATAACCTCAGATATGCAGATAACTGCAGCCTTATGACAGAAAGCGAGAAAGAACTGAAGAGTCTCTTGATGAAAGTGAAAGAAGAGATGAAAAAGTTGGCTTAAAACTCAACATTCAGAAAACGAAGATCATGGCATCCAGTCCCATCAGTTCATGGCAAATAGATGGGGAAACAGTGGAAACAGTGTCAGACTTTATTTTACGGGGCTCCAAAATCACTGCAGATGGTGATTGCAGCCATGAAATTAAAAAGACGNAGGGAGGCCTGGCGTGCTGCGATTCATGGGGTTGCAAAGAGTTGGACACGACTGAGCAACTGAACTGAATCTCATATTAAAATCTGGACTGCAAATCTTAAATGAAGTCTTATCTACATGGCATTGCTACTGCATTTCCCTAGTAAGCAAGTACTTTCTCACCACGTTCCTTAACACCTTCCTTCCTAAAATGTCTTACACTCTCTCTTGATTCACTCTCAGTTGAGCAGCTTTGTTTGTGCATTATTAAGACAAGAAAATCAATTCTCCATGCTTCCCACCACCCGAATCCGTCCCCGTCCCTGCACTTTCCGTCTTCCTCTTGTTACAGTGTTCTGTCCTTATTTGAATGCAGCCCATCTGCTTGTGTTCTAGATCCTGTCCCATCCTTTCTCAAGAAGTTTGTGCTGCAGTCTTCTCCTCTGTTTTCTGTCTCATCGTTCCTCTAGGATGGTTCGTCCCATGAACATCTATACATGTTCCAGTATTTTCTATCTTTAAACATACACATTAGCTACTTGTACTACATTCATTTTTCTGCCCCTAACCACAGCAGAGCCTCGTGATAATTGTCATTTATAATTTCTCTCTCTACTTCCTTCACATTCTCCTCTCATCTACTCCCAATTCTGCCTTTTTACTGATACTGCTCTATCAGGGTCACTGATGACCTTTATGTTTTTAAATTCTATGGTCAACATTTTGTTTTCAGCTTGCTGGTCCTCTCAACAGCTTTTGAGACAACCTTCTCCCCCCGCCATATTTGAAACAGTTACGGGGTGCTCTGTGACCTCGCTGCCACTTGCCTCTCTGATCTCATGTTGTTCCATCTACTTCCTTGTTCAGAAAGCTCTGGTTACACTGACCCTTCTTTCTGTCCATGGACTCATCTGGCTTGTCTCTGCAGAGGGGCTTTTCCTCTGGCTGTTCCCTATGCCTGAAATGCTCTTCCTGCTTTTTCTTATGCCCAACTGCTTTTTTCTCACTCAGGTCTCAGCTCAGATGTTCCCTCTTCAGAGTTACCTTCTCCAGCCATCCACCATAAAGAGGCCCCTGCTGCTGCTGCTGCTAGGTCGCGTCAGTCGTGTCCGACTCTGTGTGACCCCAGAGACAGCAGCCCACCAGTCNTTATGCCCAACTGCTTTTTTCTCACTCAGGTCTCAGCTCAGATGTTCCCTCTTCAGAGTTACCTTCTCCAGCCATCCACCATAAAGAGGCCCCTGCTGCTGCTGCTGCTAGGTCGCGTCAGTCGTGTCCGACTCTGTGTGACCCCAGAGACAGCAGCCCACCAGTCTCTGCCGTCCTTGGGATTCTCCAGGCAAGAACACTGGAGTGGGTTGCCATTTCCTTCTCCAATGCATGAAAGTGAAAAGTGAAAGTGAAGTTGCTCAGTCGTGTCTGACTCTTCGCAACCCCATGGATTGCAGCCTACCAGGCTCCTCCATCAATGGGATTTTCCAGGCAAGAGTATTGGAGTGGGGTGCCATTGCCTTCTCCGAAAGAGGCCCCTAGTCCCTCTCTATCCCAGCACCCGCCTTGTCTTTACCATTGCACTTAGAACTACCTGACATTTAGGTAATGTATTTTATTCTTTCCTCTGCTCCCACAAGGAACCTTGCTTACCTTGTTTAATACTGTATTCTCACCACTAGGAGCAGTAGCATTTGTTGTTGAGTCACTGCGTCATGTCCAACTCTTTGTGACCCCATGGACTGTAGCCTGTCAGGCTTCTCTGCCCTTGGAATTTCTCAGGCAAGAATACTAGAGTGGGTTGCTTTTCTTTTCCAGGGGATCTTTCCAACCCAGGGATTGAACCCATATCTCCTGCTTTGCAGGAGAATTCTTTACCAGTGAGCCACCTGTGAAACTCTTCTGCCATTTAGTACATGCCTTATATATATAGCTCAAAAAAATGAAGTTTTTAGCCATGCTTACACAAGCTCAGACACAGTCTTGCTTCTTTAATTTATTCAAGGCTCATATGTGACTTGGTTAGCTTGTTGCCAAAATGAGTTCCAGTGGCTATTATCATTATTAAAATTTTTAACCTTATAAAAGTAATATTTTGATCTTTTCATTACAGAAAGTTTAGAAAACACAGACAAGCAAAAAATAAATAATCAAAAAGTAACTGTAATATAGTATCCCTGTGCTAATAATCATCAGTATTTTGGTGTTTTTCTTTCTTTATTTCTAATTATATTCATATTAAGCAACAGTGGCATCACTTTTCCATGATGGAATAATGACTTTTCATGTCATAATAGTCTTGTTCAACATATGTCTTCTTGGAGGGCACTTCTGACCAGCTTCAAGTTCAGTGGTGGTAGTTTCTTTGGAAAGTTTCTTTGGATCTGCCAAGTGGATGTGGCCTCTGGTCATGGTATTGAACCTCTGCAGGCACTGGATCATGTCAGTTTTTCACTGTTGTTGTCCTGGGGTGATGTTGAAAGTCAGGTAATGCTGTTTTCTCTCTGTGATTAATTTTTTTTGTTGTTCTTAAAGCTAAAAAGTAAGATGTATTGCAGAATTCTGTGACCCAGCTAGTTCAGTGGTGACAGGCTAATGTCTCCCAGAGTGACTGTAGCAGCTTACAGATTGGCAGTAATGAAACCAACCTCCATTACATGTAATAAAAGTGGGAATCTTAATAAAAACCTAAACAAGAGAGGAGCATAGTAAGAGCTGCATCTTTCTTGCCTTAGGTCCTGGCAAATTGTCATGTAGTTACTCAAGCCCCAAAGGACAGGATATTCAGTTGTGATTCAGTGACAATTTAGTTTTCAAATGCCTTGCATTAAAGGGGCAGTTATAACTAATTTTTATAAGGCTGCATCTCTTTCTTTCTCTCTATCCATCTTTCTGTCTACCTGGTACATATCTAGAAGACCAGACAAAAGGACAAGTCCAACTTAGTGCTCTGCAGGTAGAAAATTATTTTAGCTTTTTGATGGTATTTCTTAGTGGACTACATGGAGTGATTGTTCCAAATACATATTTTGATTCTAAGTTTGGTTGAAGAATCACTGTTGTTCATTAATAACTGGAAATTTGGGTGGATCAAGCTTCTCCGTTTTTGTTGTTATACTCAGAACCCACAGGCACCAGCCTGAGAACCCCCAGCCCTGCCCACCAGTGACCGTGCTCTAGCCTTAGGACTAGCCTGACCCAACAGTGGGTGGACATCAGCCCCAAGACAACCACAACACTATAGCCTGTAGGCCCAACCCATTTACCTGCAGACCCAACCACTTACCCAGGCTAGCATTAGGCCTGGGATTAACAGGGCCCTGGCCCTGTCCACTAGCAGGTCAACAGAAATTTTGAGACATCCCAGGCCCATAGCCAGATATATCAGAAACTAACCTCGCTTACCAGCAATTCCACACCAGCTCTGGGAGCCCTGGGCCCTGCAGCCAGACTCTAGGACCCAGCTTTGCCTGCTAGCAGACCTGTTCTAGCCCCAGGAACTGACTTAACCCACTGGTGAGAGGAAACCAGCCCTGGGATTATCTGGACCTTGATTATACCAACCAGTAAGTTCGCATTATCCTCCTCTTTCTGCCGGATTCTGCAGCCAGTCATTGTGTGCACCCAGTGGCTGGCAGCCTTTACAGAAGGCACCCTGGCAATCAACCAGACCAGGGATCAGTAACACATCCCAGACTACCAACAGTAGTCAGCCCACCACAACAGAAGGACCCAAGTAGCCCACACAGGGATCATGCTTAGAGCATGTAGCTCTGGTGATAAGGGCAGTGTGCTGCTGGAATACTAGGACATCTCCTATGAAAGGCCACATCTCTCTCTAAGGCTGAGAGATGTAAACAACCTATCCTATACAGTGGGAAAGGAAATGACAGCCCACTCCATTATTTTTGCTGGAGAATTCCATGGACAGAGGAGCCTGGTGGGCTACAGTTTATGGGCTTGCAAAGAGTCAGACATGGCTGAGCAACTAATACACACTACCGTATACATAGAAACAAAAAACAGCAAGTTAGACAAAACGAGATGACAGAGGAATAAGTTCCAAATGAAGGAAGAAGACAAAACACCAGAAAAAGAACAAGTGAAGTGGATATAGACAATCTACCTGAGAAAGAGTTCAAGTTAATGTTTGTAAGATGAACAAAGAACTCAAGAGAAGAATGGATGAACAGAGTAAGAAGTTAAGAAGTTTAACAAAAACTTAGAAAATATAGAGAACAACCAGAGGTGAAGAATACAATAACTGGAGTGAAAAACACACTAGAAGCAATCAACAATAGGCTGACATAGAGGAACAGATCAGCAAGCTGGAAGATAGAATAGTGGAAATCATGGACATTGAACAGAAAAAAGAATAAAAAGAAGTGGGGGCAGTTTTAATGTTGCCACTTAATGGGGCAACATTAAGTGCACTAACATTTGCATTATATGGGTCCCAGAAGGAGAAGTGAGAAAGGAGCAAATAACATATTTGATGACATAATATTTGAATATCTCCCTAACCTGAGAGAGGAAACAGACATCCAAGTTCAGGAATTACAGGGCCCCAAATAGGATAACGCCAAAGAGGACCACACCAAGACACATTCACATTAAAATGTCAGAAATTAAAGATAGAGAATATTGAAAGCAGCATGAGTGGAACTTCCCTGGTGGTCCAGTGGTTAAGACACTGTGCTCCCAATGCAGCGGGTCCGGGTTTGATCACTGGTATGGGAACTAGATCCTGAATGCCATGACTAATAGCCTGCATGCGGCAACTAAGGATCCTAGGTGCCACAACTATAGCCCAGTGCAGCCAGGTAAATTAATTAGAAAATAAAAGTAGCAAGGAAAAAGCAACAAGTCATATGCAAGGGAACTCCCATAGACTATTAGCTAACTTTTCAGCAGAAGCTCTGCAGGGCAGAAAGGGAGTATGTTTAAAGTGATACAAAGGAAAAGCCTACAACCAAGAATACTTTGGGCTTAGCTGGTGTACATTATGCAAAATGAGGGGCTGGCTGAATCACAAACTGGAAACAAGATTACTGGGGGAAAATGTCAACAACCTCAGAAATGCAGATGATACCACTCTAATGGCAGAAAGTGAAGAGGAACTAAAGAACCTCTTAATGAGGGTGAAAAAGGATGGTGAAAAAGCTGCCTTGAAACTAAACATTCAAAAAACTAAGATCATGGCATCTGGTCCCATTGTTTCATGGCAGATGGAAGGGGAAAAAGTAGAAGTTTTATTTTAGGGGCTCCAAAATAAATGTGAACAGTGACTACATAAGTGAAATTAAAAGCTGTTTGTTTTTTGGAAGAAAAGCTATGATAAACCTATAAGACATGTTAAAAAGCAGAGACATTACTTTGCCGACAAAGATTCATCTAGTTAAAGCTATGGCTTTTCCAGTAGTCATGTACAAATATGAGAGTTGAACCATAAAGAAGGCTGAGAATTGATGCTTTCAAATTGTGGTACTGAAGAAGACTCTTGAGAGTTCCTTGGACTGCAAAAAGATCAAACGAGTCAATCCTAAAGGAAAGCAATCCTGAATATTCATTGGAAGGACTGATGCTGAAGCTCCGATACTTTGGCCATTTGATGTGAAGAGCTGACTCATTGGAAAAGACCCTGATGCTGGGAAAGATTGAAGGCAAAAGGAAAAGGGCATGGCAGAGGATGAGATGGTTGGATAGCATCACTGATTTGATCAAACTCCAGGAGACAGTGGAGAACAGAGGAGCCTGGCATGCTCTAGTTCATGGGGTGTTGAAAAACTGGACACAGCTTAGAGACTAAACAGCAATAAAGAATCCTCTACCTGACAAGATTCTTTCTCATTCAGATCTGATGGAGAGAGAAAAAGATTAACACATATGTAAAAATTAAAAGTGTTCAGCATCACCAAACCAGTGCTATAAAAAATAAAGGGCCTTCTTTAAGTGAAAAAGAAAAAGCAACAGCTGGAAATAAAATTATGAAGGGAAAAGTTTATTGGTAAAGGCAAATATGCTGCAGAGATATAAATGATTCATATGTAAAGCTAGTAGGAAGGTTAAAAAAAGTAGTAAAATCATTCATAACCACAATAAGCAGTTAAGGGATACATAAAACAATTAGATGTACAATGTAATGTCAAAAACAGTAATGGTGAGGGGAAGAGAGTACAAACGCAGGGTTGTTAAAATGTGCTTGACATTAAGAGATCAGCAACTTAAAACAGTCATATATATTGTATATATATATATACATATATATGTGTATATATATTGACTGTAATATATAAATCTCATGGTAACCACAAACCAAAAATTTCTAATCAGTTCAGTTCAGTTCAGTTCAGTTGCTCAGTTGTGTCCAACTCTTTGTAACCCCATGAACCACAGCGCGCCAGGCCCCCCTGTCCATCACCAGCTCTCGGAGTCCACCCAAACCCATGTCCATCAAGTCGATGATGCCATCCAGCCATCTCATCCTCTGTCATCCTCTTCTCGTCCTGCTCTCAATCTTTCCCAGCATCAGGGTCTTTTCTAGTGAGTCATTTCTTCACACGAGGTGGTCAAAGTACTGGAGTTTCAGCCTCAACATCAGTCCTTCCAATGAACACCCAGGACTGATCTCCTTTAGGATGGACTGGTTGGATCTCCTTGCAGTCCAAGGGACACTCAAGAGTCTTCTCCAGCACAATACTTCAAAAGCATCAATTCTTCGGTGCTCAGTTTTCTTTATAGTCCAACTCTCACATCCATACATGACTACTGGAAAAACCATAGCCTTGACTAGATGGACCTTTGTTGGCAAAGTAATGTCTCTGCTTTTGTGTATGCTGTCTGCTGCTGCTGTTGCTAAGTTGCTTCAGTTGTGTCCAACTCTGTGTGACCCCATAGACGGCAGCCCACTGGGCTCCCCCATCCTTGGGATTCTCCAGGCAAGAACACTGGAGTGGGTTGCCATTTCCTTCTCCAATGTATGAAAGTGAAAAGTGAAAGTGAAGTTGCTCAGTTGTGCCCAACTCTAGGGACCCCATGGACTGCAGCCTACCAGGCTCCTCTATCCATGGGATTTTCCAGGCAAAAGTACTGGAGTGGGGTGCCATTGCCTAGCTTGGTCATAAATACACAAAAAAGAGAAAGGAATTCAAATGTAACATTAAAGATAGTCATGAAATAACAAGGGAAAAGAACAAAAGAAAGGAAATAAATAACCACAAAGCAACCCCAAAACAATGAACAAAATGACAGTAATTACTTTAAATGTAAATGGAGTTAATACTCCAGTCAAAGATATAGAGTGGCTGAATGGATACAAGACCCACATATATGCTGCACACAAAAGACTTACTTCAGATCTAAAGATACACAGAGACTGAAAGTGAGGGTATAGAAAAAGGTATTTCATGTAAATGAAAATCAAAGCCAGATAGCAGTAGTTATATTGAACAAAATAGACTTAAAACAAAGACTAATAAGAGACAAAGAAGGACATTACATAATGATAAAGGAACCAATCTAAGAAGAAGATATAACAATTATAAATATATATTCACCCAACATTGGAGCATCTAAATACATAAAGCAAATATTAACAGACATAAAGGGAGAAATTAACAGTAACAAAATAGTAGTCAAGAACTTTAACACAACACTTACATCATTGGGCAGGTTGTCCAGAGAGAAAATCAATAAGGAAATACTGACTTTAAATGACACAGTAAGAAATGCTTCTGAAATCATTCTAGAGGGCCACTATCACTCTGATACCAAGACAAAGTTATCACACACAAAAAAGGAAAATACAGGTCAATATCACTGATGAACACAGATGCAAAAATCCTCAACCAATATTAGCAAACCATATTCAACAGTATATTAAAGGGATCATACACCATGATCAAGTTGTGTTTATCCCAGGGATGAAAGATGGTTCAGTATTTGCAAGTCAGTCAACATGATATACCACATTAACATATTGAAGAATAAAAACCATATGATGATCTCAATAGATGCAGAAAAAGCTTTTGACAAATTTAAACATTTATGAAAATAGCTGTGCAGAAAGTGTGTATAGAGGAACATACCTCAACATAACAAAGTTCATATGTATTAAACCCACAGCTAACATCATATTCAATGGTGGAAAGCTGAAAATGTGTCTTCTAAGATCAGGAACAAGACAAGTATGCCCATTCTCACTGTTTCTATTCAGCATATTATTGGAAGCCACATTGCAGACAAGGAAAAGAAATAAAAGGAATCCAAATTGGAAAGAAAGATTAAAACTGTCACTGAAGATGGCAATATACTGTTCAAAGAATATCCTAAAGATGCCACCAAAAACTACTAGAGCTCACCAATGCATCAGTATAAAGTTGTAGGATACAAAATTAATGTACAGAAATCTGTTGCTTTTCTATACACTATCAATGAACTATCAGAAAGAGACGTTAAAGCAATAATCTTATTTGAAATTGCAACAAAAGGAATAAAATCCCTAGGAGTAAACCTATTTAAAGAGGTAAAAAGGCTTCCCAGATGGCTCAAACTGTAAAGAATCCACCTGCAAGGCAAGCAACACGGGTTCAGTCCCCGGGTTGACAAGATCCCCTGGAGGGGGGAAATGGCAACCAATCCAGTATTCTTGCCAGGAGAGTCCCATGAACAGAGGAACCTGGCAGGCTACAGTCCTTAAGGTCACAAAGAGTCAGACCAACTGAGCATGTGATGGATAGATGGAAAGAGGTTAAACAAAAACAAAAACAAAAAACTCATACTCAGAAAACTAGAAGACATTGATGAAAGCAATTGAAGGCAACACAAACAGATGGAAAGATACACTGTATAAATGAATTGTAAGAAGTAATATTGTTAAATGACTATACCACCCTGGTGGCTCAGATGGCTAAGCATCTTGTCTACAATGCGGGAGACCTGGGTCGGAAAGATCCCCTGAAGAAGGAAATGGCAGTCCACTCCAGTACTGTTGCCTGGAAAATTCCATGGACAGAGGAGCCTGGTAGGCTACGTGTAGTCCATGGGGTTGCAAAGAGTTGGACACGACTGAGCGACTTCACTTCACTTCATACCACCCAAGGCAGTCTAGCAATACAATCTGTCAAAATACCAATGGCATTTTTCACAGAACTAGAACAAATAATTTTGAAGTTTGTATAGAAGAACAAAAGACCCTGGCTAGCCAAAACAGCCTTGAGGAAGAAGAATAGAGCTGGAAGTATCATACTCTCTGACTTCAGAGTATACTGCAAAGCTACAGCAGTCAAAATAGTATGGTGCTGGCATAAAAACAGATACACAGATCAATGAAACAGAATAAAGGGCCCAGAAATAAGTCCATGCACTTATGGATAGTTAATCTATGACAAAGGTGGCAAGAATATACAGTGGAGAAAAGACAGTCTCTTCAATAAGTAGTGCTGGAAAAACTGGATGACTATGAATGAAATGACACTTTTCTCACACCATATGTAAAAATAAACTAAAAATGGCTTAAAGACCTAAACGTAAGACCAGAAATCATAAAAACTCCTAGAAAGAAACAGGCAGAACATTCTTTGACATAAGTCTTAGCAATATCTTCTTAGATCTGTCTCCTAAGGGAAAGAAAGATAGAGCTTCCCTGGTGGCTCAGTGGTAAAAAGAATCTGCTTGCAATGCAGAAGATGCAGGTTCGATCCCTGGGTCAGGAAGATCCTCTGGAGAAAAAAATGGCAACCCACTCCAATATTCTTGCCTGGGAAATACCATGGACAGAGGATCCTGGAAGGGTACCACCCATGGTGTCCCAAAAGAGTCAAAGATGACTTAGTGAGTCAACAATAAGAAAAGGCAAAGACAATAAAACCAAAGATAAATTGAGACCTAGTTAAGCTTAAAATGGAGAAGGCAATGGCACCCCACTCCAGTACTCTTGCCTGGAAAATCCCATGGATGGAGGAGCCTGGTAGGCTGCAGTCCATGGGGTCGTGAAGAGTTGGACATGACTGAGCGACTTCACTTTCACTTTTCACTTATATGTANGCCCCGTACCTGTCTCTTATACACATCTTCACTCGATAGACTCCCTCTCATTTATTGTGCGGAGAAGGCAATGGCACCCCACTCCAGTACTCTTGCCTGGAAAATCCCATGGATGGAGGAGTGTGGTAGGCTGCAGTCCATGGGGTCGTGAAGAGTTGGACATGACTGAGCGACTTCACTTTCACTTTTCACTTATATGTATTGGAGAAGGAAATGGCATCCCACTCCAGTGTTCTTGCCTGGAGAATCCTGGGGATGGGGGAGCCTGGTGGGCTGCCATCTATGGGGCCGCACAGAGTTGGACACAACTGAAGCGACTTAGCAGCAGCAGCAGTAAGCTTAAAAGCTTTTGCATTATAAAGAAAATCATCAACAAAATGGAAAGAAAACCTACTGGCTGGGAGAAAATATTTGTAAATGATATGACCAATAAGGAGTTAATATTCAAAATATATAAACAGCTCATACATCTCAATACCAGAAAGAACCCCCACACAGCCTGATTAAAAGCAGACAGAAGAAATGACATTTTCCCAGAGAAGTCATACAGATGGTTAATAGGCACATGGAAAGATGTTCATCACTAATCATCAGGGAAATGTAAGTCAAAACCACAATGAGATATCCACTGTACATCTGTCAGAAGGGCTATCATAAAAAAAGACTACAAATAACAAATTTTTATGAGGGTGTGGAGAAAAGGGAACCTTGTACATTGTTGGTGTAACCACTATGAGAAACAGTATGGAGTTTGCTCAAAAAACTAAGAACTAGCATATGGTCTGGAAATTCCACTCCTGGTGATATATCTGAAGAAAATGAAAAATACTAATTTGAAAAGATACATGCATCCTAGTGTTCATAGCAGCATTATGGAATAGCCAGGATGTGAAAGCAACCAGTTTCCATCAATTGCTGAATGGATAAAGAAGATGTGTATATATTCATATATATAAATATATATATATATATATATATATACTATATAGTATGTGCATGTGTATATATTCAGTTCAGTTCAGTCGCTCAGTCCTGTCCAACTCCTTGTGACCTCATGAATCGCAGCACGCCAGGCCTCCNTCTTTACCAGCTGAGCCACAAGCGAATCCCAAGAATACTGGAATGGGTAGCCTGTGTCTTCTCCAGCAGATCTTTCTGACCCAGGAATTGAACTGGGGTCTGCTGCATTGCAGGTGGATTCTTTACCAACTGAGCTATTAAGGAAATCCCAAAGAGTGAAAACAACACCTAATATAGCTATCCACTATGTTTAAAATTAATATAATATTGTAAGTCAGCTATGCCTCAGTTTTAAAAAGCCACAATCCTGTACCAGTAGACACCAAAACAAGACAACACCAAATTGCTGATTAAGATGCGGGGCAACTGGGAACACACATCCATTCTGGCAGGTGTTCAAAAAAAGTTTGACAATTTCTTGTAAAGCTAGACATATACTTACTATAGACCTGGCAATCATGCTCCTGTATATTTTTCCTAGAGAAATGAAACTTGTGCTCACACAAAAACCTATATACAAATGTTTATACAAGCTCTAGCCTTAATGGCCCCAAATGGGAACTAACCCAAGTGTCCAACAGATGGATGCTATGCAGCATCTTAAAGACATTATGCTGCAGCCAGTCTCAAAGGTTAACTATGATTCCATGTATGTGACATTCTTGAAAAGAGAATGCTTGGACTGTGAGATCAGTGTTTGCTGGGGGTTAGGTTTAGGGAGACGGTGTAAGTATAGAGGCATAGCAGAGGGGTTTCTTTTTGGAGCGATGGGAATATTCAGTCGTGGTAATGGTTACATATTTTTACATGTCTTAAAATTCATTAAGCTGTACAGTAAAAGTCAACTTTGCCTTACAATAATTGTTTAAAAACGTTTTAAGTGTGTTTTCATCAGGTTTGGTAAGAATTGTACTTCATTTTGCATGAATTTATGTTGAAATGGTTTCAAACACAGAGGGAGTTGCAACAATAGTGCAGTGAACCCACATACCCGTCACCTAAATTCACCAAATGTTAACTGACATTTGCCACATTCTCTCTCACACACAAATGTTCAGAGTATTTGTAATAGCACAAACCTGTAAACAACTTGATGTTTATCAAGAAGAGAGTGGATAAAAAATTTTGGTATATGTACAATGGAATACTGCTTAGTAATACAAACAAATGAACTATTAAAAAGTGTGAAAATGGCCCATTTTTTTTAAAAAAAACTTATAAATTAGGAAATTTCACTTATAAGAATAGAGCTATAGAATCCATGGTAACACCAAGAATATTCTCCTCTTAACTCTCCTATGATTTATTCTTAACTTTACTCTCTTTTTCCCTTGCACCTTATCTCTTGTGTTCAGGGACAGAATACACAGTACCCACATTAAGGGGACCAGAGTCTCCTGGGAATAGTTGTGTGAACCTGAAGATGGCTCATGACTGAAGTGTTGAGGGTTGTTTGGTGAGTTTGAACCAAGACCTGTTGTTTGTTACTAACAGCTTGGCTGCTGTTATCCATCCTCTTCTTTCCATGGTACAACTCCTATCTGTGAACTCACAGAGGACACCCTTGGCAGCTGCAGGACATAATTACTGCATTCCAGAATATCTTTTAGGCATTTGGATGTATGGCTACCTCTTTGGATTGCTCCCCTGCTAACTAATATGTTACTGGCTTGACACAATTGACAGCCGGCTGTGCCAGTGGCTAAAGGACTGCCTCTGGGGCTGTCTCAAAATGAGGTTAATGATGGGCTGAATGAGCTTTCTGGGTTACTTAGCCATCATCTACCTGGGAGCAGAATATCTGTGGGGCTCTGGTGTAATAACAAGGGGGTCTTGCCACACAGTCAGATGTACCAAATGGGCCAATTACTCTCCTAGGTGGATCATGGGAATTGTTTCGCTAATTTTGAGTGTAATTAAAACAAAGCAAAGTAAAACAAAGCTAGTCCACTGGCAACCACAGAAGGCCCAGGAGGGAAAGGATTCAGAAATCAAAGCTGCATCTTCTCCTGGGGGTAGGGTTAGGGGACGGGGCTTTCTTCAGCTTGCTTTCCTGTGTTCCCAAACATCATTAGGATAAGAAATAAGGTAATGGGGTTCAGGCTGAAGCTCCCATCTCAGCCTGAAAGGACTCTAGTGGTTATTCAGATCAACTCACACAATTTGCAGAAAAGGTAGCAAAGGCTCTAATAGGGAAAATGCTTTCTCTGGGATTTAGAGTTTCTTAGTAGAAGAGTCAAAACTAGAATCTGTTTCTCCAAAATTCTAGCTGAGGAGGGAGAGGTCTTGAGGAATTGACTTGTGGAGCTGATTACTTATTGGGTTCAAAAATTCCTACCTACATAGTGAGCATCTTGTGGGCAAGAATTATGCTTGTTCATGTCTGCATCCCTGGCACCTGGTACTTAGACAATAGAAAGTGCTTAATTATTGTTTGTTGAGTGAGTGAATACATAGATGATTAAATGAATGCTTCATGAAAAATAGTTCAGGAAGCCAGGAAAGCTAAAAGTTTCATCAACACTCAGAAACCAGAATGGATTTTTAAGCACGGGACTGGCTCTCTCTTTGTTGCCTTGTTTATTTTTTCTTAACCTTGGAATTCATCTGTCTTGCAATTATATTTAAGACAACTCATAGAGCACAAATGTCCGCAAGTCTGATTATCTCTGTTTGTTATTGTTTAGTGGCTAAGTTGTGTCTGATTCTTTTTGTGACACCACGGACTGTAGCCCACCAGCCTCCTCTGTCCATTGGATTTCTTAGGCAAGAATACTGGAGTGGATAGTCATTTCCTTCTCTATAGTCTTCCCAACCCTGGGATTGAGCCTGAGTCTCCTGCATTGTAGGTGGATTCTTTACAACTGAGCCACCAGGGAAGCCCTCAACTATGCCTGTAGAGGTGCACTACCCATTACAGTAGCCAGGAGCTTCATTGGCTGTTAAGCACTTGAAATGTGACTAGTTTGAATTGACATGTGCTGTGAGAGTGGAATATATACCCAATTTCCAGGCAGTACAAAAAGGGGAGGATAAATGTCTCATTAATACTTTTAAAAGCATTGATTATATGTTAAAATTATAATGATTTGGATATGTTAGTTAAATATATTATTAAATTAATTTATCTGTGTTTGAAAACCTTTTTTCTAATTTTACTTCTGGAAAATTTAAAATTGTACAGGTTGGCTCATACTTGGGGCTTACATTATGTTTTTATTGAAAAGCACTACTATAGAACATTCATTTTTGTGTTGCTGGGCAAATGGACTCTAAGAGTGGATTAAGCAGAAGTTGTTTCTTAGATAAAGTATCAATTAATTAATGAGTTTTAAGTAAATATCCAAAGGACTGCTACTTAGTGCAGCATTTAGTGAAGATGTGGTTTCTTAATCAGTCCTGTTAGCAGATCTCAGCATGTGTCAGCTGGAGCCTGAGTGGACCAGGATTAGCAACCAGGATTGTGGGACTCCAGATTTTCAAACATGATGTTCCAAGATGATGGTGTGATATGCTCAGGACTGAGATATGCCACAAACTGTATTATTACCCATGCTGTTTAAAGTCTCAATGTTTGTGATGGCTTTTTTTTTTGTTTGTTTTAACAAATTAAAGCAGATTCAAGGCCATCTCTATGTCATCTTTCTTCCTGACTGCATTCTGACGTATTTCCCTTGGAAGCAGGAGCAGGCAGAGAGTTGGGCACACCTGTAACAGAGTAGTGGGCACTGTCTTCTTCTGTGCCATTCTCCCCTTGGTTACTATGCACCAGGCAAAGGGTGCTTTTAATCCCTGTACTCACCAAGTTCTTTCCAACCTCAGGGTCTTTATGCTTGCTCCTCTTCCCCTAGAATGTAATTAAAAGGCAATGCCCAGAATTAGCCTGGAATTTAGTTCCTTCTCATTCTTTTAGTCAGTCTCTGCTTAAATGCCACCTCCTTAAATGTAGTTCAAGACTACTTGAACTGTTAGTCTGTTAATCTCTTAGATCTTGTTTATCTTTTCATTGTCACTTACTCTAATCTGCAGTTATTTTCAGTCTAGGTCAGTTCAGTTGCTCAGTTGTGTCTGACTCTTTGCGACCCCGTGGACTGCAGCATGCCAGGCTTCCCTGTCCGTCATCAACTCCCAGAGCTTGCTCAAACTCATGTCCATTGAATCGGTGATGCCATCCAACCGTCTCATCTTCTGTCATCCCCTTCTCTTCTTGCCTTCAATCTTTCTAAGCATCAGGTGGCCAAAGTATTGGAGTTTGAGCTTCAGCATCAGTCCTTCCAATGAACACTCAGGACTGATTTCCTTTAGGATGGACTGGTTGGATCTCCTTGCAGTCCAAGGGACTCTCAAGAGTCTCCTCTAATACCACAGTTCAAAAGCATTAATTCTTCAGCATTCAGCTTTCTTTATGGTCCAACTCTGACATCCATACATGACTACTGGAAAAACCATAGCCTTGACTAGACAGACCTTTGTTGGCAAAGTAATGTCTCTGCTTTTTAATATGCTGTCTAGGTTGGTCATAGCTTTTCTTCCAAGGAGCAAGTGCCTTTTAATTTCATTTTAGTCACATATTATTAATATCAGCTTCATGGGAGAAGGATAGGTTATTCTTTTTCATTTCTGTATCCCAGTCACCTAACATTGGATCTGGTAGAGAATAGAGGCTCCATTCTTACTTGTTGAATGATGATTGAATGAATGAATGAATGAGTGAGTGAATAAAAAGATTGATGTGCCTAAGAATACAGTACTTTAATTATATTTCATCTGCAGAAATGGCCACTGTTTCATACAGTGAGAGCAGATCTGTGTCTATGATTGTATTTAATGTGAAGCTAGTTTGGGGAAGGGAAAACAGAAGGCAGTGGTGCAGATCATCACCAATCTGAGGTCATATCTGTGAAGGAGTGGCTGGATGGGAAAATACAGTTTGTGCCATAGTTCACCTCTATACACAAAGCAAAAGAGCTGCTTAAAACCCTCTGGATTCCGTATTTCTTTAAAGTTAAAAGGTCTGCTGTGAATCAGATGACTTGAATATTTTTGTCCTGCATGTAATGCATTTAATAGTATCATTATTTTGAGGGATATGAGAGTTTTAGTAGCCCTTTGCTTAACTTTAATTTGCTCTCTGTTTACTCTGAAATGTAGTGCTAAGGCACTTTCAAAAATGAAAGGGAATGGAATGAGTTTTGTCCTGAGAATTGAATCTAAGAATTTCTCAGCATACTTGGAGATGAGGGGAGCCACGTGCAGTTTTGCACAGTCAGGATTGGAAGACAACGGAGTCAGGAGCGGCACATTTCTAGGTAATCTAGGGGTGGTGCAGGACGCTCCATGTAGGCTTTTTTTTTTTCTTAAACAAACAGGTGATGGTTTCTCGGAGAAAACAGATGGACCCTTTGGCTAACCCAGATGGTTCCTGCCTGGGTTCAGGGAAATTCCAGGTGTGATTTGCTAACTGCAGGCGACAGAGCAGACTCCGTGGGTTCAGCTCCAGGTTGGTTGGTGGGCTGGTGTGTTTTTTGCTTCCCATTGACATTACATACAGACCCTGCTGCTCCTGGCTGGAAGGGATGCTAAGAGCAGCTGCTTTCAGGGGTGGCAGCTGTGGAGCCAAGCTTTTGTCACCAGCCTGATTTCTTTGTGGGGAAGAGTCTATTAAAGTCAAATGAGAGGTGAGACAGCCAGCCTCTGGGTTTCTTCTCAGGGAGCGGCCAGCTCAGTATATATATATATTTTTTTTTTAAAAGCAAAACATTTTTTTCAGTTTATTAATTTTATAAATTGGAGAATAATTGTTTTCCAGTGTTGCACTGGTTTCTGCCATACATCAACATGAACCGGCCATCAGTACACATGTGTCTCCTCCCTCTTGAGCCTCCCACCCAGTCCTCACCCCATCCCATCACTCTCAGTTGTCAGACACCGGATTCATCTTCCTGTGTCACACCGCAAATCCCCGCTGGCTCTCTGTTTTACCTATGGGAATGTGCGTCTTTCAGTGCTACTCTCTCTGTCTGTCCCGCCCTTCAGCCACTGCGTCCACAAGTCTGTTTGCTATTTCTGCATCTCTCTTGCTGCCTTGCAAATAGGTTCATCAGTACCATTTTTCTAGATTCCATATATATGCATTAATATACAATATTTGTCTTTCTCTTTTTGACTTATGGGCCAGCTCATTTTCATCCATATTGGTCAAAAATTAATATCTTGTTATTCTAGCTTGCACAATGACCCAGTGCTAGGTCAATGTGAACTCTTATGTGTATCACTTACATGTTGCTTCCGATAAAGATGCTGTGGGTTTTGCATATGTGTGTACAGGAAAAAAAGAAAAAAGAGGAAGAGATGGAGCTGCAGATCCCCGGGCTAGTTGTCAAAGAGAAAAGCCTTGATGCCCATGACAAGAGCTAAACCCAGCCTTTTCTATTCTTTTAAAGTGAAGGTGGGTTTGAGCAGAGAAAATCCTACTGTGCCGAATGATTCCGTCGGGAGAGAGGGGGAGACTTTGGAATATAAATGAAGTTGGAGAAGCTAGTGAGTTGGAGAGTTAAGATTCTCCCTCATCGTGTATTATGGGCTTCATGTGTGATGAGCATGCGTGTTTCCAGATTAACCCCAGCCTGCCAGGGCCTGTTTAGTGGTATTATTATTAATAGTGTCTTTGATCCCAGCATGTGTTTATTATACCCGTCTGGAGGGAACATCTCTTCTGATTGGTGGTGGGGCCCTGTTGGGAAATCTTGGCCAGGAAGCAGTGGACTTTCAGTCTGGAGCCTAGAGAAGCCCTTGTTGTGGGGGAATGGGACCCGTGTCGGGGAACACTGGGTGTAAAGGAGGAAGAGTGCAGAGGAGTGGATGGCTCCGAAGGTCATTCTGGGTCAAGGCTCACAGTCAGTTTTGAAAAGAGCAACTAATTTTGAAATGGAATTTGAAGGAAACCTGGATGAGAGCAGATGTGGAGAGAAACAAGAGGACTGTAGACACAGAAGAAAGTTTTCAGAATAAAAAGACTGAGGGAAGAGGGATGAAGAAAGAAAGGTTTGGCAGGAAGGACACTTGTGTCAAGGAGGGTGACGTAGTGGAAGGGGGAGGATGTCCGTCTGTCCTGTGTCCTCCCCCCGCTTACTTTCCCAGCGGCTCAAGCAAGAGAAAGGCGGGAGAGAATAGGAAAAAATTCAAAGACTCTTAGGGTCTTTCTCCCCTTTTCTCCATCCTCTCCTTTCTGTCTGTTTAAGCTGCCTTTGTTTCTGCTTCTTTCCTTTACTTTTGAGTTCACACATTTCGGTGAAGCTTAGCTCCAGTGTCAGAACTGCCTGTTTGACTTCGGGCATGTCTCTCCACACCGTGCTTCTGCGGTCCCCCATCTGCACAGGGGACCAAGTCCTCTGTGCCCTGGAACACTCTGTCCTTCAGGCTGTGCACACCAGGGAAAGGGAACTGCGAGTTCACATTCTGTGTTGCTAAATACTGTGCGTTTGTGAGTAATCTTTGAAAAACAGAACTACAGGAAATTGAATGTATTTCAAAGTATGTAATAAAATAGCAAAAGTTTAATGATGTTAGTGGTTCTCCTTCCTTCCTGATCACTTGATTGCTCAGCTAACATCTTGGAAGCAGAGTAGTCTGGACGTGCAGGGAAAAGTGTGAAGTTCAATCCCTTTCTTGAGATGCAGGGCTCAAGGAGGTGGTTCTTCTGAGAACAGAGGCCAAATGTATTTTTATTCTGAGTACCATAGACAAAACCATTGCAAGTTATTATTCCACATTGCTCTCCTTAAGAAATAACATACCTTAACCTACTGTCCTTTGAAGGATCATCTTTTCTTTTTGCTTTTTCCCACTGAGGGGCTTGACATGTGGTTACAAGGGGGTATAAAGAGGGTAAGTTAGATTAACCAACCAATCAACCAAAATAAAGGAATATAGATACTGAGTACATTTTGAAATGCATCTAGTGTTATGTTCCATGAATAGAGTCTCACTCTTTTCCTCATGGGGAGTGGTGCCCCACCATCTACCCAGGTTCTGCAAAAGTTCCAGGTGGTGGAGAGGCTGACAGGATCTCGCCACACACTGAGACAAGGGCAGGGTGTCCCTTTGCTCACTGGAGCATATGGCTCTGTACAAGCTCTTCAGAACAGCCCATGCCCTGGTTTCCAGCTCAGATCACTGAACTGGAAATGTGCCTGTCCACGGAGACTTTCACCTTAGACGGCAGTCAGATGCCTTCTTGTCTTTTACATCTCTCCTCTTCTCTGATACTTTGCCCTTGAAAGCCCTTCTGAGTGGCTCGGTAGTTGAAGCTGATGGACTGGTGGGTGCCCCAAGCAGTGGGCTTTCTGGCTTTTTTTTTTTTTTTGCATGTATAAATATCTTTACATGTAAAGTGACTCTCAGCATGTACCTTGGCTGTTTGCATGACAACGTGAAGTAAAAGATAGCAGAGAATGTGAGAATGCCTGCCTGGCATCACACTGCTGTGGCCTGGGCTGAGAAGTGGTACTGTCTCTCAGACGTTCCAACATTTCAGGCTGTGGGAACCATAGTTACAAGCACTTTTTCACAAATAAGGAGACTTTTTTTCTGTGAGGAGGAGGTCAGTAATCAAGCTGCGCTCATTTTGAGCACAAAGGTGTCTCCCTGACATGAAAAAACTGTCTGGATTTTTGCTTTTTCTCCTCCTGCCCGCCCTCCTTCCCACCTGCAGGTCCTGATGGCAAATCCCCTTATAATTATCCCCATCACCGAAGCCTGGAAGGCTCACCTTCCACAACAGGGGATATTAGAGGGGCTAAATGTCTCCCGCCGCACAGGGAGAAGTATGCCTTTGTTTGGAGAGGAAGTTTGCTCATCCAAAGATTATGTTCTCCTGTGACTGTGCCATGATCGGAAGGGAGGGAGATTTTCACGTTCCCTGTGACTGACTGTTGTGGAAAGCGCTGTAATATCAGGGTTTAGGTTGGCGAGGTAGGAGAAGATTTTGAGGTGGTCTCTGCTGGAAGGTGATATAACCATTTTCCGGGATTAGAGAGGATGGGGAAGGAGCCTGAGCTGCCCAGATTGTGCTGTTGGGTTGTGTGTGACTCCTCTGGTCTTTGGAAGCCCTGCCCAGGCTTGGAGGGTTGTGTGATGTAGGTGCCAGTCTGTCCCTAAGGAGAGAAATGGCGCTGGTAACCTAGTTTGTCCCCAGTTCAGTATCCCACATAGACACTGCTGACCCAAGGTGAGGTCTGCCCATTAGGGGCCTCGGCGTTAGAAGGAGATGCCCGTTGGCTCTGCTTGCCCAGGCGTTTGTACTCTCATGCTCTGTCTCTCCAGTCGTGCCCTACTCTTCGCTATCCGATGGGCTGTAGCCTGCCAGGCTCCTCTGTCCACAGGATTCTTCAGACAAGAAGACATGAGCGGAGTGCCGTGCCCTCTTCCAGGGGATCTTCCTGACCCAGGGACTGAACCCATATCTCCTGTGTTTCCTGCCTTGCATGCAAATTCTTTACTGCTGAACTAGTGGGGAAACCCATTTGTGCTTATATAACCTGAAAGAAGTACTTTTATCCTGAGGCTCTTAAAATATAACAAAATTATTAGTGGAAAATGACTAAATGTTCACCTTGATGTAAATTTAACAGTTTACACATAAGTAATTTAATAATAAATTACAAAAAAAGGTTACAATTGCCATGTAATTTTGTTGTCAACTACTAAGACCACCTTGCTGAAGGTTTGGTACGGTATTTACCAGGAGTGATCTGGGGCTGAATCTACCTAGTAGGCAGTTCAGCATCCGTGGATTTGCTCTGAGTCCTGAGAGGGTCTCGGGTCTGATGATGAGGCCCCAGGATGCTAACTATTTCCACAAGCAGGGTCAGCAAAACTCTTTGATTTTTACCGGCGTTTAACCCGATGTGGTCTCGGGTTAGAGCTATTTCTTAGTCCAAGATCCGGGGGTTTGTTCCAGGGTTTCTAATGGCCTCAGGGGTGATGACTACTTAGCAAGTATGTCTGTTCTACCTGTCCCCAGACATGACACACAGAGCTTATTGATTATGGCCTTCTTGGCCTTGAGCCCAGATACCGCGACACCGTTCTCAGTCATCCTCAAGAGATGCAGCCCATTGGTAATCCCTCATCCACCGTGCCGTGATGCTTGATGTCTGCATTTCGGTGCTTTTTAGAAATATTATTTTCAATGACTTGAAGTTCAGTTCTTAAAGCAGAGGCTCTTTCCAGCCCACATAGGGTTAGTGCAATTTCTGTTCCTTGTTGCTGCTCAACAAATCCACATGATATAAAAGTGAATGCCATCCTGATAGAGTAGAAAGAGAACGGTGCTGTTCTGACCTTGAACCCTGGCTATTCTGCTTACTAGTGGTGTGACCTTTGTGTGTGAAATGGAGATGACAGGATTTGACTTACGAGATTATCATGAGGTTAAGTGGTAATATAAAATAATGGCCTAGCGTACTTTCTGATTTTTGTTAAACTCTTTATTTTGTGTTGGGGGTCTAGCCAGTGAACAACTTTGTAATAGTCTCAGGTGCTGCACACACACGTGCGTCCATTCTACCCCAGGCTCCCCTCCCATTCAGGCTGCCACAGGACAGTGAGCAGAGTTCCATGTGCTACAGAGCAGGTTGTCACCCAGTAGATATTTGTGGCAGTACTAAATATGTTTTCTCTATGTTTCTTAATAAAATAATAATCTGCAAGAGACATGTGTTGCAGCTCTCTTCTACAGTGTCCCTTCAGGGCTTGTAGAATGCTGGGTGAGCATGCTGTTTGCTTGGTGGTGTAGGGATGGGAGGGGTTAGCAGGCTTCCTAATACCTTCATATTAGGTATAAGAGTCTCCTTTGGTTGGAGGCTGCCTGGAAACCTCTCTCCTACTTCTCAATGGAGCTGTTGGTTGGTCTAACTTCCAACCACTTAGTTCTGACCACTAAGGAGCTGTTTGATCCATGGCTGGATGTCGCAGAGCTATGCTTTTCAAGTATTTTAGACAGACACTATAATGCTGTCTTATCCAAGAAAGTGGTCATGTGTGGCCATTCACAAATTGGAATGAAGCTCATCTAAATTGGGATATGCTGAAAGTGTGAAATATACCCAAGATTTTGAAGACTTCATGCAAAAAAGTAATGTGAAATACTGCCTTAACAATTTTTTTAATATTGACTACTTGTTACAAAGATAGTTGTATTGGGTTAGGTGATATCTATCATTAAAACTGGTTTTACTTTTTCTTCTTAGTTTTAAAAACATGACTGTTAGAAAATGTAAAAAGACATATGTGGCTTACATTCGTGCTTGCAGTGTATTTACCTTGACCAGTTCCGCTAGAAGGCGGTGTCCTTGTGGCACCAGGCAGAAGGAGGAACCGTGGACCTGGTGTCCAGAGAGCTGGTCTTGGTCCTGCTTCTGCACTAATTCCATGTGACCTTGAATAAGTCATCTGACCATTCTGTACCTTAGATCTTTATGGAGGAGGCTGTTCAGAGGTTTTGTTAAGAAAAGGGGGGGGGGGAAAACTGTTAGCAATTGTACAGTTACCAGTTGCTAATGTTCTCATTTTCATGTGTAAAGTGCCAGACTTTGGGCACTTTGTCTAGGGTGCAGGCAGCCACTCCCTCCTGATACTTGGGAGAATACATTGAAGGCACTCTGAGTCTGCACCAGGCTTATTCTTGGATGGAGGAATATAGAACAAGAAAGGCAGGAAGTTCTTTCTGCCTTTTGTGGCAAACGATGATAATTAAGCCTTTCTAGTCAAGCTGAAATTTCCTAAGAAAATGCAATTCTTGTGAAACATATTTCAAACTGTAAAATTCTCCCTCTTAGTGCTTCCACTCCACCTAATGACATCAGTTTTATTTTTGGTCATGCTGGACTCAGTCAGAAAACACCACGGTCAGTATTTGGAGCCAGAGGATGCACAATGTAATTTAACAGAATGACCTGGGAAACTCAGACCTTTCTGTGTGGTAGAAACTCAGGGAAACTTTCTTTCCTACAGTCCCTGCTGGGAAGGAATCAAAACTCTGATGATGTTGTTTATCTAATTTAGACTGTGTCTATTTAATTTAGATTGTGTCTGTCTAATTTATATTATGAGTCCTCTCGATTGAAATTGAGTCTCCCTTAATGTTCTGTGTGGGGTCTAGTGTGTTTTCTGTGCTCAGATAATATGAACAATAAGAAGCATCTTAAGAGCCTTGATTTTTTTTTTTTTCTTTTTGGTCAATGTCAGAGTTCTTTTTGGGGGCAAATCTCTTTAAGATGTTTAGGACGTTTAAGTCTATATGTCTCCCAAACATTTTAGGACAAAATGAAAAATTCAGGGAACTGCTATTTATAAATATCTTGATGATTAGTGGAATATTTTTATTGTGGAAAATTGAACTATGTGACATTGTGTAGACATAGATTTATGCTATGCTATTTCTTTCACTTATCTGTGCTATATAATTACAAAGTTGCCACATTGAGCATATCTGTCTTCTGGTGGATAAAGTTTAGGTCCCTCCAGTTGGCAGGCATTCCCATTCCTGTGAGTATACAGAAAGACCTTCAGGTTACCTTGGGGTGAATTGTTTAATTCCCCATTTTTTGTTCTTCCAGTGGGATGTGTAAGAACAGGCATGGGCTCTGGAATCTTCCAGTATTAGAATATGTGCTTTACTGGGTAACTTGGTGGATTTGGGCAAATTATTTCATCTTATTGGGCATCAGTTTTCTTACCCTACTGTAGAATAAATTATATTCAGTTCACTTAGTTGTTTGGGGATTAAAATGGATCCCTTCCATAGAAAGCTTTTAACTCAGAGATGGGCTTTTGCATAAAAAGCCAAGTTAAAAGGGTGCATTGACTTCTTATAAATTCACAGATTATGCTAGATTGAATTGACTCAACTTTTTTCCTCCCAAGGATAAATGTTTTTCAGTTAATTTTTAATATCTCTACAAAATATTTACTTATGCAGCTATGATTTTCCATGCCTCCTTTGCAGATGAGAGGAACTGAGTCACTTGAAGATGATCAGAGAGGCCAAGGGAGCTCTGTTTAGGCTGACATGTCCTTTTGTCAGGATAACTGAAGTAGAGAAATGCTGACCTTTTCTTACCAGTGAAGAGTCTACTCAATACTATGTACAATAATATTATCCAATAGAAACAGGAAGCCTGATGCCAAGATCAACCTTCAACAATTAATGAGCACCAATGGGTATCAGTTATGGAGAAGGTTTAAAGATAGAATTCCTGTCCTCAAAGAATTTGGTATCAAATGGGTAAATCACATAAATACTCAGGAAAACATCAAGGCTAAGGCAAAGCAGTAAGTGTTTGTTGGATCCCTGCTGTGTGCAAAGGCATATGTTAAAACCTGTTGGTTGGCAGGAGGATTCAGAGAAGAGAGGGTTTGCTGAGTGCTGAAGGAGTCAGGAAAGCTGTTTTTTGGGTAAATTGGGTTCCACCTCTTCAGACTCTGATTCCGCAGGTCTGGGATGGGCCATGAGATTCTGCATTTCTAACAAGCTCGCAGGTGATGCCAATGCAGCTGGTCTTCGGGCCTCACTTGAGTTGCAAGGCTGAGATGAGCTGCCTCGAGCTCTGGGAGAATGGAGCAGGGCACGCCAAGGAGGAGGTGCCCAATTTTGCTTGTGTGTTTCTGGCCTTTGCCTTCCTCATACCCCTTACCTGGTGTGCCTCCTCATTGCGGCTGGCCACTGTTACATTTGGTCTTGCCAAATGGCGAAGCAGTATAGGTTGCATCCGCTCTTTAATCAGAAAGAAAACTCCCACCTTTGCTTTAACGGCCTTGTAACCCTGCTTTCTCTTTCTCAAAATATTTGCATTTGAATGCTAACTCTGCCTCACCCCTCTCATCCTGTGGCTCTCTCCTCCCCCTGCAACTCTTTGTAAGCAGTGAAGTTGCTGGGCTTCCTATTGGAAATAACTTTAAAAAGGCTTAAAGACAAATAATCCCACAAATTACAATTACTGGTATTTATTCAAGTAAAACCCAGTATCCTGTTGCTTTGTTGACGGCAGAGCCCAGCCAACTGTTGGGTTACCAGGGGCTGGTAGAGTTAAAAAGAGGACCTGGTTGAGTTGCCTCACCATGGGAGGAGAGAGGCATGCACAATCAGGTATTTAACACTCCTCAGCAATCATGGGAGGTTTTATTCCCTCCCTGGCAGGGAACATCGCCCTTTACTGCAGTGTTTCAAGTTTGCCTCCAACGCTATCTGATAGAAGTGCTTTTATCCCCCGAAGATACAGTACAAAATACAAATCATCATTGGTTTTATCTCAGCTGGAGCTGCTGCTTCTCCAAATACGTTTACTTGGTGCAGCTGCCCATCAGACCCATTTTTCATCCTTCATCCCGCTCCTTTACGATGGCTGGGTTTAAGGCCTTTCTTCTGTTCTTTGTTCCTTTAGCTCAGCGAAGTAAACAGCAGGATTGATCTTACACTGCATTTCGGTATTGTTCCAAGTGCTCATCAATAGACACGGCTGGGAATGCACTGACTGGAAAGGAAGGGCAGATGGAAATGCACTTCTTGTTCTTTGTGCCTTTTAGTGTGCAGCGGAATGTCCCTAATCTGAGGGCTGCTACACTGGCTGCCGATCGACATGCAAATTCATCATCAAATGATGAGGTCCACGTTCGTTCTAAGGGAAGTCTTTAAAGGTATCAGGGAGGAAAAGAGAAACAGAGAAAAGAGAAGATAATAGAAAGGAGATTTTCTTCACTACCTCTGTACCCAGGTCACTGCAGTGTCTTGGGAAGAAGGAAGGGGATAAGTAAGCTGTGACATTGTTGCAGTTTGCATTGCATCTGTTCCCAGGTACACCAAGTGAAATGCTTTGTGAGGCAATTTAAGTGGAAAATGACTTAAAATCAGTCACGGTGGCCTAAATATGAGAAAAAAAAAGTATTATGAAGAATGGTAGGCTTTTCATGGTTATTTTCTTTTTATTATTCTTCCTTAAATTATTTTGGGGAAAAATATTCACGGGTTATTTTCTGTATTTATTTATTTATTTTTCTTGAAAGGGAACCAACAATATTTTGAGTTGTAACTTTTTCTTGAAAGGTTGTGTGACGAAGTTGAATTGGAGGCTGAAAGGTGCTGCTGTTATGGGCCACACACCATTCTGTTATACAGGAAGAAGTTAAAAGTTCGTTGGCCAAGTAGACTTTTGCATTTGTTCTTTTGAAGGCCCTTTTGCTATTATAATGCCTTTAGGTATTGTTGAGAGAGAAATGGTTGGAGGGGAAGTTATGGAAATAATTATTATCTTGTTTGGAATACGCCTTAACAGCAGGACATATCCCATTGCTTCTCAGCAGTGGCACAGAGAATGTCTGCCCTTACACTGACTATATGAACGCTGACTCTTCTCTAAGAAGTCCTTAATTTCTAGGGCTTTTCAGTTCAGTTCAGTCGCTCAGTCATGTCCGACTCTTTGCAACCCCATGAACCTCAGCATGCCAGGCCTCCCTGCTGCTGCTGCTGCTAAGTCGCTTCAGTTGTGTCCGAGTCTGTGCCACCCCAGAGACAGCAGCCCACCAGGCTCCCCCGTCCCTGGGATTCTCCAGGCAAGAACACTGGAGTGGGTTGCCATTTCCTTCTCCAATGCATGAAAGTGAAAAGTGAAAGTGAAGTCTCTCAGTCATGTCCAACTCCTAGCAACCCCATGGACTGCAGCCTACCAGGCTCCTCCATCCATGGGATTTTTCAGGCAAGAGTACTAGAGTAGGGTGCCATTGCCTTCTCCCCAGGCCTCCCTATCCATCACCAACGCCTGGAGTTTACCCAAACTCATGTCCATTGAGTCGGTGATGTCATCTAACCATCTCATCCTCTGTCGTCCCCTTCTCCTGCCTTCAATCTTTCCCAACATCAGGGTCTTTTCAAATGAGTCAGCTCTTCGCATCAGGTGGCCAAAATATTGGAGTTTCAGCTTCAACATCAGTCCTTCCAATGAACACCCAGGACTGATTTCCTTTAGGATGGACTGGTTGGATCTCCTTGCAGTCCAAGGGACTCTTAGGGTGTTCTTCAACACCACAGTTAAAAAGCATCAATTCTTTGGTGCTCAGCTTTCTTTATAGTCCAATACTCATATCCATACATGACTACTGGAAAAACCACAGCCTTGACTAGACGGACCTTTGTTGACAAAATAATGNCCTTCAATCTTTCCCAACATCAGGGTCTTTTCAAATGAGTCAGCTCTTCGCATCAGGTGGCCAAAATATTGGAGTTTCAGCTTCAACATCAGTCCTTCCAATGAACACCCAGGACTGATTTCCTTTAGGATGGACTGGTTGGATCTCCTTGCAGTCCAAGGGACTCTTAGGGTGTTCTTCAACACCACAGTTAAAAAGCATCAATTCTTTGGTGCTCAGCTTTCTTTATAGTCCAATACTCATATCCATACATGACTACTGGAAAAACCACAGCCTTGACTAGACGGACCTTTGTTGACAAAATAATGTCTCTGCTTTTTAATATGCTGTCTAGGTTAGTCATAACTTTCCTTCCAAGGAGTAAGCGTCTTTTAATTTCATAGCTGCAGTCACCATCTGCAGTGATTTTAGAGCCCCCCAAAATAAAGTCTGACACTGTTACCACTGTTTCCCCATTGATTTGCCATGAAGTGATGGGACCAGATGCCATGATCTTCATTTTCTAATGTTGAACTTTAAGCTAACTTTTGTCACTCTCCTCTTTCACTTTCATCAAGAGGCTCTTTAGTTCTTCACTTTCTGCCATAAGGGTGGTGTCATCAGCATAACTAAGGTTATTGATATTTCTCCTGGCAATCTTGATTCCAGCTTATGCTTCCTCCAGTCCAGCGTTTTTCATGATGTACTCTCCATATAAGTTAAATAAGCAGGGTGACAATTACAGCCTTGACGTACTCCTTTTCCTATTTGGAACCAATCTGTTGTTCCACGTCCAGTTCTAACTGTTGCTTCCAGTTAGGCCATTGTATATCCTCTATGTGTTAGTTTTGAGAAAACAAAGTTTTCTTTTATTTCCATTAATAGTTATTTTATGAGAACTATTTTCTCTGTGTAGCTTTTCCTTGACACCTGCCTATGCACCCCTCCCCAGCAGGGTCTCACCTAATCCCACCTTCCCTCTGACACTAGCCACACCCTCCTTTGACCTGGAAATGTACCAAGTTCATGTTTTGTCATATAACTGTTGTCTGTTTTTTAATCTATGTTTGCATTGCCCACTTTGTAGACTGTGTTTTTTTAAACACATTTGTAAAAATATTAAACTACTCTTGTTTGAAACTATATAGGTACTAAGTTGTTTACTGTAACATAACAATACCCCATTAAATGTATAATGTACATCACTAGCAGCCACTTGTGCAAACTGTAAAAGTACAGTGTTAGTGAATGGTTATATGGTTAAATATAAAGTTAACTAGTCACTTCAGACATTGGGAAGGGGAAAATCCCGTGCAGTACTTAATGTACTACAACAACTTAAAATTATGGAATGATGTATAAAAGGGTAAAATATAAAACCAAAACAAAACCAATTAAATTATGCCTATCAAGGAAATGTAAGTGGTTTAAGTTTTTTTTTTTAAGAGATGAATTAATTTTTTTATATCCTTAGTGAATCCATGAGACTGACTTAAAAAATGGGAATGACCTATTATAACAACCTTGGTAAGGCAATGCTGGTTTAGATCCATTGACAATGAGTGAAAAGAATGCACCTGGATTAATCTGTGTCAGACAAGGGAAATGTTTCTTTGATGCTCTTGGAACAGAAGGTATCCTTGATTCATCTTTTACTGATTAAACAATATTAAACAGCCGTAGGAGATGTAAAACTGGCGTTTGAGACCCTTAGCAACAGAGCGGGGAGATGGCAGATCCCACCTGCAGTAAGGAGGGTCTTGCTAGCACAAGGACGATCATCCTGGCATATTCTGATCTAGTGTCAGCTGACCTCTTCAAGAAATGTGGATGGTTTTTGTGCAAATACGTTTACTTATGTAAATGAATTCACATTTAGTTTAAACATCAGTTTACATTAAAACCATTTCAAACCATATATCAACCAGTTATTTTTAAATTCACATTTTGAGTTATATGTGACCTTCCTCAGATAACGCAGCTCTCTGGGAAGTAACTGTTTATGTGTTTGCCTGTGAGCTTCTGAACGAATGAGATCTTTTTTTTTTTTTTTTTTATTCAATTTTGTTTTCCTAGTCCATAGCACAGAGCAAGTGCTCATAAATGTTTATTGAATGAATGTTTGAATGAATAAATAAATAGATGAATTAAGATCTCTTAGCTTAGATGACCTTGGCCAAAAGTATTTATCACAGAGCTAGAAAGCATCAGGAATTCAGCCCTCTCCCTTACTGTAGCCTGAAAATTCCAGGTGTCTGTATTGTCTTCCAGCCACTGGGGTAGTTCGGTGATTTTGGGATTCTCGATTCACGCTTCCTCCTCTTTTGTCTGGGAACTGCCTGTACTCTTAGTCTTTGTTGAAAGGAACCAGGAATTTGGATATTCAGAGCCCAAGCTGGGGGGTAGCAGGACAAAGCACAGTGGATTCCTGGGAGGAGCTGATTCAGGTAAATCTTGAAGAGTGAAATGAAGACCCAGCAGTATCTGCTGATAGATCCCAGTAACTACCCTGTGTCTGCAACCATACACTCTGACCATCCCACTTCTACTCTGTTTCTGCCCTTGGATTTCAGGAGATCTTTATATTTACCTTTTTGTGCTCTTTCTCCCCATCCCCAGCCCTATATGTTTAATTGAACTGATGTAAATATTTATTGAAATACAGCTTTAATTAGAGTTCTAAATTAAGCATCTGGTCAACTTCAACCATCTGATATGAGAGTCCTTTATTTCTTAGGTTCCCCCATAGAGGGGCTGTATTCAGAGGAAAGAAATTCCTATTCCCTGGAGTTGCTCTCTCTTACATTGCTTGTTATCAAAGGGGAAATGTTTTTTTGTGAAGCTACAGCTTAGAAAATAACTTCAGTTTCTACTAGGAAATAAGATGGGAGGGACATATCAGCTAAGAGACTCAAGAAGCATGAAATTTTAGATCTGAAAAGCAGCAGAGAGGCTCACACTTATTTTAGAGTTTTGCAAAATGCTTGTCCTGATTCCTGGAATGGTTGCTCTTCACACTCACTGTTGCTGAATGACTTGGTTCCTCTGGTCCAGAAAGCATTTTTGTCAGTGACCACGTAGCATGAGCAAACATTAAGTCATGTGTGAAAACTGAGTACATAGCCATGTCCAAGGGAGAAAATAGCCAGGTAATTAATGCAAAGTCCTGACTTGGGCAGACTCTTTCTTCTATTGATAGCACTCCTTTCACAAACCCAGCCAAGAGCATGTTCATTTGGGCTAGTTAATTTTGGTGAGTATAATGACCCTCATAATTGCTGTCTCTCCTGTATGGCTTAGGGTTCAGAGTAAGCTGCTGTACTAGAAACTCAAGTATAGAGGATTAACCAAGATAGAAATTTTTTTCTGTCTAACACTCAAGTCAGAAATCCAGAACTTGGTAGGGTATCTTTACCATCGTTGATGTGATTTTTGTCTCTGTGTCCATTTCTATCCAATGGGAAGGGCAGAGGGAGGAAGGGCTCAAAGATTGCATGCCTGTTTTTCCTAAGGGCACACTCTTTAGAATGTGTTGCCTTTCCTCACCTGACTTTAGCAGAACATGGTCACATTCCGTTGCAAGAATGTCTGGAAAATGTGCTAATTTGCTGGACAGCCATGGACCCAGCTAAAACTCCACAGAGTTTTCTTTTACTAAATTAAAAAGGATATTGACAGTTACCTAGAAGTATCAGTCACATTCCTCAAACCTACTCTTCCACTATAGCCTATATACTACAAATCCATTCACCTGAGCTGGAGATATGGCCAGTCAGTAGAAAGCTATAGGAGTTCATAGAAAGAAAGACAATTCACAGCGTGGCTCTTCTTGTTGTGAGTGGTGTCTCTAAACTTCTTTGTGTATCAGTCAACCAATCATAGAACTGGGTGAACAATCAATGCTACTATCAGCGTCTCTAGGAACGGTCTCTGACACCACCTCTGCTTGAATCCCTAATCTAACAGTTTATTCTGTGCTTCCAAGTGTACTGATTTACGTTGTAAGAATAACTTTGAAAATGGGTAGAAAAATCATATTTTACTTAATTATCTGCCACTCTCATCACACTCAGGAAATAAGATGAAAGGAAACAAGAAAGTGAAAAAAAAAATTAAAATTTTCTTTATATGTCATAAGATTGAGGCATAAAATATAGACTGTTGGTTTACACTTTATCATGTATAGCATACGTTGAATGTAAAGGATCTGAAAATTTGGGGTGGGACAATCCTTCCACTTTTGATAAGATTACTTTAGATTCTTTAGAAAACTGTTTATTTAACATTTATAATCGTAAAAGGATCTGTTGACTTTTTACGGTTTGATTTCTCACTCCTCAAATCTCCCTGGTATCCTATCTACATGGCACATAGTATCTTCTATCTTAATGTCAACAGGTATCCCCTACTTTTTGAAAGTTTGCTTTATGCCCCTTCACTTTTACGAAAGATCCACTTTGGTACCCGTTTTTGTTAACTGAAAGAAATCTGAAGAGAATTTTGCCTTTATGAGAAGAGGCATAGAGGGAGAACGCCTTCAGTATTGGTTTTGCTGGAGCTGTAGAGGCAGCACACCCCAAGCTCCTTCCCCAGGAACTACGCTCAGCATCTCAGCACCCAGCCATCATAGCTTTGAACTGTGTCTGTGAGCATCTGTACTTTGTCTCCATTTATTTTGTGCATTCATTAGCAAGATGTGCCCTAAGGTAACTGTTTCTTCTCTTTACACCCTTTCAGCTTGCGAAAGCTTTCATAGGCATACTCTGCTTTCAAGTAGCAGGGGAAACCTATAGTTTTTCTTTTTTAAAACGTATGTCTTATCTCTTTTATTGACTAAATCTCCTTGAGGAGATTATCCACTTATGGTTCTTCTCTGTACCCCTCAGTGAACACTAACCCTTCAGAACAGCAGGTGCATGATATAAATACTTATTGGATGGATGAACTAAGTCAGCGCTCAAGAGATTTAGGCTCAATTCAAGTTTGCTCAAAAATCACCTCCTCAGAGAGCCTTCCCTGATCACCTTGTCTAGCATGTGGATACCCTTGCCCTTGGCTGGTTTTCTTTGTAGTACTTACCCCTGCCCAATACCACTTTCATCTGTGAGTTTAATTGCTAATGTCTGTCTTTTGCTCTTGAGACCACACTCCATGAGGTCAGGAGCTTGTCTCTTTTGTTCACAACTGCATTCTCAGCCTTTACAACAGTGGCTGGGGGACTTCCCTGTTGGTCCAGTGGTTAAGACTGCCTTCCAATGCAGGAGGAGGTACAGGTTCAATCTCTGATTAGGAAACTAAGATCCCACCTGCCATGGGGTGTGACCAAAAGAAATAAATAATGCTTCTCAAAACAACAACAACAGCAACAGTGACTGGTTCAGTAAATACGTGTTGAAAAAAATTAGTGAATGATTATAATGACATAAGGACAATTTCAGTCACCAGAATTACTTTGGGTGTTTTTATACACAAGGTTTTTTTTTTTAATTTTTTTATTTGAGGGATGATATGGGGAGGGAGGTGGAAGGGGGGTTCAGGATTGGGTATACACATTTTTTTAAAAAAGGCTTTGATCAACCACATGGAATGGGGACTTGAGATACCAAAGAATTTTCTCATATAGTTGAACTGCCTTCTGAAAGGTGGTTCTGTTGTTTAAGGCTTAGTATTTGCTGCAAACTGAATGAGTTTATAATTTCAGCAGTATTAACTGAGGTGTAGCTGAATTTTCTGCTTAGTAAGGAGCCTTGAAAATAATCTGGAAGGAGAACAGATTAACTGGGGAGGTTGGCCACAGGGTTACCAAAGAGGGGAAAGAGAGAAGCCCTGCTATGACTGAGGAGGAATTTGGGGAAAATGAAACATTTAGAATTCTGTGTGAAACCTTATTTGGCATTCCAGTGAAGTCTTCCTGATCTTCAGAACAAAACAAAACCCCCCAAACTACAAATATCCCTAATGCTGGGAATTACTGTATTTTTGTTGGAAACTAGAAAGTGGGCTGAGTCTAACTTCTGAACATGTATGAATTTGAGGATGTTAGTACCCCTGGCTAAGGGAATGGGGAGATGTCTGACAGTTGTCTGGGTTATACGCAACATAACCTAAGGGGAGACAGTCCATGATATGAGTGTCCTTCCATTATACTGTGAGTTACTTAGGATCAGAACCTGTATCTCCAACTTTCTTTGAAGGTCGCACAAGGGAGTAAGTATAGTGATCTATGAATAATGATCACCTAGTGATGTCACCTGTATTAGCATAACAACCAACCACCCAATCTCAGTGGCTTTCACAGTAAGCACTGATCTCTCACATAACTGCACACTGACCTGAGAGGCCCTGACCTAGGCTGAGCCTGAATGGGTAACTGCTTCCACTTGTAGGTCCAGCTGCACTTAGCTCCACACTGTGGCATGGCCTCTGGTCTATTTATGTAGACTTATTTGGGGGTTCAGGCTAAGGAGATAGGATCTACCTGATGAGAAGCTATTTTTATGGTGATGGTGTTATGCCCAAGTCGCGAAATCTCCCCATGACCACCAATGAGCCAATATCCGATGCAAAAGCAAGGGAGTTTTTATTACCAAGCTTGAGCTGGGGCTCCCACCGTTACGACGCAGTGGCTAAAGGGAGGAGCCCCGGGTTTTGGATTACATTGCTTATATAGGGAGTATACATGGAAAAAAAGGATTTCTAGGTAGGGGGACGTCTGATTGGTCACTTTCTTTCGAAGGGTTGTGTGTTGGTTCTTGAGTGGTCCCTGTTGTCTAGGTAGACCACAAGTTCCTGAGCGTTAAGTCAGGAGATTTTGATCTGGGGTCCGATTGGCTCGTGGGCGGTGGGGTGAGGTCAGGGGGTTTCCAGAGGCTCTTTTCCCAGAACCTTACAGAATGGAGTTTTTCTGTTAACAAAATGGAGTAGCTTAGATTCTTCAATGGCAGAGTCACAAGAAAACAGACAGGACATAGGATGCCTGTTAATGATTAGACAAACTTAATTTTGTCCATATTCCATGGGCTAAAATATCACAAGCTGAGCCCCAGGTTGAGGAGTGGCCTCTGCTTTGTGGAGGACGAACATCAAAGATTGTGGATGCAGGAGGGAGGAAGAGTCAGGATCAGCACCTCAGTTTTCGATGTTTATTGACTGGCTGACCAGTCCTCAGCCAGTGATGCTGAGTGGCTGAGCCAGACAGTGAATCCCTTCTTAGCAGGCTAGTGTGATTGTGATTTGAGGACCTTTGAGAGAGTTCTTTTATTTTTCCTCTTTGCAAAAGCAGCTATTAAAGTTAAAAACCTCATTTTTGTAATAGAATGCACACAACAGTACACATATTGACTTATGTTTTCAGTCAATATCAAGATTTATTGTCCCCAGAGTTAAATAAATCGTGGTATTGACCTCATCATAAGCCAATATCTAATGCATTTTTTAAAAAGTATTTTGTATTCATTATATTAATAGGACACAAGCAATCACTCACAGTGTTACTTTGTTTTCCCTTTCGTACTCTTTCTCCTTTTGTTATTTTTCCATTTGTCAGTCCTGATGATTAGCTTTGAGTTGAGATGCGAGTTACTGAAATGGTGTGTGCTATGTAGGAAAGATGGCCAGCAGTGAACACTGCCCCACTGTAGAAAGAGGGAGTTTGTTTCCATAGGGAGCTGTGCCTTCTCTGCTTCCGAATGGTAGACATGAGTTCTGTTTTCTTTAGCGATTGTTTTCCCTGGGCTCCTCTCCTCTGTGATCTTCTTATATACAGTGCTTTTGGATCAGTGGGAGAGACGGGGGTGAGAGGATGAGGCAGAAGAGGACAATAAGTCAAAGGTTCTTCAATTGTCCTTGAATTGGTTTTTCTGGTTTTCTTTCTTTGCTGCTTTATTCTTGATTTCTTTGTCTTTTTCTTTCTTATTTTGTAGCTGGCATTTACATTTTCTGGAAGAGTGGAAAAAATATATTTCTTTAATACTGAATTCCATTTATCTTCATAAATTGGTTAGGGTATATGATCTAAAGGACTCAGCTGTTTTTAAAGTAGGTTTATTCCTTTCCTTGAAGATTATTTCCACACAGTATAGACGAGTTAGGAGGGAGACTCATTTCGTAGACCTCGGTGAGAGCTCCACATTTGCAGGGCATCATTTCAGATGTGGAGTTGGAACAAAGAAATTAAATTTATATGTATCACCTAAATTATTTTGAATTCATGGTTCAGCAAAGAGTTCAGATTGTAATCAAATATGTAGTTTGCATGGGAGCTGCCACCCTTCTCAATAATAACACAGCAGTTCTGTTTACAGTGTTGAGTAGATGGAGGATGGGGGAAGAGACTGCTACTGTGGGAGTTTACTCCGGTTGTTTGCAGTTGGGGCCGTATTAAATGTAAAAATTTTCCAGAGAGGTCATTGAGAAAAGAGCTTTTTCAACAGTGCTGTCTCTTACAGACAACAGAAAGAACTCCCCTCCCTAACATACACACATCCCACAAAGAACCTTTATAAGCAGTTGGATTCTGCAGTCCCTCTTTCGTCTTTCTATCCGTCAGGCCATCATGCATGCACACATCCATCCATATACTGCCTTTGTACGAGGTCCTGTGGCACGTCCCTCCTCTGTGCACCGTTCCCAGCTCTTCACGCTCTGTTTCTCCCTCCTTGCTCTGACTCCTGCAAAGCGTATGTCCTGTGCCACCTAGTCAGTGCTGCTTTGGATGTCCACTTTATCCCCACCCGAGACTCTGTACTAGGGAGACCAAAGTTTTCATTTCTTGACAAAAGGAAGCTAGACCAAGGATGATGATAGTTGCTCACCATGTACTAGTGACTTTTCTAAGTCCTTTAAGTAGATTGACTCAGGTAGTCCTTACAACAACCCTAGCAGCTAAATGCAGTTATCTTCCTGATCTTACACAGGAAATTAGGCAGTGAGAAGTTAAGCAATTCTCTAAGGTGAGGAGTGGGCCAGGGTTCAAAACCAGATTATCCAACTCTGAAGTTCACACTTTTAATGGCAGTGTCTTTGGTGGTTAGGAGACAGGGCCATGGGTTTCTTGCTTGCAAACAGAGGAGACTGAAATGGAGTGTGTGCTTCTTGTCCATTTGAGGGCTGGCACGGGATACAGGATAAAGAGGGGCCGGCAGAAAAGAGCCAGAGCCCAGGGTCTTTCCAAAGATTTCATCTAGTGTCATCCTCACCTGAGTTACTCCTCTTCTCTCAGAGCCAATGGCTCAGGAGTTACAGCAGCTATAAGTCAGGGGAGATAGGACCAGGCTTTTGCCCCAGAGCTGCTACAGATGAACCCCACTGCAGGAATGCTGCGTTCTGATTCCTGCTATAGCATCCCTAGCTCATAGGGCAGAACCCTTTGCTAAAGAGGACATAGCCTTTCCCAGCCTGGGCACTGCCCAGGTGGCATCAGCTCTGTGTCTGGATTGGTGGAGGATAGATCCTAATCTTTCTCATCTTGAATCCCGTTGGGCTGGGAGTGGCCACTCTCCTTACAGAAGAACGGGTGCTCTGGTACCACTTAGTGCACACAAGGCAACTGTCAACCTGAATTGCGTTTCCACATTAGACTTAGATCACAACTGCTTCATGTGTTTATCCTTCCACAAAATTAAGACAAGATCTTTTGGTCATGCATATTGTTCTCACTAGGGCTGAACACATCTCTTATTTGTTCTTCCAGCAGCTAAAAACCTACAAGGTATCAGTGCCACTGGTCAACACCTAAGGATAAGGCGTGGGACGGGGCAAGGGAGAAAAGAGATATGTGGGCCACAGTGAGCCCTTACATGAACTTTCTTGGCTTCAGGTTCTGAAAAGGGCTCCCCTCATCAGCCCCCCTCCTCTCTTCCCCTCCCTGCTCCAGTTGTCCTGTACACCAAGTGGACAGAAGTTGGGTGTCTCATATCTGTAGGTGAATGAGCTGGTTCATCTTCAGAGCTGACAGGCATTCCTTTGTCTTTTTGCTCCGTAACGAGTGAGCTAGAGAGATTGGCTTGGAATGTGCTCAGCATCCCCCACCTCGAATTATTCCTAGTTCAAAACACACCAGATCTGGAGGGTCATCTTCATCTTCTGTCGTTCCGGGCTGTAAAATATTCAAGTGGATGGTGGGAGAGTTCACCCAAACTCATGTGCATCGAGTTGGTGATGCCATCCAGCCATCTCATCCTCTGTCGTCCCCTTCTCCTCCTGCCCCCAATCCCTCCCAGCATCCCCTCAGGCAGTGTTTAAAAACGGAACAACTTCATACTCCGTTGTCTGAATGACTTCAACTTCTTTTCTATTCACATTTAGTTAAATTTCTAGGGTTTTGGTTGGGGTTTCTGAGTATACTTGCACTACCACCCCTCAGCTTCATCAGGAAAGCAGTCTCTTTCTGGTCACTCATTTCTTGTGGTCTCATTTCACCTCCTAAAGAATGATAAATGTTATTAATTGAGATATACGTTGAGTCTAGAATTTAATTTTTAAGGTTCACCCCAGGACTGGATCCAGTCCTCCCGAGTGCTCCTCTGCAGCTTTTTAACCATCTAATGGCTTTGACGTTGATTTTCAAGATAGGAAAAGTAGGTTGCCTGGGGATAGGAGGGAAGAGCTATAACTGAGTATCTTCCAGAAGTATCCCAAAGCTCCTTGCAGTTACACTGGGCAGGGCACACAGGGAAGGGTCACTGTTTTGTTAAGTGAGCCTTGGGGATGAAGGCAAGTCAGTAGCCCGAGACACTTCAGATGTAACTTGTGTGTCTGAGAACAACACAGCAGAGATGGCTGGGTTGAATTTTGCTTGAAATACTGCTATTGGTCCCTTCTCTCAGAGGTTGTTTCTGTGTACAACAGAGAATAAGTGAAATGCGAGCTTACTGTGCTCTGCTGCGTGTGATAAGCATTGTGCTGGGTCAGCCAGGAGCACAGAGCAGTACTAGCCTGAGCTGCTTGGAACTGCTACTGTTGGACTGCTCTCACCTACAAAAATGTCAGTCTCAGGCCTGATGCAGCCAAATAAAAATAAATAGATAACTATTAAAAGAACCTCTACTTGTGCCACAAACAGGTATTCAATAAAATAAGGCATGCCAATTCCCCGACACACTGCCTGCTGTATAGTAATTACTCAATATGTTGCTGCCATGAGGAGCGTACATGTGACACCTTGATACTTCTTTTTGTACTGACAGATCCAGTGGTCTAAGAACTCATTTTTACCCACCATCCTGCTCCAGATCATTCAGGTACTTGTAGGAGGGAACCAAATTCCCAGACTGGCTTGGCAGTGTGACTCTGCTTTACCACATTTCAATAGCACAGGCGGTCATGTGTCTGTTATCTGGGATAAACTTCAGTGTTTCTCAGGTTTGCTTGAAATCCCACCTTTTGAAGACTATTAACTTTGTCCTTAATTTGTGAAATCTTCACTTTACTCTTGAGTTTTAATCCATAAATGTTTTCGTGTAAAGTTCAACACAGAATTATAAACCAAATTTGATGGAGATGACAAATTGAAGCTTTGGATGATTATATCTGATATAACAGCTGGAAAAAGAAATCCAGAAACATGGGAGAGGCCAATGAAAAGCTTTCTTTGGCATGAAGAAGCATATTGTCATAATGTTTTTCCCAAAATTGAATTGCTTTTTTAAAAAAAAGAACCATAGACATATTTGAAGAAACATAAATATTTTTTTAAAAGTTAAAATAAGCCCTTTTTGGTGAGAGAATGTTTTCAGTACTGTCAGTTTTCAGCCTGCAGAGTGTCTCAGAGAGTAAAGTTCATTTGCTGAGGGGGCAAAACCTTTTTCAAAATTCTAAGAAGCAGCTTCCAAAACCATTCTGTAGACTTTTCACTCTCTCCATAGGCATTTTTACTGTTCAGAATCAAACTTAAAATTAGGGTGATTTATGAACTACCTGATAGAAATGATACATCATAGCACTCAAACTCATTTTCCTCTTCCCTGTTTTTAAATTCCGAGCAAAAACAATAAGAGATCCTCAGGGAGCACCCTTCTGAACTCTTGCAAGTGATTATAATTTAGGTGGTGATAAAACTGGTACTCATATGTGCTTCACCCATCAGTGTGATCATGATGGTGACCTTTGAGCAGAGCCTGGATGTGTCTCTGAACCTGAGAAAGAAATGAGCTGTGGTATGTTTGGGGGACAGATAAGGCCACATGGCAGGAGCTTAGGGAGTAAATAGGGAGGGTGAGTGTTAGAAGGTGAAGTGGATGACACCAGTTCAGTCGCTCAGTTGTGTCCAACTTTTTGTGACCCCATGGACTGCAGCATGCCAGGCCTCCCTGTCCATCACCAACTCCCAGAGTTTGCTCAAACTCATGTCTATTGAGTCAGTGATGCCATCCAACCATCTCATTGTCTGTTGTCCCCTTCTCTTCCCACCTTCAATCTTTCCCAGCATCAGGGTCTTTCCAGATGAGTCAGTTCTTCCCATCAGGTGGCCAAAGGATTGGAGTTTCAATATCAGTCCTTTCAATGAATATTCAGAACTGATTTCCTTTAGATAGACTGGTTGGATCTCCTTGCAGTCCAAGGGACTCTGAAGAGTCTTCTCCAACACCATAGTTCAAAAGTATCAATTCTGCAATGCTCGGCTTTCTTTATAGTCCACCTCTCACATCCATACATGACCACTGGAAAAACCATAGCTTTGACTTGATGGACCTTTGTTGGCACCAGGATCATCCTAATAGAGTCTCTCAGAGAGGGAAAGGATTTGTGTCTTCTCCTGGCTCCTGCACCACTAACTATATGACTTTTATGCATAAGAAAGGGGGAATACGTGGCAGATTCATGTCAATGTATGGCAAAACCAATACAGTATTGTAAAGTCAAATAAAGTAAAATTAAAAATTAAAAAAATTAAAAATACACAACTTGAAAAAAAGGGGGGGATAGAATGCATAGCTTTATTTATCTTGCATAGCTTTATTTTATTTTTTCCCAGATTTATTGAGATATAATTGACAAATAAAAATTGTATATATAATTTATACAAAATGATGTGTTTTTCAAGGTATACAACATGATGATTTAATATACATACACATTGTGAAATGATTACTGCAGTCAAGCTAATTAACACATCCATCACCTCAACTAGTTACCATCTGGAGAAGGCAATGGTACCCCACTCCAGTACTCTTGCCTGAAAAATCCCATGGATGGAGGAGCCTGGTAGGCTGCAGTCCATGGGGTCACGAAGAGTCAGACACGACTGAGCGACTTCACTTTCACTGTTCACTTTTATGCCTTGGAGAAGGAAATGGCAACCCACTCCAGTGTTCTTGCCTGGAGAATCCCAGGGACAGGGGAGCCTGGTGGGCTGCCGTCTATGGGGTCGCACAGAGTCGGACACTACTGAAGCGACTTAGCAGCAGCAGCAGTTACCATTTTGTGTATGTGTATGGAGACTACTGAAGATCTACTTTTGTAGCTGATTTCAGGCACATAATACAATGATATTAACTATAATAACCATGATGTATATCAAGTCCCCAGAACTTACTCATCTTCTTACTGGAAGTTTCCATGCTCTGATCAGCCTCTTCCCATTTCCCCCACCCCTACCCTTGGCAACTACCAGTCTACATTCTGGTTCTATGAATTCAACTTTTTTGTATTCCACATGTAAATGTGATCATACAGTATTTGTCTTTCCAGGTCTGACTTATTTCGCTTAGCATAATGCCCTCCAGCTTCATCCATGACAGGATTTCCTTCTTTCTCATGGCTGAATACTATTCTGTTATACAGACACACACACACACACACACACACACACACNTCTTGCCTGGAGAATCCCAGGGACAGGGGAGCCTGGTGGGCTGCCGTCTATGGGGTCGCACAGAGTCGGACACTACTGAAGCGACTTAGCAGCAGCAGCAGTTACCATTTTGTGTATGTGTATGGAGACTACTGAAGATCTACTTTTGTAGCTGATTTCAGGCACATAATACAATGATATTAACTATAATAACCATGATGTATATCAAGTCCCCAGAACTTACTCATCTTCTTACTGGAAGTTTCCATGCTCTGATCAGCCTCTTCCCATTTCCCCCACCCCTACCCTTGGCAACTACCAGTCTACATTCTGGTTCTATGAATTCAACTTTTTTGTATTCCACATGTAAATGTGATCATACAGTATTTGTCTTTCCAGGTCTGACTTATTTCGCTTAGCATAATGCCCTCCAGCTTCATCCATGACAGGATTTCCTTCTTTCTCATGGCTGAATACTATTCTGTTATACAGACACACACACACACACACACACACACACACAGACAGACACGGACTTCTCTGATGGCTCAGTGGTAACGAGCAAGAGATGCAGTGATGTGGGTTCGATCCCTGGGTTGGGAATATCCTCTGGAGAAAGAAATGGAAACCCACTCCAGTATTCCTGCCTGGGAAATCCCATGGACAGAGGAGCCTGGTGGGCTACACTGCACAGGGTCGCAAGAGTTGAACATGACCTAGTGACTAAACCATATACCGCATTTTCTTTATCTCTTCATCTGTCAACAGACACCGAAAAGTTATTGTAGGTTAAATAACGTAATATGCCCCAAATTACTTGGACCTGTGTCCTTTTTATATAGTAAATGCTCAGTAAATTAATGATATTATTATTGCTACTATAAATGTTATTGCAAGGTAGGAGAGGATTTCAGCAGGAGAGTGATATGATCTGATCTGCACTTCAGAAAATGTCACCTGGTTGCCATGTGGAGGGTGGAGAGAGATGAGTGGGGAGGCAGGAGATAGGAGGCTGCTGCAGTATCCGGCAGAGAGGTGGTGATGATGCGGACAGGAAAGTGGGAGGAGGGGAGAGATCGTCAGATTTGAGGTATATATGGGATATAACCAACTGGTCTTGCTGGTAGATAGGATGTAGAGTGTGAGGGAAAGATCAATATACTACATTGCTTTTGGTCTGAGCATGTGGGTCATGTTGGTTGGGCTGAATAGACAGGGAATGCTTTGAGCAAGAAATTACCTTGTTTAGTACCAAAATAACTGCCTGGTTTTGCTTAAGACAGTCAGTTCAGTAAAAAATGAGCAATTGTATCTGATGGCTCTGCTGTGATTCTGATGTTTTGGAGGTACTCTGAACTGGGAATCTCATTCATTTCTTGAAGGAGTCACCGTGTTGTTACTGTCCCCATTTGTTCCCAAGAGGAAATTGAGTCCAAGAGAAAGTGATTGACTGGCCTAGGTCACCTAGAAAATAAGTGTCAGAACCAAAAGAACCCACAATCCATCTACCATGACACAAACTTTTCAAATCAAATCATGCAGCATTGTGTGAGATGTGGTGGGCAAGTGGTAAGTGTGAAGGGGATGTGCCTGGAGAAGCAAATAAATAAACCACTGGTATAATTTCTCACTTTTTAAGCCACAGTTATAACCTTAGTTACAATAGGGCATGCTTATTTAATGATTTTGGGTGCTTTTTGACTTTCTCCCAAGGATTTCTGTTTAGTATTTCATAGGATTGCATTGGTATCTTTGAGCATTTTTTTTTTTTTAATGATATGAAATGATCTGAACACTCTTTCAGAGAGTGTCACTTTCCTTTTTGAAGAAAGTGTTAGGGAGCTCTGTTTGGGGGTGATCTAAGGGCAGAAAGACTTAAGGGAGATATAGAGGTAGAGAGATGCTGATGATGACCTCTCATGAACGTTTCCTCTTAGTTCTGATGTGTATGAAAAAAGCATTCTGAACGTAAAAGGTGAATCTTGTGTAGTCCAGTTTGGGGCTCACTCATATTGAACTCCAAACACAGAGTTATAGAAGAGAGTCCTCATTCAAGCAGATTCTGCCAGTGGGATTTGAATTAGAGATCATAAAGAGTCTAGGTCTATCCTGGTACCAATAAATCTAGTGTCTAGTCTTGCAGAAATGCTCTGCCTGAGTCACATTGTAATGTTATACTCTTCAGTTCAGTCGCTCAGTCGTGTCCGACTCTTTGCGACCCCATGAATTGCAGCACGCCAGGCCTTCCTGTCCATCACAATCTCCCGGAGTTCACCCAAACTCATGCCCATCGAGTCGGTGATGCCATCCAGCCATCTCATCCTCTGTTGTCCCCTTCTCCTCCTGCCCCCAATCCCTCCCAGCATCCGAGTCTTTTCCAGTGAGGCAACTCTTCGCATGAGGTGGCCAAAGTACTGGAGTTTCAGCTTTAGCATCATTCCTTCCAAAGAAATCCCAGGGCTGATCTCCTTCAGAATGGACTGGTTGGATCTCCTTGCAGTCCAAGGGACTCTCAAGAGTCTTCAATACCGCAGTTCAAAAGCATCAATTCTTCGGCGCTCAGCCTTCTTCACAGTCCAACTCTCACATCCATACACCACTGGAAGAACCATAGCCTTGACTAGATGGACCTTTGTTGGCAAAGTAATGTCTCTGCTTTTGAATATGCTATCTAGGTTGGTCATAACTTTTCTTCAAAAGAGTAAGCATCTTTTAATTTCATGGATGCCGTCACCATCTGCAGTGATTTTGGAGCCCCCCCAAATAAAGCCTGACACTATTTCCCCATCTATTTGCCATGAAGTGATGGGACCAGATGCCATGATCTTCGTTTTCTGAATGTTGAGCTTTAAGCCAACTTTTTCACTCTCCACTTTCACTTTCATCAAGAGGCTTTTTAGTTCCTCTTCACTTTCTGCCATAAGGGTGGTGTCATCTGCATATCTGAGGTTATACTCTTAGCATGTAGCAATGGTATATACTCTGAACTGCTTAGGTGGTAAATGTCCATAGTACAACTAAAACTAGTTTGAGGACAAAGATAACTTAACCGGCTCGGGTGACTGAAAAGTCTAAAGACGTCTCTTTCAGGTGTGGCTGAACCCAGGTGCTCAACAACATAATCAGGAATCTGTCCTTTTCCATCTTTGTTCCTTCTAGTCGACTTCAGTCTCAAGAATGCATCCCTCAGTGCAGTGGCAAAGACCACTAGCAGGCTTTCATTCCTAGAGTTGCTTGTTTCATTTTCATTCCTGTCAATTTGGTAACTTTGTTGAAAAGAGAAGGCCTCTTTCTTCAGATTTCCTAGTATTAGCCTAGAAGGGGCACTTTTTTTTAACTTAACCACTTGAGG
>SJYA01001797.1:2630746-2781729 GCA_006410615.1 Neotragus moschatus
GGCGGGGGTGGGGGGGGAGCTTTTTCTAACTCTTGTGAAGGTGCATCTGCCCTGAAATGATTGAAAAGAGTAAGAATGAGAATGGTCAGATCATTTAAGAGGCTCTTGCTGTCACTCAGCTAAGAGAGAATTAGATAGAGATGGAGAGAAATAGATAGATTTAGGACATGTCAAAGGAATCAAGAATGTCTTAATTCAGCAAAAACAATGGCAGCACACGCTGAGCCAGTCCTATAGGCTAAACAGGAGATACAGGGGTGAATCAGACATGCTTCCACTCTACAGTTGCTCATAGTCTGTGAGTAAACCACTATGTCTCAAAGCACAAGGTAAGTGCTTTAATAGAGGTTTGAACAAAGTGCTATGAGACTGCAGAGCAAATAGTGATTGTTTCCCAGGAAGAGTCAGAAGACTTGAGGCAGTGATGGCATTTGACTTGGGCCTTGAAGTATAAGTAGGAGTAAGTGTAAGTAGGTGAGGAAAAAGGAACTTTAGTGGATACAACTTGTGCTAAAGCATGGAAGAATGAAATGTGGTGAGGCAAGTGGAGTAGGTGGGGTCTGATTGGGAAGGACCATTAATGCCTCCTTATGGAGTAGGTTTCAAGGTAGAAATATTGAATCCATAAAAATTAATACATGGATGCAAATATGTCAAATAGAACATGTTTATGTGTTTCTTCCTGTAGTTGAGTTTCAAACTTTATGTAGCGATTACTGTATAGCATCTTTAAGGAATTTTCCATAGTGAATTTTGCAATGTGTGGGTTTTTTTTTTTTTTTAACATCATATTAGATTCTAAACTCATGCAACTTCATTGTGTTGAGTGGATGCTGTATGATTTTGTGCCAGAGGTTGCCTAGTACATTCTCAAAGAGCTCTAACAAACTCTGTGTGCCGGTTAGCAGAATAAAACTCAGAAGCAAAATGAAACTCAACTCAAACTGGCTTGAACAGGGAAGGGGATGAATTGCTGCACATTACTGAGAAGGCTAGTGTGTGGTCAAGCTCATTCAGAGCTCTTACTCTCCTTCTCTCAGATTTTCTCAGCTTTCTCCTTTGTGTGTGGGTTGAACTTCACTCTCAGTTCATTGTCAGGATAATGCCTGTCTTAACCACAAAAGAGCAGATAGCCATAACCAGAGCTGTTTGCTTCCTAATTTGTATCCAAGGATGGAGGGAATGTCTTCTCCCGAAGTACCAGGTAAGAATCCTGCTCTTCTCCCTGATTGGACCATCCCTGAGCCTTGAACTGTCTGGTTTAGAGAGGTGAGATTACTGTGATGGGCTAAAATGATCCTGGAGCTGGGGTCTGGGCAGTCCTCATTGGAAGACTCATGTCTCATGCCTCATTGGGGGCATAAAATAGATATTATGGAGATAATCACAGAGTCCATCATTGTCCCATAAAAACCCCCAAAGCAACAGAAACCCCAAACCTGGAATTGTTTGTGTAATTAGGGAAAACATATTATGTCAGAAGGCAAGTTAAAGTTTTGATCAACAGTTGTGTTCATGGGATGGTGTCAAGGGAACATGTTCACTAAGTACTTCTGTGTGAATTGAACAGGGGTTGGGCTGAAGATAGCTTTTAAACTAGTTATGAGGAAAAAGTTTCCCAGAAATTAAAGAAACAATCTCATTTATCATCATGTCAAAAATAATGAAATACCTAGGAATAAACCTACCTACGGAGGCAAAGGACTTGTACTCTAAAAGGTATAAGACATTGATGAAAGAAGTTGAAGGCAACACAAACAGATGGAAAGATACATCATGTTCTTGGATTGGAAGAATCAATATTGTTAAAATGACTGTATTACCCAAGAGAGCCAGAGGAATCACCCTTCCTGACTTCATATTATACACAAAGCTACAATAATCAAAACAGTATTGTACTGACACACAAAAACAGACATATAGGTGAGCGTAACAGGATAGAAAGCCTAGAAATAAACTCATGCACTTATGGCCAACTAATCTATGGCAAAGAAGGTAAAAATATGTAGTGGAGGAAAGACAGTTTCTTTAACAAGTGGTGCTGGCAAAACTGGACAACTCCACGTAAAAGGATAAAATTAGAACACCATATATAATAATAAACTCAAACACCATATGCAATAATAAACATATATGCAATAATAAACTCAAAGTGGATTAAAGATCTAACTGTGACAGGATGCTATGGAAATCCTAGAGGAAAACATAGGCAGAACATTCTTTGACATAAATCGCAGCAGCACTTTTTTTTGGCTCCATCTCCTAAAGTAATGGAAATAAAAACAAAAATAAACAAATGGGACTTAATTAAACTTAAAAGCTTTTGCACAGCAAAGGAAATCATAAACAAAATGAAAAGACAACCTATAGACTGGGAGAAAATAATTGCAAACAGCGTGACCGACAAGGAATTAATTTCTCAAATATACAAGAGGTTCATGCAACTTAATATAAAAAAATCCCAACAACCCAGTTATAAAATGGAAAGAAGTCCTAAATAGACATTTTTCCAAGGAAGACATACAGATGGCCANATAAACAAAATGAAAAGACAACCTATAGACTGGGAGAAAATAATTGCAAACAGCGTGACCGACAAGGAATTAATTTCTCAAATATACAAGAGGTTCATGCAACTTAATATAAAAAAATCCCAACAACCCAGTTATAAAATGGAAAGAAGTCCTAAATAGACATTTTTCCAAGGAAGACATACAGATGGCCAACAGGCACATGAAAAGATGCTCAGTATTGCTAATTATTAGAAATGCAAATCAAAAATACAGTGAGGTATCACCTCATATTTGTCAGGATGGCCATCATTAAAAAGTCTACAAATAATGCTGGGGATGATGTGGAGAAAAAATACTCTTGCACTGTTGGTGAGAATGTAAATTGGTGCAGCTATTATGGAGAACAGTATGACGATTCCATAAAAACTAAAAATAGAGATACCATATGATTGTGCAGTCCCACTCCTGGGCATATGTCTGGAGAAAACTTTAATTCAAAAGTGTAGATGCACCCCAATGTTCATAATAGTACTGTTTATAACAGCCAAGACTTGGAAATAATCTAAGTGTCCATCTACCTATGAATGAGTAAAGAAGATGTGATCCATATGTACAGTGGAATAGTACTTGGCCACAAAAATAATGAAATAATGCAATTTATAGCAGCATGCATAGGCCTAGAGATTACCGTAGTAAGTGAAGTAAATCAGAGAAAGACAAATACATAATATCACTTGTATGTGGAATCTAAAAAATGATATAAATGAAATTATTTATAATAGAGAAGTAAATTCACAGGCATAGAAAACAATTATAGTTACCAAGGGGGATAGCAAGGGCAGGGAAGGAGAGAGAGAAATTAGGAATTAGGGATTAACGTGTATATACTACTATATATAAAACGGGTAAACAACAGGTGCCTATTTTATAGCACAGAGAACTATACTCAGTATCTTTTAATAACCTATAATCAAAAAAGCAAGAGAGTTCCAGAAAAACATCTATTTCTGCTTTATTGTCTATGCCAAAGCCTTTGACTATGTGCATCACCGCAAACTGTGGGAAATTCTTCAAGAGATGGAAATACCAGACCACCTGACCTGCCTCCTGAGAAATCTGTGTGCAGGTCAGGAAGCAACAGTTAGAACTGGACATGGAACAACAGACTGGTTCCAAACAGGGACTGAAGTACGTCAAGGCTGTATATTGTCACCCTGCTTATTTAACTTCTATGCAGAGTACATCATGAGAAATGCTGGGTTGGAAGAAGCACAAGCTGGAATCAAGATTGCCAGGACAAATATCAGTAACCTCAGATGTGCAGATGACACCACCCTTATGGCAGAAAGCAAAGAGGAACTAAAGAGCCTCTTGATGAAAGTGAAAGAGGAGAGTAAAAAAAGTTGGCTTAAAGCTTAACATTCAGGAAACTAAGATCATGGCATCTGGTCCCATCACTTCATGGCAAATAGATTGGGAAACAGTGGAAACAGTGAGAGACTTTATTTTTTTGGGCTCCAAAATCACTGAAGATGGTGATTTCAGCCATGAAATTAAAAGACACTTGTTCCTTGAAAGAAAAGCTATGACCAACTTGAACAGCATATTAAAAAGCAGAGATATTACTTTGTCAACAAAGGTCATCTAGTCAAGGCTATGGTTTCTCCAGTAGTCATGTACTGATGTGAGAGTTGGACTATAAAGAAAGCTGAGTGCTGAAGAATTGATGCTTTTGAACTATGATGTTGGAGAAGACTCTTGAGTCCCTTGGACTGCAAGGAGATCCAACCAGTCAATTCTAAAGGAAATCAGTCCTGAATATTCAATGGAAGGACTGATGCTGAAGCTGAAACTCCAATCCTTTGGCCACCTGATGCAAAGAGCTAACTCATTTGAAAAGACCCTGATGCTGGGCAAGATTGAAGGTGGGAGGAGAAGGGGACGACACACGATGAGATGGTTGGATGGCATCACCGACTCAATAGACATGAATTTGAGCAAGCTCTGGGAGTTGGTGATGGACAGGGAGGCCTGGTGTGCTGCAGTCCATGGAATCGCAAGGAGTTGGACACAAGTGAGTGACTGAACTGAACTGAAATGAATGGAAAAGAATCTGAAAAAACCATATATATCAATAAAATAACTGAATCACTTTGCTGTACACTTGAAACTAATCAAACATTGAAAATCAAGTATAAGTGAAAGTCACTCAGTCATGTCTGACTCTTTGCAACCCCATGGAATGGTCCATGGAATTCTTCAGGCCAGAATATTGGAGTGGGTAGCCTTTCCCTTTTCCAGGGTATCTTCCCAACCCAGTGAGTGAACACAGATCTCCCGCACTGCAGGATTCTTTACCAGCTGAGCCACAAGGGAAGCCCATAAATTAAGTATACTTCAATAAAAAAGTTTCCTAAACAGATTAATAAATTCAGTTCAGTTCAATAGCTCAGTTGTGTCCTACTCTTTGCAACCCCATGTATTTCAGCACTCCAGGCCTCCCTGTCCATCACCAACTCCCAGAGTTCACCCAAACTCTTGTTCATCGAGTTGGTGATACCATCCAGCCATCCCATCCTCTGTCATCCCCTTCTCCTCCTGCCCCCAATCCCTCCTAGCATCAGGGTCTTTTCCAATAAGTCAACTCTTCACACGAGGTGGCCAAAGTACTGGAGTTTCAGCTTTAACATCAGTCCTTCCAAAGAACACCCAGGGACTGATCTCTAGAATGGACCAGTTGGATCTCCTTATAGTCCAAGGGACTCTCAAGAATCTTCCCCAACACCATAGTTCAAAAGCATCGATTCTTCGGTGCTCAGCTTTCTTCACAGTCCAACTTTCACAGCAATACATTGTAGAAAAGATTGAGTTTGTGGAAGTGAATTCTTTGCAAATGGCCTTGAAAAATGCATTTATGTATAAGTGACATGTGTTGTTCACAAACCACCATTAACTGTGCATCAAGATGTGGTATTCTAGTTCTACTTGATACATGGTTAATGGAGTCCCAAGTGCTGTCTTAGCTGAAAAATATTAATTGTATTTCTCTTTACATTCTGTTAAGCAGCCTTTTGATCAATTCAGAGGTCCTGTCTTCAGTGGCTGATGAGTAAACTTTCTATGCAAAACTTGGCTACAACCCACTCCTTCCTCTCCAGATGCTGAGGAGTGACCTGTGGTGACTCTGTAGTCATCTAGACTTTGGTTCAGGTTCCTGCTCTGCCACAGGCCAGCACTGTGACCCAGCGCGGTTCATTTGGCTCTGCTGAAGCTCATCATCCTCATTTGGAAGCGATGGTAACGATCACCTGCAACAGCGGTGGTCGTAAAGATAAAATGTGGCGGTGTTTGTAGAGTTCCTGGCACAAAGAGCTGCTCAATGAATGTTCAGTTCAGTTATGAATGTTAGCTAATATTAATATTGAAAGCTCATTTATGAGCCATTCTCAGGTCAGATTCCCTTCCCTTGATTGTTCCAAGCACAATTTACCTGTTGTGCATTCTGCTAGAAGCTGTGAAATTTACAGAGAGCTCACTCCTAGTTTTGAAGCTCTGTAGCTGGATTTTGGGTCAAAAGATAGGTGTTGTAAATAAAATGGTGTTTGGGTAGAGTGGTGGTGGAGTTCCCATCTATGAATTCAGGTGTCCTAGATTTTTCTCTCTAGCAGTGGAGAATGAAGATGCTCAAGATTGTAGCAAACAGATACATTTCTGTCTGTAGCAAACAGATGCATGCATTGTCTCCTCTTGCCCAAATGTCATTTGTGCTCCCTTGGGAAACTAAAGGAAATCCGAGACCTTTTGAGCTGTTTTCAAGTCCAGTGCCCAGATGCTCAGTCCTTGGGTTTCCCAGCCTGATGGTAAAGGCAGAGTTCCCCTATATGAGCCCTACCCCTTCAAGTCAAAGCCTGCCTAAAACCAAAAGTGATGGGTGGTCTTACTGTTCTCCCAGTGTTTTAGAAACTACCCTGCCTAGGCACCCAGAGGGAGGCAGAAACATAGTTAAACTTTCTTTTTTCTTGGATGTATGCGCCTCAGCTGTTGCCAGAAACTTTATGTTGTTTTAATGCATTTTTCTGTGTGTGTGAGAATCCATTTTCCAGCCCTGCTGATGGAAGGCGCTCATCTCCCCTTTTTATGACTGAAAGGCAGCTGAAGATTCAAAGTTCATTCTGGAAAGCACAGTGGTGGTTTCTCCTCCTCTCGTCCTCCTGCACTTGGGCATCAGCCCTTTAATCTTTCGCCTGGGGAAAAAAATTCTAATATACTGTAACTAGGATGTTTTTCAAAATGAGGAACACTTCAAAACAAGTTTAAATATAAATGAAATCAGTTTCCAAATGTCTTGCTTTTAAAAAAACGCAGATGTTTTATATTTATTATATCATTTTTGTTTTATCACCTTGCAAAATTTTACAGCATGGAATTTTATTTAATGCAGTGGCATTTGAACAGCAATATTAGACAGCTGTATTTGTTTCGTATTTAGGGCCTCTTTTTCTCTCTTTGGCAGGATATTAAAACTGAAACTAATGTAACCTGGTGTTTTGGGAAATGTGGACGAGGCATTTTGCTTATTGGTAATTGAAAACAACAACCCTCTCTTCTCCAAATGTATCCCTCAAAAAATAAACTTTATTGCTTAGATAAGTGATTATATGTTTTGAGAATGCCAGGAAGTTCAAATGAAGCCACTTTAAGGAAGACTTGGCTCCTCAAGTTCAGGGTCCATGTCTCTTGACTTCTGCTGTGTGGTGCCAGGCGAGGTCTAATAAATCGTGCTGTTGACGTGTTGCTTTTGCTGATTTTGGATTTTTAAGAATGCATGGTAGAGATGAAGATTGCAGTCCAGCTAAGGAACAGACTTATTTTCAGGAATGCATAAGCCAGATACCATTTCCCCACTCTCTTGTACCTCTCGGTTCCTCCTCTACGTCCTTTTAGTTTGCTTTTCTAAGATATTCCACTGGTGTCTTTAATGAGGGTATCGGCTGAATGTTCACAGCTGAAAGAAAATGCCAGCTTTCTTTCTTTCTTTTTTGTTAAATTTTCCTTCTACAGGCACGGACAGGTTTCTAGTTTTCTCCTAACCAAACCACAGACTCTGTTGATTCTCACACCCTCCGGGTCACAACGAAATCCCCTATTAATTAAACTGAAATTATATCTGAAATAAATCACTTGGTGAAAGAAACCCACTGTGGCATTTTTCTAAAGATGTTGGCAGTCATTAATGAAAGATTTGGTGACTGGTAACAGTTTGGGTAACTCTGAAAGTGCTAGAAGTGTTGATATGTCAATAATTTCTGTGGACCCTAGGTAGGTAGATGTCAGAAGATCTAGCAGTACTGAGTAATAATTTTTGGTTTTTACAAAGATCTTTTTTTTTTTTTTTTTGTGGAGGGGTCGTGATAAGGAGAGTGGACTGGAGAAAGATATTCTTTGAAGGGAAGTTTATGGTGGTCAGAGGCTGGCAAACAGTGGCCCACCAAGTCTAGCCTGAAGCCTGTTTTTGTAAATAAAGTTTTATTGGAACACAGCTATACCCACTATGTATGTTTTGTCTGTGGCCCCTTTTATGCTACAGTGGCAGAATTGAGTGGTTTCCACAGAGACTGTTATATATCTAAATGCTAAATAATATAAATACTAAAATATTTACTGACTCTTTAGATATAAAATTTACCATCCCTTGATATAAGTAATTATTTTACAGGAGTTTGGTTAAATGGCAGTCATTTTGTATTAGAAAACCAGGCCTACTCACAGTGGAATGATGAGATTCTGTATAATCTCAGGTACCTCACTGCTCCTGAATATAATAATGTCATGTGCCTCACTGCTCCTGTTCTTTAACTCACTGCAGACATTACAAAATTACAGCTCAACCAGTCAATTACATTCTTCCACTTGATCCAGATTTGGTCTCAGGAACTTTCTTAGAACAGTTTCTAGGCAGCCACTGCCCATGGACCACAGGTATCATGGCAGATAAAGCCATTTCCCTACCTCTGTGGTACAGTCTTTGTCCTGCCTGAGGCATCTTCACCCAACATTATAACCTTAGTTACTCATAATTTAGGCACTGGTTCTAAGCCTGGTGGGAGGTTGTATGATGTTGTAGAGTTATCCTGAGGATTCATGAATCTACAAGGGCACCAAGCATTGCAAAGATTCAGAGAAATATCATTTCCATGTGTTCCTTAATATCATTTCCGTGTGTTCCTTCCCTGATAGCTCGGTTGGTAAAGAATCTGCCTGCAATTCAGACCACCATTTGATTCCTGGGTTGGGAAGATCTGCTGGAGAAGGGATAGGCTACCCACTCCAGGCTTCCCTGTTACTCGGTTGGTAAAGAATCTGCCTGCAATGCAGGAGACCATGGTTCAATTCTTGGGTTGGGAAGATCTGCTAGAGAAGGGATAGGTTACCCACTCCAGTATTCTTGGGCTTCCCTAGTGGCTCAGCTGGTAAAGAATTCACCTGCAATGCAGAAGACCCGGGTTCGATCCCAGGTTTGGGAAGATCCCCTGGAGGAGGGAAAGGCTGCCCACTCCGGTATTCTGGCCTGGAGAATTCTGTGGACTGGATAGTCCATGGGGTCAGAAAGAGTCAGACACGACTGAGTGACTTTAACTTTCACTTTTTATGTGTTTCTTCATTCAAAAATATCTCTTGACACTCTGCCCACTTTGGCCAGACTCTGTCCTAGGCACTGAGGCTTCAGTGGGGGAATAAAACATCTAAGTCTTTGCTCTTCAAGAAGAAAGCAACCTTGTCCAGGGAGCAACAATAGAATTAAAAATAGAATAGAATGGCAGGTGGTGCTGACAGTCACAAAAAACATCTCAGCAGGATGAAGGGATAGAGTGTACAAGAATGTTATTTTAAGTAGGAAGGTCAAGGAAGACTTTGGAAGGGAGATCATGGTTGAGCGGGGGGTTGAGGGGAGGTGGCATTTCCAGCAGAGATAACAGAGGCCAAAAATGGGCAAGTGCTGGGTGTTTTCAGGTGCAGGGGGAAAGCAAGGAAGATGGAAGCATTTCGACTGTCATGGCCATGGGGTACAGTACGGCAGCTGAAACTCCTTTCCCACGTCTTGCTCTTCTGATCCCTCAGCAACCGCCTGGAGAAGGCAGGGCCACCCTGCCTGTCTCACAGAGGGTAGGTTGTGGAAGCCGTTCTGAGCAGCCGTAGCTCATCACATGTCACACAGCTGAGACTAGAACCCGAGGAGGTCCTGGCTTCCAGATTAGGCTTTTTTTTTTTTTTTTTTTTTTTAAAGCTTATTTCTATTTCTTATTGAGAAGTCTGTCTTAGGGCAGCACATAAGATGCTTCACTCCCCCTCGAATGTGGGCTGGACTTAGTGTCTTGCTTCAGAAGAATAGACTACAGAAAGGGGAAGGGAGTAAGTCTGTGGTGGAGGAGCCGGCCCTGCTCACATTAACCAGGCGATCAGGATGAACATGTCCAGGGAGGTGTGGATGTATAATTATCACAGGCCTCCTGGTAGGATGCGATGAGAAGGTACTTCACCTCTGTGTTACTGTTCCCCCAAACCTAGGACCTCATTTGAACTATGAGAAACACTGACAAACCTACATTGAGGGACGTTCTGCAAAACGTCCTGACCATACTCAGAAGTGTCACGGTAGTGAAAAAGCTGCAGAGACTGAGAAACTGACGTAGATAAGAGGAGACTATGCTGACTAAATGCAGTGAGTTCTTTGGAATTCGATATTGGAACAAAAAAAGACATGAATAAAGAACTAGTAAAATCTAGATAAAGTCTGACTTTTAGTTAATAGTGTAAGAAAAATATCTCTAGGGGATCTGCCTGACCCAGAGATCAAACCTGGGTCTTCCACTTTGTGGCCAGATTCTTTACCATCTGAACCATCAGAGAAGTCCATAAAAAAAAAAAAGAAAGAAAGCAAGCAAAAACACCTAATCATATATTATTTAATAAATTTTGTTTCTTTTGCTCAATAGTTTATATATATATATATATATATATATATATAAAGCTCCACCAGCTGTGGGTGCTTTGGAGATGACTCTAGAACTACAGTATCCTTGTAGTGTCCTTGGGTGGTGGCTGCAAACTCACATCTATCTCTGTCACCGTGGTCTGGTCCCTGGGAGAGTGGCCCTTATGAGTGGACGAGATGCCCAGCTATCTTGAAGGCACAAACCCTTGATGGATGGGTTTTAACGTCTACAGTGTGACATTCTGTAGGACTTCTCTTCTCCCCCAGCAGCCTTCTGCTTCCAGAGAAGTCTGAAAGAGCAGGTAAAAAGGATTTAATTAATGCCTGGGGCCTGTGGGAGTTGAATATTCTTAGGCTTTTCAGCACAAGCGGTTGACAGAAGCAGCCTTTAATTACTCCATCCAGCTGACTGGTCTGCAGTGGCTCAGACAGTGGGCCCTTGTTTCCGAGGGCCTGGTGGGGATGTGAGGGGCCAGGAGGCACTGGGTGGGAAGGGGCCGCCCAAGTGTGGGTTCCAGTGACCAGGTTTTGGAAGCTGACCTTCTCCACCATACCACAGCAGGAAATCCAGTGCTTTTCATCAATCTGGGAAACCTCAGGTAGCAGTGTAAAGCAGGCTTTTGGGGAGGTCCTGGAGTGGGGAGTTATTATCTTTTAAAACCACCATCATCTCATGTGTGGTTCTGCTGAATAAATGACTTACTTTTCAAAGAAACTGGAAGCAGTTAGCTGATAGAGAGGTGGTCTATCCAAGGGAAAGTCAAGGGCAGGGGGCCATTCCCAATCATTTGTTCTCCCATCCATCCCCATTTCCTGAAAGAAAGGACCTAAGGGGTCCTTGGAGCCGGCCCTCCTCCCCAGGTGGCCTACGGTTTCTGCCTGTGTACCCCTCTAGTCCCAGGTCTCAGCTTTCTCAGGAGCCACTCTGGGGAGTAGTAGCTATGTCCTCCCCAGAAGCTCCCTGGAGCCAGGCAGTGTCATGAAGACAGAAGGTCCTGTTGGTTTACCTTACTGTCTCCAGTCCATGGGGGTGGGCAGTTCCTTAGAACAGTGATGGAGAGGCTGTGAGCATGTATTAACAGAGCATCTGGCTTGGGGCATCAACACTGAGTGGTCTCAGGTCAGTCTGCCTAGGGCTTTAGTACAGTCTGCCCTTCTTCAGCTTTCCTGACACAGAACAGCAGGCCCTTTATTCTCTGTTCATTCATTCATTCAAGGAGGGGCAGTGAGGCTTTGGACCTAGAGACTTGAGATCCATTTCTGGCCTTTCTATTGCCTTGTTAGATGGCTTTGGAGAAGTTACTTAACGTGTTAGAGCTTTAACTGTAAAAAATAAGGCTGAGAAAATCTATTTTCTAGAATTTCTGTGAAATATTCAGTGGTATAAAGAAGACTTTCTTGGCACTATTGACAGTTTGGGTTGAGTTTGTTGTAGGGGTCGTCCTGTGCATTGTAGTGTGCCTAGCCAGCATCCCTGGCACCTACTAGCTGGATGCCAGTAGCTCCCCTGTCCGCACTTGTGACAGTTAAAAATGTTTCCACATATGGCCAAATGTCCCTGGAATGGGGACGAGGACAAATTTTCCTTTAATGAGAGTCTCTGGCCTAAAGAATGGAGTGCAGATTGCACGGTTTGTGGCCCTGAGAGGCTGGCTGACAGTAACTCTTACGTTCTCCTGGATGCCATGGGCCTTGGCAAGGAGTTATAAAGCAGAATTCCTGCCTTCTAGACACTTCAGAGGCAAAGTGGAAAGAAAGGACAAAGTCAGATAAAAAGACACTTAACAGTGCAGATTGTGGTTGGGTGGTTGGTCCCTTGAAATCATGGCACTGATTGCCAAGAGGGAGTGAAAATTTAGAAAGATTCCAGTGGTGGGAGAGACTCTGCATTCTGCTGTAGTGATGACCTGGCTCTTCATGAACTCTGGACAATGCTGGTCTCCCGAGCCTTAAGCACAATCTCAGCTACTCATTCTAGGGCAGGCATAGACTCGATCGCTTCTAACTAGATAATTTACAATCATGAAGAAAAGACTACTTTCATCAGATCAAAATACTCTCTGATAAAGGAGTGAAATAGTCAAAAACAGTATTCAGTCTTGGTGTTTGCAAAGTTTTGTGGGTTCTTCGCCTATAAATTTGACAGTGAAGTTACTTTTATCTAACTGTGCTTAACTCTGTCCTCTTTTCTTTATATAACTAGTAGGGAGGAGAATACTTGCCTGTAGTGATTCTGATATTTCCATAAATACCACAGTAGACTTGAAGAATGAGGCAAGGGGGAAAAAAGTGTAGCATTGTGGACTTCAGAATTTCATGGCCTTGCTGATCTTCCTTAAGTCTCTGGTTTTAGTAACAAGAAAACCAAGGCCCCAAGAGGTGCAGTAACTTGCCTAAGGTCACTCAGCCCAATAGGGTCAGAGATAGCCTAGGGACTCCTGACTAAGTCAGTCAATCTCTCATGCTTTAAATCTTCCTTTTCTGATTTGCTTCTGTTATTTCAAGGGATAGTTTGCATCTGGTTTTGCCTTTAAAAAAAAAATCACTGAAGCAAAAACTCCATGAAACCCTAAATAATTATACAAAGTGAGGAGTTTGATGTCTCTAATTGGGAAGGAAATTGAACCCTCCCATTCTTTCTGGCTCCCTTTGAGGACAGGAGGGTTGTGCTAACCTGTACTCCTTTGGATGAACTGATCCCCTTTCAGGTTTCCAGCAACCACCACAGTCTAAGTTAATCCCTTCCTGCCGGAAGAAAAACGCAAGTTGAAATGAATGATGAGTTTAGATGATGCTTATTGTTCTTAATTTCTTTTTTTAAATTGTGGTTTCTCTATCATTTCATCCTAGGTCTTGAAGGTCTTTCTGTGGCGGAAGTGTCTTAAATATTAAAAATGAATAAATAGAGGATTGTCTTTTCAGCATCTGGCAGATTTATTTTGGTTTTAGGAGTCTAAGTAGTTGAAAGTTTCAGTTTTCCTAGATCCTGTAAGTGCAAGTGTCGAACAGCTGCCAAAGTCATCAAGATAGCTAAGGATTTAACTGGTTAGGTTTGTCACATTAATTCAGGGTTAGCCCAAATCTAAAGTTTGTACATTCTGACACAGGTTCGTCTTCACTCCTTGAGATCTGGGTAGTAGTCATTTCCTCTCCTGGAGCCTTAATATGCTCTCTGAGCAGTCTCTGCTTGGACTGCCCTTGCTAAACCACAGGGGAAGACAGTTCTTTCTCTAGTGCCCATAGGTGACCTTTGCTCTTGTGGAACATACATGTCCTGACCCCAGACAGAGGATTGTGCAAGTCCCAGGTGTATCTTATGGGAACATTTGGCTGCACGCATTAAATTCTGTATGTTGTAAATGGATCATTCTGCCAGCTGGAGAAGCCACCAGGCACATTCCTTCAGCCAAGGCTGTGGTTGCTCCTTCGTGGGTCATAAGTGCTCCAAACTATCACATCTCAAAGTGGAACTCAGATTCCCATTGCTGTCCGGGAGGTTGAAATGAGGGCTTTGCCACTTTCCAAGATGCAGACCTTTTAGCTGGCAACATTATGTTCTAAATAGTATGCATGGGCCTGACAACACCGTATCATTGGATTTCAGTTCTGGTTTCACACTGGGGTCATGCAAAGAGCTTTAAAGAATATCACTGAAGCTTCTGATCTAATTGGTCTGGGGTGGGGGAATTCAGAGCAGGTGATTTCCATAGATGGCCAGGTTTGAAAACCACTGCTTGAAATCTTTGAACCACCTTTCAGTACAAGCCATGCCTGCCTCTTGTCAGTGGTGATGATTATAATGGTGCCAGTGATGGTGTTGATCAGAGCTAACTGTATTGAAAGGCTAAGTGGATTGAAACGTACTATGTGCCTGCTTGTATTATGAGCACTTTTACATGCCTCACCTGAGGTCACCTTTGCAGCAATACTGTGAAGCAGATGCTATTGTTGCTCTTATTTAAGCATATGAAAGTTGAGGCACAGAGGAGTTAAATCAATCCCCTAAGCATCCTCCCCCCTGCAGCTAGTATGCAGCAGGCCCCAGAAAGATCTCATGCTGTATGGGGTGGACGTTGCTGGACACGGAGAGTGGGAACATCAGAATGTGGGTCACAGCCCGTGACAAAGGTCTAAAGCTCACTGGGGCCTCTCCCACGTCCACAAGAGTAGTACTGTCAGATGGAAACACCTGCAGTGACTTATGTCCTTAAATGAGATGTCCTTAGGAGGAAACATGAAGGAGGGATTGAAGGCAAGGACAATAAAGCAGAGGTCTTCCCCTGACACTGCGTTGATGGAAGAGCATGTAAATGCAGCCAGTTCCCTTTAACTCTTTCTTGGCTCTCCTCTAAGACTGCTTAGAGGCTGTTTCTGAGAGTATCAGGCTGAGCCTTGCGAACCAGTTGTCTTTGGGGATCTCTGTACATTTCAAGCTGTTTCACAAGCTACTGGACTGTCCAGAATGCCAAACATTTTTCTTATGGAAATGTGCCCTGTGTTGTTTTCATTAATGTCCCTCTTCTCCTGCTGTCTTCCTGGACAGCTTTTGTTTACTGCTGCTTCCTGTATCTTTTTTCCCTTGGTCCAGATCCACCTCCTCTTGTCCACCTAGCATTCTTCTCTGAGCAGCCACATCTTCCTGCTCTTCCCCATGACTCTCCTGGTCCTCCTGGCTCTCATCATCCAAATTCTTCTGAGTCCACTTTCCTTGTAATGTTCACGTGAAATACAACGCTACTTGCCATTACTTCCCTCCAAACCTTAGCAGTACCAGAAGGAGCAAAGATGCATGATAGTTCTTCATCATGCTAATTGTCATCTGGTATTTTATTCCATGGTGATTTTTCATATATTCCTTTATTCATTCATTAATGTATTGGGAGTCTGAACTTGGGAGGGAAGAGCATGTCTCTTGCTACTGCCTCAGGGACTGTGCTCTTGCTGGCTTAACACTAATTATTAGTAGTGTAACGCCAAGTTTCTTTAAGTTGGGATCTTTAAATTCATGATACAGAAATTGGTTGTTAAAGTTTAAAAAATTAGCACTGTCTTTTATTGTAACCCACTCTTCATCTTGTGCCCTGTGGATTTTTCCAAGCCATTCTCTCCTTCTATCAATTTCATTTATCAAATTGTTCCGTGCTCATAAGGCAGATGATTGGGGGAAAACACAGACCAGATTAATGAAATCAGGTGTTGGGCACAGATTCCTGTGCAAGGAGACCTCAGGCAGAAGTTCAGCTGTAGGCATACTTGGGTCTTGAGGTCAGATGGGGATCTCATTTATCTGTGCCCATTCCATTGCCCTCTGCCCTTCCTCCAGGACTCTTTGAACTCACCCAGTTGCCCAATTTGTGTATGAAAAAGAGCAACAGTTGTACCAGCACCCTCAGTTTAGAGTTAAGCCTGCCTGGCCTGGAGAGAGGACAAGTCAAGTGGGCCACGGGGACCCAGCAGGAGGGTCGGGGGAATCTCCCCTAGCTAAAGGTATTTCTCAGGAGGTCAAGAGCTAGGATCTTGGCGAGAGAGGAACACAGGAAAGAGTGAAAGGAAACAGGCAGAGGAAAGGAGGCTTTCACAAAGGAAAGTTGCTGAGTCTGTCAGTGATCAATCACGCTTAACAAAGACGCCTGTGACACAGGGCCTTGTTCCTCCCAGAACATCGCCAGCCTGCCTTCCAAGCCTATCAGAAGACGCTGATATTAATTTAAATGAATGTCCCTGTTCGTGTTGGCAGCTTTTCCCAACATGGATGGAGTTGATGGACTGATGGTTGTGATTCCCCCCCACCCCCAAATTTCCTTGATGTGGTCTCGGGTGGTAAGAACCACCTTCACAAGAGGCCACACATTTTCCTAGATGTGTCCCCAAAAATGTCAACCTCAAGTATAAAGCTGAAAAAGACATTTCACATACATAAAATATGCAATTAAAATGATGAATTATTGTAAGATAGAATATTAGCCTTGTGACATTTTAATCTGAACGCGAGAGAGAGGCAGAAAGAGAGCTCAATCTGAAGCGCTCAATTAAATTTAGAATTTCCCCCCTCCATTGTTGTGAATAAATAGAAAGGATTCTGTAGCAGTCGGTGGAATTATTAATTGCAACTAGTGTAGAAGGTGCATGCACCATATCATGAAATGGAATATCATTGTTAGTGACTATATTTCTTGGTAATTAAGGCCCAGACTAATGATGCAGGTTTTCTCCAGCATGATTTTCATCTGATTATGAGGCTGCTTCATTAAGAGCACTCAGCCTAACGAGCTGTAGCTGTAATAAAGTAATTTTCTGTCTTGTGCTCTGATTGATAAAGAGTTTCTATAGCTAAAAGGAATTGAAAATATAATTATAATTAGAAATGGTTGAATAAAGTTATTACAGGATTGCTGAAGGGTAGTGCAATTGACACCATAATGTTTTTTTGGAAGTGAGCATCTTAAAATTAGACTTTATAAAGCAACAAAACTCCTTTGCTAATAACTGGGCCGAATGTTGCTGCTTCCATAAAATGAACATTTAGATTAAAGGAAAATGAGACTTTCCCACATTGTTCTCGACAAGAAAAACATATGCAAGAAGAACGCTGTCGCCTTTTCTTCCCAGCATTCTTCTCTTGTGAAGTAAGGCTTATGAACATACTTTTTTACTCCATTTATAATAATTTTCCTTCTGCCATATGTTGGAAAAAGATCTTTTTGATTAAACTGATGTCTTTTTAAGCATACAGTATAATTTTGGAGTTTCCCCTTGCCAATGTGCAAAGAGTTATGCTGTCTTTTTTTATATATTTATGAAGCAGCGGGTTTCATACAATTTTTCAAATTGTGTAGAGGGGTTTTTCCCTCCTGTCTTTGTCATGCGTTTGTTGATATCAAAATATAAGTGGGGTGGATACAAGATTCCACCCCCCTCCCTCCCATGGGAAATGATAATCAACTTTTCCTCCTAGAAACCTTATTTCTTTTTATGATGTTCACATTTATAAACCATGAAAACCCCGTTAGAGTGGCCCTTGGTGTGTATGTCATTGGAGATGTCTGCAATTTTGACATATAAATCTATGGCAATGGTTTTACTTAGAATTAGCTGATATACTTTGTGCTCCAAACTAGTTTCCCATATTTAATTTAGTCTCTTTTGTCCCATTTTAGCTCCCTGCACTGCATGAAAAACATGCATATACTTTAAAGCTATATGGTTATGTAAATCCATTTTATGCAAACTTACCTAGATAGTATTGGGTCTGGACTGAACTTGGGAGTGGATCTTCCTACACCCACACTTTTGACTATTTCAGATCTACCATTTTACACTGATACTGACAGTTGGAAAGACTTGGAATTTTTGAGAATCATTTCTAACATATTATAAGGTAATAAAAACATGTTATTGGAATACCATTAGTAACATTAGAGAGGGAAAAAAGGAGCAGAATTTTATTGGTTGTTCATTGAAAATGTTAGCTGTGATTAGTTACATAATCCTACATTAACCTGTAAATTAAAATTCCTTGGTGCAATTTGATGGCTGATTTAATTTTGTCTTTCTTTGTTTGCCGCAGGCTAATTCCATTATGAATTCTTTATACAGCCTTTTCCCTCAATGATTAGCAGCTTCTACTCAAGTTCTGATTACTATTGTACACTTAGCACTACATAAAGCCGGGGATTAATATTCCCCTGAAGAATTGTTGCTATGGATCTGCTCTATTCCTTCTAAGAGATGTTTCTGCCGCTTCAATTGTCCATAAATTATGATCTCTAGTGAATTATCAGTGGGAGTGAGCTGAGCTTAACAAGCTGAAGAGTGCACTCTAGTTCGGAGAGAGAAAAGGCAAGGGAGAAAGAGAAAGAGATTCTCAATTATTAATTGTGAGGTTGGATCATTCAGAAGAAGTGATATTTTCCCCAGCTCTATCCTTGTAGACATGTACCAATCAGAATGAGGTTGTGGGTTAAAATAGACGCTTTAAAAACCTTTCAGTGTTTAGTGATTGCAACACACCAGAGGGCCTAAACTACCTGCAAACAGGGAAAGAAAATGCTTACTGTGCCACTCAGTAGTGAAGCAGAGCTATAGGGTGTGTTTTATTTTTAGAAGTGGCATTGTCTTAATTCATGAGCTGGGGTTTCCCCTCTGTCAGTTGAGGAATATGTATTTGGGTACCATTGTTTTAAAATGTCACTGGGAATAACAGAAGAGTTGAATGGAATAGACCTAAGGATTTTTCAAAATGAGCAAGGCTTTTCTCAATAAGTCGGTCTTTCTAGGAAAAGTTGACGTACAGCTTGGGAAGAGTTCCTCGGTTTTATTCTGCTAGGACTCAAGATCAGGGATGGATACTATTTGGGTTGTTTTTCTTTGGAATTAGCATAACAAGAGTCTGTATTCAGGGTTAATTTGGAGTGTTAGGCTAAATAATCCCAGGTACCCATTCCTTCCAGTATAGAGCAGTCTGCTGGATGGATTCTGGGTCTTCTGAAGGACACTGTGGTCCTGTGATGTGTGGCAGAGTGCATACTGGCTCAGCTGCTGAGAGCGAGTTTAACTGGAGAAACCCGTTGGAATCAGACTGAGACCACCAGGCTTGATGAATTGCTAGCTTTTACCAACACATGTTACAGTCCAAGGAAGTACACATCTGAATAATGAATCATGTAAGATGATTCTTTCTTCTTTCTTTCCTCTTAATTTCCTTCTTCCTTTTTACTTCCTTTCTCTACTTTATTCTTCAACCTTTCTTTTTTTGGATTTTTCTTTTTCTTTTCTCATTCCTCCTGCAGCCGCTTATCCCCAGAGGGCTAAAATATGCTGGCATTTTAAAGTTGAAGCAGACTGGTGAATTTTATTGCTACTTGGAAGGCAGCTAAGGGCAGAGTCCCGAGGGAAGTGAGACAAAATAATGGAGTTAGAGCAATGTACTTAACAGAACAGACACAGTGGAAAGAATCTTTTCCGAGAGTTATCACTTCCTGGTTTTCAAATTGCAAAGCAACAAATTATATACCAAGTCCAGTTAATTCTGTTACTGAGGAAGTGAGATGGCTGGATGGCATCCCTGACTCGATGGTTGCGAGTCTGAGTGGACTCCAGGAGTTGGTGATGGACAGGGAGGCCTGGCGTGCTGCGATTCATGGGGTCGCAAAGAGTCGGACACGACTGAGCGACTGAACTGAACTGAACTTCCTGCCTGTGAATTGCTCTTAAGTTGAAGTCTCAGATTGGATGGAGCATTTCTTTGAAGTGGAGATAGTGTCTGTGTATCAGAACCTAGTCTCCGTAACGTGTTTTCGGGCAGTCAGTCTGAAGCCATATGCACACACGCATGCGCGTACATGCAGAAGTCCTGCAAGTCTCGTTTGGGGTTCATTGCGGGACATGAGTTTAGGGAGGATGACAGTATCCTTATTTATTCTCCAAGCTTAAACACTTTTGAAAATGAAAAGGCTGTTATTAATAATGGAGCCATTATTAATAACAGATGTAAGGGAGATGGTCCCGGCACCGAGGATATGTATCACCTTAGTCTTGGGTGAAGACTGCAGTCAAGTCCCGAAGGTAGAGTCTCCTCCCTAAGCCCCTTATTCGCAGGCTTGCCCTTTCTTTCCACCACCTGCTTTTGAGCTTTCTTTTCACATTGAGGAATTAGCTTCTCAGTCTTGTCAAGAGTCAGAAGCTGTCTCCCGCCCTGTGTTTTCTCAGACTCCTTTGCACTGGAGCACAGACATGTGACCCTGATTTGCCCACCAGACACAGTCACAAGGGACTTGGCTTGGAGGCTAGTGACATGAGGGAGCAGGGTCTCTGTAGAGCTTATCATGTTTTGTTTTTTATTTTATTTTTAAATTTTTTCTTGGCTGTGCCACAGGGCATGTGGGATCTTAGTTTCCCAGCTGAGGATCCCACCTGTGTCCCTTGTAGTGGAAGTGTGAGGATTAACCACTGGACCACCAGGGAAGTCCCAGAGCTGCCTATGATTTCCAGGTGCAGCAAAGATGGTGGTTGTGCTGTGGGACCTGGAGCCCCGGGCCAGTCTGGGAGGAAGACTGCAGGGCAATCGTGGCTACATTCCAGACTGTCAGCCTCCCAGTCTCCTTCTCTTGTCCCCTGGAGATTCTGTGAAAGTGAATAGCTCATCGTCAAGGAGTTGTTGTAAGAATTAAATGTGAAACCACATGGGGAAGAGTTAGAGCACACTGGTCACAACTCACTGCCTTCGGGGAGCTTGGTCTTGGATTTCCAGATGCAGGGCCTAGGCAGCAAGCCCTGAGGGTCAGTGAAGGAGGCTGCCAGGGGAAGCCTTAGCTTCTCTGTAACCTGGAAATCCAGCGTCTGCCACCATGGACATGCTTACCTTCCTGGGCCTTGGGGCTGGGAATGGGGAGCCAGGGGCTATCTGGACCATGGTCCTTAGAAGGTGTGTGCTCTCTGGGAGCACTTAGTGCTGTTTTTAAACAACGTAGCCAATGGCATTTGGAAAGAAAATTTCTATTTAATGCATTATTGTTCCTGGCCCCACCCGATGCTCTCCAAGCATATAGAGCATGTGGCCACTCAAACCCTCCTCTCCACCCATTTCCACACACTCTGTAGAACCGTATGATCCCAGATAAGATCCAGAGTTACCTAGTCTTCCAGTCACATTTAATACACATCTTTCACCATCTGATGGCATTTTTTGTGATGTTCTGTGTCCTAATGATGTTTCAGAGCCTCTTACCAATTGATCCCTGCACAACTGCCCTCTGGCCCTGCCCTGCTGTCTAACCCAGCTCTGCTTGGGATGGACTTGAGGTTGGAAACTGACAAAAGTTTTTTTAAGACATATTTTACCTCCGTGATTTGGCTAAAGACCCGTCTTGAATCCAAATGTGAAAGAAGAAGAAAACACCTGATACTTCCTTTATTTTGGCATAGAGTCCCGTTCAGTAGCATTTTGACTTCCTGAAGGTGATTGATACCTCCTGCTAGAACTTTGGGCTTCCCTGGTGTCTCAGATGGTAAAGCGCCTGTCTACAATGCGGGAGACCTGGGTTCGATCCCTGGGTCAGAAAGATCCCCTGGAGAAGGAAATGACAATCCACTCCAGTACTATTACCTGGAGAATCCCATGGGCAGAGGAGCCTGGTAGGCTACAGTCCATGGGGTCGCAAAGAGTTGGACATGACTGAGCGACTTCACTTTCACTACAACTTTGTCCATCAGAGACTGGAGTTCAGCCCCAAGGCAGGAATCTGGCCCAGTGGCGCCCCCAGGTCCCACCTCAGGCGATGCCTGCTGTGTAGCGCTGGCTACAGGGGGATTTTAGGTCACATGACTCTGGGGACCCTGATTCATAAGATGCTTACTTGCAATTGAGCTTCCCTTGTGGCTCAGCTGGTAAAGAATCCGCCTGGGGTGTGGGAGAACTGGGTTCGATCCCTGGGTTGGGAAAATCCCCTGGAGAAGGGAAAGGCTACCCACTCCAGTGTTCTGGCCTGGAGAATTCCATGGGCTGTATAGTCCATGGGGTCACAGAGAGTTGGACATGACTGAGACGCTTTTACTACCTACAGTTAGGCATAGGTTTCCTCCAAGGCATGTGGGAAAAAATGTGAGTAGAATGAGAGAATATTAGATTGAAAATAGGTGGTTTAGCTTCTTTTCCTACATAAGGAAAGGAAGGCAAGGGTACTGAAATGACTTCTACCACATCATCATCTGAATTCTAGCAACTTACATATCCTGTGTGTCAGGCCTTGTTCTAACCTTAGCCATTCTGAACATTAGCTCATTTGAGCCTCGTGACAGTTCTGTTAGGTATGTATCATCATCATCACTGTTTACAGATGAGAAGACAGAGGCATGAAGAGGTTAGAAAATTGACCTGTATGGATCATGTAAACGGCAGGTGGCAGAGCCAGAGTTAGAAGTCCAGACATTCAGCTTGAGGGTCTGGGTGCTCCTCGGCCACTGTGCTCTCTGCCCCTGGGGTCGGCAGCATTGAACCTGAGTGTGTCTGCTCTTGGGTGTAGTGGTCTCTCCCACTGCTGTCTCTCTCTTTCTTTCCTTCTGCATCACTTACCCGTCTGCCTGTAGTTGAGGCTCCTCTCCACTGAGGCTGCTCCTCTGTGATTGCTGTCCCAGTCTCATTCCGATCCTCAGTCTGACATTTTCATGCCCACTGCCTCCTGGTTTTTACTGCAGCCTTCCTTGCCAAATACAAATAATGACTGTTCTTTTGCTGTTGCTTGTTTCTGGTGCAGTGGGACAATGAGGGGAGCGCAGAGCAGTGTCTCTCAGAGCACGGCTGTGGCAAGCCTTGAAAAGAGGGAACCCTGGTAACACACCCAGCGGTAGAGACAATTTCCTTGCTCCATTGACGCCTCTCCCAGGGAAGAGATTCTCAGTAGGGGAGCCAACTCTGGATTCAGAGGAAGTAGTGGCAGTCTCAATGGTGTATGTGGCGTGTGTGTGTTAACAATCATGGTGCGATGAGAGTACTGTGGTCTCCAGCTCCCTGATTCCCCGAACAGCGTAGGCAATGACACTTGAGGCGGAAATTCAACATTTTCCTGCTCTCATAGCTGCCACTGTGAGGGAGCGAATGAAAACCTCCAGTGAAAGGACCTCACATTCTACGGATGCCTCTCTTGCTTTTTATTTCCTCTCCATTCTAGTCACAGCTCACGTTGACTTTTGAGCCAAAGAAGCTGAATAATTTTCCTTCGCCTTTGCTGAAAGACTTGCTGTCAAATTCCCTGCAAGTGGATTTCACTGATTTGCATGAGAGGGAATATAATCTGATGAAGATGTCAGTGTACACAATTGTTTTCTTATCTGTAGGCTTTCTGTTTCTTATTTGGAAAGCATCTGATTTAAATATGACCCAGCCATTTAGAGTAACTTATAGGGGTTTATGTGATGCCAAGTGGCCACATCTTTAAAGACCTCTTGGTTTGTATCATTAGGAAAAAAATGATACAAAGGAACTTATTTACAAAACAAAATGGACTTACAGACATAGAAAACAAACTTATAGTTACAAGGGGAAAGGGGGAAGGATAAATTAGAGATTTGGTTTTGACAGATATACACTACAGTATATAAAATAGGTAAATAATAATGTCCTACTGTATATATAGAACAGAAACTACATTCAATATCTCACAATAACCTATAATAGAAAAGAATGTGAAAAAGAATATATATTTGTACTGTATACATATGTGTGTATTCACATATATATATAGTGAAAAAAAGCGTTAGTCCTTCAGTCGTGTCTGACTGTTTGCAACCCCACTGACTGTAGCCTGCCAGGCTCCTCTGTCCATGGCATTCTCCAAGCAATAACACTAGAGTGGGTTGTCATTCCCTTCTCCAATATATATCTAGAGAGAATATATATATATGTATACATATCTATTTATCTATATATATGGACTTCCCTGATGGCTCAGATGGTAAAGTGGCTGTCTGCAATGTGGGAGACCTAGGTTCAATCCCTGGGTCGGGAATATCTCCTAGAGAAGGAAATGGAAACTCACTCCAGTGTTCTTGCCTGGAAAATCTCATGGATGGAGGAGCCTGGTAGGCTACAGTCATATATATATAAGTGAATCACTTTATATGTGAAACACTGTGAATCAACCATACTTCAATTAAAAAAAGAGCTCTTGGTTAATTACAACTTTTCTTCTTTGTATGTCAGTTCATCTTATCATGCTTATGGTGATAAGAACTTTTGTCCTTTTATATTAAAAATACTATGAAAGATAAGATACAAAAAGTAAAAAATGGACCTTCTAGGTATAAGCTGCCTTCTAGGAGCTTATACCAAGACACATTTTAAAATGCATTTTAATGTCATTGGAAATTTGCAATGAATTCCATATAAAGAAGATTCTAACACATTGCAACTATGCAACACTTTATCATTTATAAAATAGTATTATAATCCTAGGCAAGACAATGAAAGCCTCTTTAACTCCTTATGCAATGAAACAATGAAGTTGAAAATTTTAAGCACCCTTTTTCAACCAGAACCCCCACCCTTGGGATCCTGAGTGTCTCCTTTGCCCACTTGGCTCTGACATGGAGTTACAGGGTGTCAGGAATGACCCTGTGTTGTGAGGAGTATTAGTTGTCCTGACTTGTGTACACCCCTCACTTTTGCATGGTCTTTGATACTCCACAGTATCTTTTGTGGGCAGATTTAAGCTTTCTTATGGTAGCTAATAGAATATTTCAGAGTTTTGATGTTGCCTGCCAGCTTCTAATGGTTTGTGCAGTGATTCAATTTTTAGTTGTGCAATATGTTTATATATGAAGTTATTTAAATCTTTTATCTAATTTTCCCTGATGATTGGAAAAAAAAGTCCAGAACAAGAGAATGATAATGTTGATATGGTGATTAAAAGTATAGGTTCCATCAAACGAATGTACATGAAAAAGGTTGAATCATCTTAGATGTGTTGTATGTGTTTTGGGATATGTTCTAGCCTTGAGGTATGTATGTGTTCTAGTATCTGGGTTATGTATGTGTTCTAGCTTTGGGTTATGTATGTGTTCTAGTTTTGGGTTATGTGTGTGTTCTAGCATTGGGATATGTGCGTGTTCTAGCGTTGGGATATGTGTGTGTTCTAGCGTTGGGGTATATGTGTGTTCTAGCGTTGGGATATGTATGTGTTCTACTGTTGGGGAATATATATGTTTTTTGGGTATATTCTAGCATTTTTTCAGCCTATTAAGTCAGGCAAATGAGTAAGAAAAGAGAAAATGATAGGACACAATATGATAGAAATAGATGATTAAATACTATGTATAAAAACAATTCTGTAAGATTATTTTCTTTTTTATTAACATATAGTTGATGTATATTATGTAATTTATGTGCGTGCATGCTGCATGCTAAGTCACTTCAGTCTTGTTCGACTCTTTGTGACCCTGTGGCCTATAGCCTGCCAGGTTTCTTTGTCTGTGAGATTCTCCATGCAAGAATACTGGAGTGGGTTGCCATTTCCTCCTCCAGGGTATCTTTCCGACCCAGGGATTGAACCTGCATCTCAACTGAACCTTGAACCTTGATTGAACCTTGATTGATGAACTTGCATTGGCAGGCAGGTTCTTTACTACAGGTGCCACCTGTAAGTTACAAATGTACAATATGTGTGTGCTGTGTCCAACTGTTTGTAAACCCACAGACTGTAACCTGTCAAGCTCCTCTGTGCGTGGGATTTCCCAGGCAAGAATATTGGAGTGGCTTGCCATTTCTTCCTCTAGGGAATCTTCCTGACCCAGGGATGGAACTCGCATTTCCTGTGGCTCCTGCATTGCAGGCAAATTCTCTTTTAGTTGTTGTTGTCTAAGGTTTATTGAAAATATATCTCAGGTGTGTTTTTTTAATTAATTTTAATTGGAGGCTAATTACTTTACAGTATTATGGTGATTTTTGCCATACATTAACATGAATCAGCCATGGGTGTACATGTGTCCCACCATCCTGAACCCCTCTCCCACCTCCCTTCCCATCCCATCCCTCTGGGTTGTCCCAGAGCACCAGCTTTGAGTGCCCTGCTTCATGCATTGAACTTGCACTGGTCATCTGTTTTACATATGGTAATATACACGTTTCAATGTTATTCTCTCATATCGTCCCACCCTCACTTTCTCCCACATAGTCCAAAAGTCTGTTCTTTACATCTGTGTCTCTTTTTCTATCTTGCATATAGGATTGTTACCATTTTTCTAAATTCCATATATATACATTAATATACTATATTGGTGTTTCTCTTTCTGGCTTACTTCACTCTGTATATTAGGCTCTAGTTTCATCCACTTCATTAGAACTGACTCAAATGTATTCTTGTTTATAGCTGAGTAGTATCCCATTGTGTATATATACCACAATTTCCTTATCCTTTCATTTGCCTGGACATCTAGGTTGCTTCCATGTCCTGGCTATTGTAAACAGGGCTGCAGTGAACACTGGGGTACACGTGTGTCTCTCAATTCTAGTTTCCTCAGTGTGTATGCCCAGCAGTGGGATTGCTGGGTCGTATGGCAGTTCTATTCCCAGTATTTTAAGGAATCTCCACACTGTTCTCCATAGTGGCTGTACTTGCTTGCACTCCCACCAACAGTGTAAGAGGGATCCCTTTTCTCCACATCCTCTCCAGCATTTTTTGTTTGTAGACTTTTTGATGGGAGTCATTCTGACCAGCGTGAAATGGTACCTCATTGTGGTTTTGATTTGCATTTCTCTGATAATGAGTGATGTTGAGCATCTTTTCATGTGTTTGTTAGCCATCTGTATATCTTCTTTGGAGAAATGTCTGTTTAGTTCTTTGGCCCATTTTTTTGATTTGATCATTTATTTTTCTGGCATTGAGCGGAATGAGCTGCTTATGTATTTTTGAGATTAATTCTTTGTCATTTGCTTCATTTTCTATTATTTTCTCCCATTGTGAAGGCTGTCTTTTCACCTTGTTTATAGTTTCCTTCGTTGTGAAAAGCTTTTAACTTTAATTAGGTCCCATTTGTTTATTTTTGTTTATATTTCCATAACTCTGGGAGGTGGATCATAGAGGATCTTGCTGTGATTTATGTCAGAGTGTTTGCAGGCAGATCCTTTACCGCCGAGCTACCAGGGAAGCCCTGTGTTCCGTTTATAGTTATTATAAAATACTAGCTGTATTCCCTAAATTGTGCAATATATCCTTGTGGCTTATTTTATATCTAACAGTTTGCCCCTCTTAATCTCCTACCGTTGTCTTGCCCCTTTCTCTCCTTCCCTCTCCCCACTGGTAACCACTAGTTTGTTCTCTTTATTGATGAGCCTACTTTAGATTCACTAGTTTGTTGTATGTTTTAGATTCCACATATAAGTGATATCATACAGTATTTGTCTTTGTCTGTCATGTAAGATTATTTTTAGCTCTTTGAGAACAGAACCTCTATGTGATTTTATGGTTTAGCTCACATACCTTTGACTTTCAGTCATATTTCAGTGTCAGTATAGATGGAATTAGGAGATGCAGAGACTGCAAGGAGTGGAAGGGACTTAACGCCTTTATTGAAAGGGGTGGATGGTGGCAGTGAGAGCTGGAGACTTGGCTTCAGAGGACTAGCTGAGCAAGATGAGGGGAGAAGAAGGAGCACAAGTCAGCAGCAGTGATGTAGAGTGGACAGTCCTAAAAGGTGTGAGAGCTCAATAGGAAGGGGGAGGTGAGCCTCCCACTGAGGGGCACGTGTCTATGAGCAGGAACCATCAGGAAGTCATACAGAAACCTGTAAATTCCAAGAGCAGGGGGAGGACAGAGCGCTCTGCTTGCTGAGGAAGAGATGAACTCACATTTGGTGGTGAATCAGGGAAGGGTTCAGGATGTGTATGACATTTGAGCTGAGCTTAGAAGAATGCAATAGATTTTCCTTCCAGCTAGAATTTTGGGGAAACGATATGATGAGAGCCTGGGCTCCTTGGTGAGAAGATCCAGAAGCCAAAAGTTGACATCATCAGAGCAGGGTCTCCTGGGGTTCAGTAGACAGTGATGAACAGAATGAAGATAGTTTGGTATAAATAGGAGGTGTGGACTTGAAGCACAATGTACTGTTCAGTAGGTGTGTTGGGAGAGAGGCTGGAGATGGAAATTGCAGAGCCAGGGCTCTAGTGACATCTTACGTGGAGATATTAGGGGTGTGAAAAATGGGTGGACTAAGAGCGGTTATCATGGGAAATGAAAATCCAGTGAAAGGACGGTGGATGGATTGGCATGGTTCAGGCTGGTCCCAGGAGGAGCCTCCAAGCCAGTACAAGTATGACAGTGCTTTGCTTTCTCCGCTGTTGTCCCTGTGTCTGCTGGGGCCAGTACCTAAGTGTGCATGTTTCTCTAGGAATTGGGATTGCACTTGTTTAATATTTCAGGAGCAATTCAAATGGATTCCTTTGAATCTGGGAACATTTATTTACAGTGAGAAATGTGAAGGTTAGCCATTACTGCTCTCAAACAGAGAGGATAGGTTTTGAGTTTTGTTGAAAACTGACTAAGTTTTCTCCTTTTTCACTCAGTATTAGACTAGTCAGTTAGAAGGTGATTGTTGGCACAGTGGGTTCAGATATAACTGTCCTTCGTGATCATTTCTCCTGTTGCTTTCCAGGCTCCCTGACTAAAATGGGCTTGCTCTCTAAGCAGGCTTTAATTATGAACTTTTAAAATGGCTGATGGGACATTATGAAGACTTTTAATGGGCCTTGGCACTATGAATNTAGTCAGTTAGAAGGTGATTGTTGGCACAGTGGGTTCAGATATAACTGTCCTTCGTGATCATTTCTCCTGTTGCTTTCCAGGCTCCCTGACTAAAATGGGCTTGCTCTCTAAGCAGGCTTTAATTATGAACTTTTAAAATGGCTGATGGGACATTATGAAGACTTTTAATGGGCCTTGGCACTATGAATTGAATTATTTCTGTACGTGAATATGAAATAGTTGACATCAGCAGGTGGTGAGCAGGCTTCTCGATGTTATGTTTTCTAGTTTCCAGAGGGCTGTTTCGGTGAGACTGACATCTTTAGGCACTGCTTGAGGCCAGCTTCTGTCGAATACGTGAGAAAGAGCTCACCTATTATTCGAATTGAGCCACATCAGGGTTACTCCTCCTTCATTCTTAGTGCCTTTTTTTCCCTATGCAACAGACTTATAAACAGTGGGTTCAAAAACAGAAATATAGATCAATGGAACAAAATAGAAAGCCCAGAAATAAATCCACACACCTATGGACACNCATCACTTATTATCAGGGAAATGCAAATCAATACCACAATGAGGTACCATTTCACACCAGTCAGAATGGCTGCGATCCAAAAGACTGCAAGCAATAAATGCTGGAGAGGGTGTGGAGACTGTTGGTGGGAATGCAAACTAGTACAGCCACTATGGAAAACAGCGTGGAGATTCCTTAAAAAATTGCAAATAGAACTGCCATATGACCCAGCATCCCACTGCTGGGCATACACACCGAGGAAACCAGAATTGAAAGAGACACATGTACCCCAATATTCATCGCAGCACTGTTTATAATAGCCAGGACGTGGAAACAACCTAGATGCCCATCAACAGATGAATGGATAAGAAAGCTGTGGTACATATACACGATGGAGTATTACTCAGCCATTAAAAAGAATACATTTGAATCAGTTCTAATGAGATGGATGAAACTGGAGCCAATTATACAGAGTGAAGTAAGCCAGAAAGAAAAGCACCAATGCAGTATACTAACTCATATATATGGAATTTAGAAACATGGTAATGATAACCCTGTATGTGAGACAGCAAAAGAGACACAGATGTATAGAATGGACTTTTGGACTTTGAGGAAGAGGGAGAGGGTGGGATGATTTGGGAGAATGGCACTGAAACATGTATACTATCATGTAAGAAATGAATCGCCAGTCTATGTTCGATATAGGATACAGGATGCTTGGGACTGGTGCACGGGGATGATCCAGAGAGTTGATATGGGGTGGGAGGTGGGAGGGGGTTCGAGATTAGGAACTCATGTACACCTGAGACGGGGAAAAAAAAAAAAAAGATGATTAGTTGATGTAAAAATCAATGATGAAGATGCTTCCATGTGTATGGAGAGCTTTGAAATAAAAACATATTGCTCATGTAAAATAAATAAATAAAATAAAACAATTTTAAAAAAAGAAATATTTTAGTTATTTCGTTTTTGTGTTTGGCTGTGCTGGGCTCTTTACTTTGGTTGCTGTGCAGGGGCTTTCTCTGGCTGCGTCTAGTGGGGCTCCTTTCCGTTGCAGTGCGCGGGCTTCTCATTGGTGGCTTCCCTGGGGGTGGGGCGTGGGCTGTAGGCACACGGGCTGTGTTGCTTTCAGCACGTGGAACCTCCCAGGGGAAGGATCGAGATTGAACCCGTGTCCTCTGCCCTGGCACTGGCTATGCCAGCATGGGCATCCTCAGAACAAGTAAGCTGGAATGAGGAACAGAAAGAGTGGTTAAAATACTCCCAGTACAGAGAAGAACAGAAACAAAAGCACAGGAGTTTGTGAACCTAATATCTGCTGGAACGATGGGTTTTGCCTGAGATGTAAGTCTGGAGAGTGAGAATGATAGAGATTGAAGTTTTTTTCATAAACAATGTTTACTTAAAATTAAGTAATTTCACCATATTATACATATTTTTATGAGCATATACTACATTAGAGTCAGAAAACAATTTTTTTAATTGAAGTGTAATATTGTGATTCAGATGTATCTATATAGTTTTCGGATTCTTTCCACTATAGCTTATTACAAGACACTGAATATAGTTCCCTGTGCCCTACAGTCGGTCCTTGTTGTTTGCCCGTTTTATGTATAGCAGTGTGTATATGTTCATCGAAAACTTTCAGTTTATCCCGCCCCACCTCCTCCTTGTTTACCCTAGATTTGTTTTCCATGTGTGTGAGTCCATTTCTAGAAAACCACTTTTATACAAAGTTTGGTCATTGCATCAAATATTATAGAAGGTTAAAAAAGTGGGGAGGCCATTGGTCTAACCACTAGATGTTTATCGATAACAGTTTTAGTAAAATAGTGACGGTAGAATAACTTTAATATACATATTCATACATAAAATGTTTAACAAATAGAACACCATCCAAACGGTTGACGCTCTCGGTGTACTCTCGTCTAATAGCATTTCCCTTCCTCCCTGCACGAGGTAGAGATTGTTCAGAATGTTGTTCTCAAAGCCACTTTTTGGAGAGTTAAGTGAGCAGGGGGTAGATGACGGGGGTGGGGCTAGGAGGCTCTTTCACGATGCGGTGGGAAAGCGGGGGAGAGTAAGAGAACAGCAGCGTGAAGAGGGTGCAGAGCAGAGAGAAGGCTTCAATGCAGAACAGAGCAGAAGGGAACAAGCTTCCGGCAGAAGGAAAGGCAGACAGAGATTAAGGATGCAAGAGAGACAGGAAGCTGTAACTAAGACAGCTCACTGGCAATGGGGTAGAAATGTTTAAACCGGACACTTTGGAGTGAAATTCAATCACCGAATGACCCATTCTGGTCATTAAGATAAATCCATTCATTCAATTTGATGCATTTGTTTTCCTTGTCCTTTATGTATTCCTTCAGATCAAACACTTGCTAACATGAGCATACATCTTTTTCAAGCAGACAAATCCCACTGGAAATTTTATAAGAACAAATAAATGGTTAAAACTCAACAAAACACTAACAGAACAGAGAAAAAGGATGTTGCTGCAGTTCCTTGAAGAAGTGAACCTTCTAAAACAGAATATTTCCTCTTTTTTATTTTAAATAGTGCCACATGCACAAATCAATTTGTGGTTCCATTTTTACATTATTATTGAAAATGAATAAAAGAGCTCCTTGACTGTTCAAGATGTTACTCTATTTTTCTCAACAAGATTATGCAATAATATCCAAATTCTAACCCACAGATTGAGTTGGGTTATGGAACAAATTATTCATAGAGATAGGACTCGCTTCATAAAAGGTAGACTCTCATGAAACAATGTGAGCAAGGCTATTATTAGTTGCGCCCCAAATATTTCATTCCCAATCTGATGATAGCGAAATATACTAAACTAGCTTTTGATAGTATTAAAATTGCTACATGCTGTGGAAGGATTTTAAAGGATTTGGTCTCTAGAAACCATTTACAGTTCAGTTGGTATGCTTCCTGAAGGCATAGATCTTTGCAGGCATTTGTTAAAATTAATCAGCATTAACCTGCATTCTTTATTTAAAGGGTAGGGCGATCCAGAATAACATCTGCCTCTGTAACTATATTTGCCAGCAATTGCTTTTGTACATGTTTTAGCCAAATAATAAAGCATTATTAAATGGCAACCCACTGCAGTACTCTTGCCCAGAAAATCCCATGGACAGAGGAGCCTGGTGTAGGCTACTGTCCATGGGGTCACAAAGAGTCGGACACAACTGAGAGACTTCGCTTTCACTTTCATGAACTCAAGAAGCTTCTGATTTTTTATTGCTGAAAATTATTTACCACTGAAGTTATTTTGAATTTTCTTTCATCTAAAAAACCCATAAACAGTGTGCTTTGGCCTCTGAGAAATATTACACAGACATATATATATATTTGAATCTCAATATTTTATGATTAGAAAAATAAAGTCACAGAAAAGATCCATAAATTTTCTTTCAAACTGACTCCTTTATTAATTAGACAGTGAATAGTATATAATATTATGTAATAGTATATAATATATATAAATGAGACTGCAGCCATGAAATTAAAAGATGCTTACTCCTTGGAAGGAAAGTTATGACCAACCTAGATAGCATATTCAAAAGCAGAGACATTACTTTGCCAACTAAGGTCCGTCTAGTCAAGGCTGTGGTTTTTCCAGTGGTCATGTATGGACGTGACAGTTGGACTGTGAAGGCTGAGCACTGAAGAATTGATGCTTTTGAACTGTGGTGTTGGAGGAGACTCTTGAGAGTCCCTTGGACTGCAAGGAGATCCAACCAGTCCATTCTGAAGGAGATCGGCCCTGGGATTTCTTTGGAAGGAATGGTGCTGAAGCTGAAGCTCTAGTACTTTGGCCACCTCATGCGAAGAGTTGACTCATTGGAAAAGACTCTGATGCTGGGAGGGATTGGGGGCAGGAGGAGAAGGGGCCGACAGAGGATGAGATGGCTGGATGGCATCATTGACTCGATGGACGTGAGTCTGAGTGAACTCCGGGATTTGGTGATGGACAGGGAGGCCTGGCGTGCTACGATTCATGGGGTCGCAAAGAGTCAAACACGACTGAGTGACTGAACTGAACTGAACTGATATTTATATATAAATATTTAATATATATTTATATAAGATATACTATATGTATAATATAATGTTATATAATATAGTATATAATATCCATATATAATTTTCATAAGATTATAACTTGAAAAAAACAACAAATTTTCATGTGTAGAGTAACATTATTACTATCATCTTGGTAAACAGTTGGGACATATTTCCAAAAGAGAAATGAAAGACTTTCTCTAAGGACTGCTATTGCTCTTGGATAAGTTATTTAGCCTCTGAGCTTACACTGGTGCCCATAAGTGACTAGTTTATCTAGAGCTTGTCGGTTCTATGCATTGTCCAGCTGACAGATCATCTCACTTATAGAAAAAGCCCAGTCACCACTAACCAGCATGCCAACTGGGCAAGGGCCTGCTGTACTATTTGATAGTCTGAACTATGTCCTTTGATAAAGAAGTAAAAATTTAAACCCTGGCTTAGAACAGAAAGTCATCTCTAACTGTGGTCCATGTATCCGTCCAAGTCCATACCAGAAAGCAAACCCATCCTTTCAAAGAGTTGTTTCACAGGCATTGAAAGGTTGAAAATGGGATGCTGAGGTAACCTAGAGAAAACATCAGGAAAAACTACCACCTTGAGGGCTGAGAAAACAAGTTGGAAGAGGTGGTATCACTGTTACAGAACCTAAAGGTTCTGTGGAATAGGAAGGGACCCACTCATGGAGCTGATTTTGCACCAGTATCTCAGGAGGATCACAGCCCGTTGGACTCTAGAAGGTGCAGAAGGCTGGAAGGTAGTGAGGATGGGGTGCCTGGCAGGGCCTGGCAGAGGCCAGCGGATGGGTGGGAGTGGGGGCCGGCAGCCACTCCAGCCCTGTGGCTGTGGCACTCACTGAGGGGAGGCTGTCTCCCGGCCTGGGAAGGTCAGGGAGAGCTGGGGGAGGCAGCCGCAGCTGTTCCCTCCTGCTGGACAGATGCAGACCTGAGCTGGAGGGCAGGAGCAGGCACACTATTTTCTCCTCCTGCCTTGGTGTGTATGCTGTCTCATCCATGCCTCCTACGGGTAGAATCCGTCTGGAAGGGGGCTGGAAGATGAAGCCATGGAGGCTCAGTCACCATGTCACGGCTCAACCATAGATAGAGGGGTTTGGCCTGATTAAAATAGGCTAAGAACTGGCCAGCTAGCTGTAAGTATTTCACAGTGAAGGTATGTTTTGTCCATCAAAAGTAACAGGAAAGTCTCATAGCCTCTGGGGAGACAGGTTAGGAGACATTTCTCCCCAGGATTCTCGTGTTTCTACACATCTCATGAGCAGAAGTGAGTTATCCATTATTTTTTTTTCAAGAATGTTCACGGAACAAATATAGCTTCAGAAGACAGAGATGGTGTGTCTCTCTGGAATAGAGGGAAAGCTTGTTTGTTGTCCAGTATAATAAAGATACTATTTCGCCAGGGCAAGGGTTGGAAAAGCTTGCATGAGGAAAGAAGGAGATTATAAAAGATTGGGGTTTCCTTCGCGGTGACACAAACCTGCTACATAGGCGTGACCCTGATATATTCTGGATCACCCTCGTGAAACTTGAGGAGCGTGAGGACCCTGAATATGAAGCTCACCTTACTTGTTTATTGCCATGGACAATAAACCCCTTTGTCTCTAGCCCAGGAGTCCCATGTCTTCTGTCAGTGTCCATGTGGCGGCTAACCTAATTGCTTACAAGCAGGATAAAACCTTGGATCCTACGCAGTTGAGAGAACATTCCATTCATTTCTACAGACATCTACTATGACACCACTACTTAGCCAACTTTCGCAAACGTGCTCACAAGGTGAGCGCTCTCAGCCCTCAAGCCACTCACAGTGTGGAAGGGAGGGGATGCTCTCCAGCAACACCTCCACCTTCATCGCCGCCTCCGTCAGCTTCGCCAGCAACACCACCAGCGCCTCTACCCACAGAAACTCAGCGGAGCAGAAAAGCTGGTACGAGTCAGTACCTTGAGTCCGCCTGCCGTCAGTCTTCCTGAGTATCGCTAACCGACTCCATCTGCCGTTGCCTCTTTCCTTATTGTTTCTGACATTTGCACTGACTCTTTGCTGCATCTCCGGTGGGGTTTTAGAAGGGGAAGGCCATCGGAGGTCTTCAACATGCCGTGTTTAAACAACAGTTGGTAAACTTGCACCATCTGATGTGCTAGGTATCGTTTTTGTTTGTATGTATATATGTGCCAGTGAGCTCTAAACTTCAGGATGCCGCCTCGTAAAGGAGACCTACTTTGATGTCATTTCAGGGGCGTTAATGGTGTATACATCTTCACTGATAAAATCTTTCTTCAGTAGCTTTATCCCCTTTAGAGGAAAATGTTTTCACTTGTTAACCATAATTAATATTGACATGCAATAGTAGGTTTGGGGTCTTCCTGATAGGAAGGGAAACTGGAGGCCTCCATTTAGGATACTAAGCGATGATTTGCAAAGGAGTATCTCCTAGAGAAAAGGATTCGGGCTAGGATTTGAAAATATGACCAACTTCCTTTACAATTTAACTTCAGGCCAGCAGAATGTTTTTCACTGAGCTGAGGTGTGCATCTCTCCAAGTCTCTAACTTCCCAGGAAACAAATAAAGTATTAAACCCAATCATCTCACTGGAGCTTCAGTTAGCTCTCAGCCGTCTTTGTAATGAAGAGGCAAAGCACAGATTCTGCATCTTCTGCCAATTAAACGAGATTAGTTTACCTTTCTACCAGCTGAAACAAAACAGCAAGTCAGTGGTCCTCCTAGGACTAAGCAAGTAAGAAAAGAGCGCTCTCATCAGTGTTACTGCCAGGCTTAATAGTTTTCTGATATTTGGTCTAAACTTTATTGCTGTCAGTTGAGTATCTCTTTTCAAGCGATTCTATTTGCCTCCCAATTGCGGGCATATGTTTCATGTAATATATGTCCTTGTGGCAGAAGAGTAAGGGGGCACTGAGAATGTCATTGGTTATTTATCTTTCTCTTTATAACAATCAATGATTTCTTTATGATTGTCCTGTTAAGCTAAGCATTTATTAGGTTTTCTATTTTGAGTTTGGTGGTATCCATGCTGCTGGCCACTTATCCTCATGTTCAGTACTTTCCTCCCATCTGATGAGAAAGTCAGTAAACGTCTTTTCATCAAGGTGTTTTCAAGATAATTTTTATGTTTTTGTTTAACATGGCTCAAAGAGCAACCCCCCCCCCCNACCAGTCAACCCCGCTTTTCTAAATCATGCCTCAGATGTTTAAGGAAAGCTGTGAAGTGACTGGCAATAAGCAAAATGCACAACGTGCCTTTTTGTTCTCTTTCATTTCAGAGAATTCAAACTTTCTGCAGCTCCCTCTGGTAACAAAACACCTAAACATGTTCAAAACACTGTTGTTATTTTTTCCACTTTACCTTTGAGCAATGCAAAGAAAATACTGTGAACTGGCAGATATCACTTTGCTAACACTCTCAGACATCCTAGCTGTGTTTCTACTAGCAAGCCTCCTTCTTCCTCTCTGCAAGGATGTTTTCTTTGAACTGGGAGTATGTTTCCAGGAAGCACAGGGTTTGACTTCCTTTTTAGATGTCATCCTGGTCCTAGCAATTGCATCTTTAAATAAGCACTGTATAGCAACTACATCACCAAGGCTAGTTTCTGGCTCCACAGAAGGGATTTCACTTAGAAGGCAAAGGGGCTGGAGCCCTGAGCCTTGTTTCTGGTTTTGTAGAGGGTTGAGGCTGCAGAGGCAAATATGTGGCCCATGTGCCATCACTGTCCCACCCTTAACCCATGGAAGACATAGATAATTGAACCTGTTGTTGTTGTTACATCTGGATATGGCCTCAGGACTCTTCTGAATTCATGACAGCCACTGCCAACTGCTAGAGTTGACCCATGGATACAACTTGCCTGTCACCTCCAATGATAAGAATAACTTTCTGCTGACAGCTGCATTTACTGTGCCCACTGTAAATTTTACTCTTAGTTATTAGCATGGCAAATAAAACAGAAATGTAACACAACAGCTATAGTGTTTATCATGAGAAGAGGGTTATTGGAGTCTCTGGGAGGGAGTATTAAACATGGACACTTTTAAAAAATGTTCCCTAGGTTTTGCTCACATTTCTACCTCCGGTTTGAGACCATTAGAATACACATTTCCAGTTTCTGGTCCGGGTGTTCACTTGCCCTCATGATGAGGTGGACACCCTGTGGGGAAGAGAGATCTAGAAAGAATCTTTGGTTGGTGAGAAGCTCTAAGAGGGCTAACCTGGCTTGACGTGACCACCTGTCTTCATTCCAGAGAACCTGAGCAGCAGCTGAGATTACTGAAAACAGTGGGTGTGAGTATCCCTCTGTCAGCTAGGGTTTTCTAGCTGACTTTGCCTTTCCAGGGACTCATTTCAGTACCAGAAAAAGATGGTTCCCCTTGGTGGAAGGCCCTGTTGGCACGGAGCTGGCCAACTGGGCACGCATGGTCTGAGCAGGAGGCAGATTCTCTCACAAAGACCCCATTTGTAGCTTCCAAGAAGGAACTTCTCAGAATGTTCAAAAGCAAGTTGTAAAAATATTTTTTTGGAGGCACCCATTAGTCCCAACAATAAATGCTCACCTCTGGAAGTAATAAGTTGGCAATTATAAGTCAGACTTCAAGTGGGAACAGGGCACCTAGTCCTTGAGAAACAGTTGCCTCCCATCCAGCTGACTTGTACTTTGAACTTTCCTAAGGTTTATTTTCCCCAAGGACCTTTGGGAGCTGAGCAAATATCAGCTCATTAGATATAACTGTGTTTAGTCTGTGCCAGAGGACTCCCAAATGTTTTAGAGGTGGCCTGTACATCTGTGTTTGGCCAGGTTATCTCCAAGGGCCTTTCCATCTCTAATGCTTAGTCACGCTTACTATTGTTGGTCCTATGGGGCAAAGTGAGTAGAGAACATTATGACTCTTGGTCCGTACAAGAGATGCAACGCCCTGGGAGTCTGCCCAGCATGTGTTATTACAGCATTCGTGCCAGTCTGCTGTACCCTGGTATAATTTATTCACTTATTTATTCAGTTATTTAGTGGCAATTAATGATTCCCTAGTATATGCTGAGCCCTAGGGTTTGTGATAGGAAACAAAAATAAGTAAAATATTGTCCTGCCTTCATATGACCCGAAGTCTAGTGGGGGAGATAGACCCATATATGTGTACCTGTCCCCATTGTTCTTTATTTTTATTCATTTAATAAAATTTTTTCTCCAAATTTTATTGCGATATAATCCTCATATGGTAATATGTAAGTTTAAGGTGTATAGCATAATGATTTGATTTACATACATCATAAAATGATTATCACAGTGAGTTTAGTGAACATCCATTATCTCATATAGGTACAAAATAAAAGAAGTAGGAACAAAATTTTTTCTTGTGATGATAACATCATAGATGTTTTGAAGCAGTGAGGCAAGACACCATAGATATAAGCACCCCAAAGCTTTCTGAGGCTTAACCAAAGTCCTCTAATCCTGATGAGGGAGTAGAGAGAGGAGGTGGGAGGAAGCTTCCTTGAGAGTATGACAAGCAACCTGTGTCTTAATAGACACCTAAGAGGATGCTATTTGCTTTTCTTCCTATTACCTCCCTTCCTGGGTGGGAACCAAGATATTCCAAAGTTAGACAAACAGAAGCAGCCATTGGAGATGGCTTATCTCAAGGCAGAATGAGGAGCAGATATTCTCTTGTGCGTAACAATGCACAGGCAGTGTGCCGAGAGGTGGTCCGTGATGGCCAGGTGGAGAGCTTGTGGCTTGTTCCTCTCTTGGGCAAGGAGAGGTTGCCGCCTTTCTTTCTCCTGCTACACAATCATTGATTGTCTCCTTTGAAAGCTATGTATCAAACCTGTCATTCTGTGAGCAGCACCTTCTAACCTTTTCATTTTCATCTAGACCCCTGACTGATTTGCTCCTGTACCTAACTCTTTTACTTTCTACCCTCTCAGCTTATCTTAACTACTTCCTTTCCCAGCACAGACTCCATGGTCCAACACTAAAGGCACTCTGTTGTAAAGACCTCTGGTCTCCTTCTCACTCCATGACACTGGTCTGGCAAAACCCCAACCATATTTAATACCATCTATCTCCTCCATACCTGCATCCACAAGCAGGAAATGCAGGTATGGAGAATAATGCATGGCCATGCCTTAGGTTCACGAAGACACATCCCAAGTGGATATACAACACTGCCTGTTCCCTGCCACACTCCCCTAGCAGCCTGAGTTCCAGATGTTAGTTTGGCACCTGGCAGGCCAGGAGATAGGAGGTCTGTTTGAGTGAATTTGCCTTCTTCAGACAAAAGTGTTGGTTGGGAAAGGCCAGAAGCAGGAATCTTGGAGAAAGGAGAGCAGTAGGGAAAGGTGAAAGGAGGCTTTCACAAAGGAAAGCTGCTAATGGTGTCTGTGATCAATCACACTGACAAAGAGGCCCCTGACACCGGCCTTGTTCCTCCCAGAGCACTGCCGTTCTACCAGCTGAGTCCCATCGAGACACACCAGTGTGATTTATAGGAAGATCTCCTGCCCTCTTCGGCAGTTTACTCCCCTGTGCGTGGAGTTCTTCGCTGGTTCCCTTTCTCTTTGTGTGCAAGCAATGATCACGTCTTAATGCAAAGCAACCTTTGGAAAATAATCATTTTTTTTCATCTTTCACTCAAAAGTAAAGGAGTATCCCAATAATTTAGCCTTGCCTGAGATTTGAGAGGTATACAGACGTTTAAGAACTGGCCTCGTTTGGTTAAATCTCAATTCTCAAGGAGATCATGTGAGTGTCTTTCATTGAGATCTCTCTTGAAACAGCTCAGTTTCCATTGCTTTTATTATTATTTTTTTGTTTGTTTTGCTTTATTTGACTGAAAGCTTTTTATCAATATGATACATGTTCCCTTTATTTTTGGAGTCTTATTCTTTTTGTAATTAATTTATTTTGATTGGAGGGAAACTACAGTATTGTGATGGATTTTGCCATACATCAAGATGGATTGGCCACAGGTATCATTTGATCAGTACTTGCTGACTGATTAGTTGCCTGGCCTTTCCCTGTTACCGCCCAGGGCAGCCAGGACTGTGGTCTCTGGGCTAGTTCCATAGTATGTTAATTAGGGAAAAGGTGTTCAGAAAGGTTGGTAACACTTTGGATAAAACAATACTAATCAGGTATTTTTTTCTTTTACGGATGACTTTCTGAGGAGTTTTTCTATGCTAAGAAACATTGAGAATTTCCAAGTGAGAGATTAAATATACAGACTGTGTTTACCTCTATTTAAACATAGGGTCTTTTTTTGTTTGTTTGTTAGAGAGTCTTCTGGGACTGATATTCTATAGAGCACACTTTGAAACATATAGCATTAAAATTTCTGATCAAGAATAATGAGGCAGGAAAGGAATAAAATTCAAAATAGTAAATTTCATACTCAAAAAGCCAAAATGCCAAATTCTTTGTTAGTTCTGCTTTGGTAATTGTTACATTGTTTCCATGCTCCATCTGCGTGCTGTCCTTGCTATCAGGTTGATATTCCTAAAATAAAATTTGGTTGGCTTTCTTTTCTATTCAGAGGACTTTGTGTTATCTAAAGGTGAGGGAGATGGTATTTTCCAAAGATTAATCTCCTGTCTGTCTACCTAGTTACTTGTCCTCGCCATTTCCTTCTCCAGTGCATGAAAATGAAAAGTGAAAGTGAAGTCGCTCAGTCGTGCCCGACTCTTAGCGACCCCATGGATTGCAGCCCACCAGGCTCCTCCGTCCATGGGATTTTCCAGGCAAGAGTACTGGAGTGGGGTGCCATTGCCTTCTCCGTCTTACAATGACTGGTGACTCCTTTCATATGTTCTTCTTACACTATGACAACACTCCTGTAACCAAGTGGTGAGGTCTCTCCTTGAAAATAGGAAGGGGCTTGTAACTCCTTCAGTCAGGAGTATGCAAAAGTGATGTGATTGTCTTCCAGTGTTAGGTCATGAAAAGGATACAATTTCCTCCGCTCTCTCTTTCAGCACTTACCCTTGGAGCTCAGCCACTGGGCTCTGCAAAAGTCTGAGCCAGCGCATGTGGAGAGGCCCTTGTGAAGAGGAACTGAGACCCTCCAGCCAGCTCTCAGCATCAACTTCCAGACTGTAAGTGAATGAGACTTTCGTTGGTGGATTCGATATTTCAGCTTTTTAAAAAATGTGATTTTATTTATTTATTTTTGGCGGCACTGGGTCTTTGTTGCTGTGCAAGGGCTTTCTTTAGTTGTGGCGAGCAGGGGCTGCTCTCTAGCGGCAGGGTGTGGGCTTCTCATTGCAGTGGCTTCTCTTGTTGAGCATGGGCTCTAGCTAGCGCACAGTCTCAATAGCTGTGGCACACAGGCTTGGTTGCTCCCGCCCCCTTTTTCTTCCTTTATTCCTTTATGAACTCACTCTTGAAAATCCAGCTACCTTACTTTTCATCCCTGCAATAAAAGTCAAAGTTTCCTTCCTGTACATTTTTGTGTGTTAGATGGTAGGATCTTTGAATAGTTCTTCCAGCCACATTTTCTCAGGACTTAGTGCTAAGAATATAGAGGTGCTTAATAAATATGTGAAAAGTAAATCAGTGAGTAAGTGAATGACATCATTCTCCTAGACAGACATACCTTTCCTACACTTTCTCACATTTTCAAGTTCTATTCTACCTAAAAATTGAAAGTGAAACTCACTCAGTTGTGTTCGACTCTTTGTGACTCCCTGGAGAGTCCGTGGAATTCTCCAGGCCAGAATACTGGAGTGGGTAGCCTTTCCGTTCTCCAGGGGACCTTCCCAACCCAGGGATTGAACCCTGGGTCTCCTGTGTTGCAGGCAGATTCTTGACCAGCTGAGCCACAAAACTAAATTCAAACGCTGCTGCTGCTGCTTTTGCTGCTTAGCTGCTTCAGTCGTCTCTGACGCTGTGGGACCCTATGGACTGTAGACTGCCAGGCCCCTCTGTCGATGGGATTCTCCAGGCAGGAGTACTGGAGTGGGTTGCCATGCACCCCTCCAGGGATCTTCCTGACTCATGGACTGATTCTGGGTCTTCTGCATCGTAGGCAGATTCTTTACCACTGAGCCACCAGGGAAGCCTAAGTTCAAATGCTATTCCTTGCCAAAGTTTTCTCAAGTTATCTCCAGACTAAGGAATCCATTCCTACCTTAATTGCTAGTATAATACATTGTATTATGGCCTTCAGTATTTGTCAGCTGCAGTGATTTCTCATCATACCATGAGCTTATATAGAATTCTTCCAGTTAGTTCTTAAGGTATTTGGGGATGGAGTCACCCTAGTCTGTTTTCCTTTTTGTCCTCCTTTTCCTTCTCTTTCTCCTCCTTTAATTCTCCTTAAGACCTATGGTATACAGTGTATTTTTAGAATCTCTTCTTTGATTATTATGAGTCAAGGATAGAACAACAACTTCCAAAACAAACCAAAAAAATGACAAAACCTGGTTCAAATTGAGGCTGCATTATAGTTGTAGTCTGTTCAAATCCAGAGAGACCCCCCCCCCCCCCGAACTTTCGGTACCATTCCAACCACATTGTGAGCATCGTGAAGTATTTTAGGAAGATTTATTGAGAAGAAATTAACACACCGGGAGAGAAGAACCCACCTGCCAATGCAGGAGAAATGGGTTCGATCCATAGGTGGGGAAGATCTCCTGGAAAAGGAAAGGGCAACCCTTTCCACTATTCTTGCCTGGGAAATCCCATGGACAAAGGATCATGGTGGGCTACAGTCTATGGGGTCACAAAGAGTCAGACATGACTGAGCAACTGAACAACAACAGCAGCAGCTAAGGTTCACAGACCCCCAGCCAAGCAGAATAGAGCAGAGGATGTAAAGGCAGGTGTGGGCCTGAAAAGCAGGTTAGTAATTGGCGTCTGGGCCCACAGACCACACTGGCACAAGCATCCATCTCTCACTTGAACCCCCCAGTCTCCTTAAATGTCCTCTGGCCTTCCTGCTATTTACTGTCTAGGCTATAGCCAGAAGGGTGCCTTTAAAAGAAAAATCTAGTTGTGTCTCTGCTTTCTTAAACCTTTCCCGTAGATTCCCATTTATATTAGGATGGGGACCCTTCGTCCTTTGCGTACTTGATCTGGAAGGCCCTCTGTGGTCTGCCCCCTGCTCCTCTTTATAGGTTTCTCTTACACCAGGCTCTTTGATCTTTGCAGTTCAGCTGTAATGGTCTCATTTCAGTTTTTTAAATATGCTCTTCTCCTTTTCTCCTTTAGGGCTTCCCTGGTGGTTTAACGGTTAAAGCGTCTGCCTCCAATGCGGGAGACCTCCTGGGTCTGGAAGATCCCCTGGAGAAGGAAATGGTAACCCACTCCAGTATCCTTGCCTGAAGAATCCCATGAACGGAGAAACCTGGTGGGCTACAGGCCACGGGGTTGCAAAGAGTGGGACATGACTGAGGGACTTCACTTTCACTTTCTCCTTTTCTGCCACAGGACCTTTGTACATAGGCTTTCCTTTTATCTTATGTTACCCCCACCCCTCAGCCCCCAGATAATCCAGAAATTCTTTCCTCAGAACTCAGTTCAATCAGCATTCCTTCCTAGCAGATTGCTCTGTCCTCCCTGACTAGATCAGTTGTAGCATTTTGATATAACTGTCTCTAGCTATCGGTTACTTACTTCTATGGTTTATTCTTTCTCTCTGTCTCCCTGTCCCCTATATCCATTTAGTTTCTATCTCCTCCTCTAGACTAAACCCTAAGAACATAGGAATCATGTCTTTTTCTATGTTCAACAATGCCCACGTAACACTTAGCACAATTCCTGGTAGTAAAAGATGCCTAATAAGTGAATAAATATATAAACATAAAGGTATATGACTTGCTAATTCATTTTTACTGAGTTGAAGTCAAAAGCTTCTTGGGAACCAGTGCCAGTCAGTTGTTTTTTTTTTTTTTTTTTTTTTAACTGTGTTCTTGAAATACTGGGCTTATCATGGGCATCTTTTAAATATTAGAAAAATGACAATCATTTTTTCCTACTGTTCTGTTTGAGAGGACTCTAAGGGCTCTCTCTGTATAAAAATATAACATCCCTCTGAAGTTATTTGCCTTATCCTTGTACTCCCTGAGATCCCCAGCTCTCCCCAGTATCTCCACTAATCATGAACTCTCCCATGAGAGAAGCCCTCTAAAAATGCTGTCTTTGTTTACTGGGTGATTTTGAAGCCTAGTCTCTTCTGGGAATAAAAACCCAAACTGAAACAGTTGGAGTTTGCCCACTGGGAATTTAAACCACTTGACTCTAAGGCTATGGCGACAGGAACACAGGGGAAAATAGATGAGATTCTGAGTTGAAAGAATTCCCCAGGACTCACTGGAAAGCTACCTAAGGACAGAGGGGAAAAAAAAGCCCAACCATAATAATTTTCTCCAAAGGGCCATCCTGGGGACAGCGTCCTGCTCAGTTCTTTGGTTATAGTTTTTCCACCTCTAGCAGTTGCCCCTGAATCCGGTGAAGAACTGTGGCACCGTCAGTCCCCAAGTCAGTTTGTGGGGGATTGTATTTGGTAGTGCCAGTGCTACATGGATTTTTAATTTTCCATAAAACACTGTCTCCTAGGCTTGAGGTTTTTAGAGGATGATGAGATGGGCAATATGGGCAATAAAAGAAAGATGTGATGTTGCTCAGTATTGTCATTATTTATTCCCTGTCCTTTAACCCATAGGTGAAGTGTCCTAGTCAAGGACTTTAGCTGACTAGGGTACTCCCTATCTTTGCCAGATGGGGTATATAGAAACCTAAAGGGATGTGTTTTTTCAGTGTTTACAGTGCATGGAAGTTTCCTTAAATATATAATCAGAGGTAATTAGACTCTGTGGTGTAAGAAGGGGTGTAAACACTATTGACATGCTGGTCTCGGAATAGGCACATCTGACTTGATTGGCCTTTGACAGTTCCTGATTTTCAATATTTTTGATATTTTGGGAAGCAGCTGTGATGAGGGTAAAAAGTTTAAGCTTGAGAATAACATCTCTTGGTTGCAAAATAATGCTGCTTGTCTGCAGTCTTTCAAGTTTTTAACCTACAGAGAGACACAGGCTCGTGGAAAGATGTTGTCTGTCTGGGGCCTAGTGAATCAGCTAATCAAGGTGGCAAGGTTCTTTCTGCCCCCAGACTAATAAGCTTGCTATAAATCTACTGATACTCTCTGCCACAGGGGTTGACATCTTTACTCTGGGGTAAATATTTTTTTATTCACCCCTTTCAGTCTTGAGACAGATTTGATGTCATAGTATTTTGTTGTGCTTGTCAGCAAACTGTTAAGTCATTCTCTTAGTATTGTGTGACAGTATAAAACATGATAACCATATAAGATTAGTATGATTTTTAATAATTCCAAATGGAAACAAATGGTGTTTCCTCTCTTTGATGCATTTGATGTGTTTCAGATATGTTTCCCGTTGTTTGCATACTGTGCCAGCCTAGAGATAGAATCTGGATATAAACTGCATTTATTTCAAGGCTTGGTGCCTTGCCACAGACCCCAATATAAATGCTTCCAGACCTCACTGCTTTTGCTGATATAGAACAGATATCAGCATAAGCAGAGCTTAGCGACTAAACACGACAAATATCTATTACTTCAAAAGATTTAGTTTTTGTGGGTTAGGAATTTGAGAGTGGCTTAGCTCAGTGACCTGGGTGTCTTATGAGGTCATAACCAAGTATCACTTGGGGTTGCAGTCATCTGAGAGCTTGACTGAGGCTGGAGAATCAGCTTCCACTGTTACTCATGTATATGACCATTGGCAGGAGGCCTCATTTTCTTAGCACATGGGCCTCTTTGTATGACTGCCTGAGTGTCCTTGTGATGGGGCAGCTGGGTCTCCTGGGAGAAGGAGAGAGAGCCAAGCGGGAGCCACTTGCCTTTATGTCCTCGTCTAGGAGTCATGCTGTGTTACCTCTACCATATTCTGTCCCTATGTCACTAAGTTCGGTTTAGACACAGAACAAGTGAGCAGGAATTATCTTCATCGTGTATCAGGGAATCGGTTGGTCTGCCTCAAAGCTATCCTGCTGCTGACTGTAACCTCCTCTACATTGAGATGTTTATTTCTTGTGTGTGCTATGAGGTGTCCTTACTTTACACTGGTTTTGAGGATGGCACTGTGATACCTCCATCTAGGAGCGGTAGCTAGTTTATAACCCTCTCCTGAGGAGAGGCCAGGCTTACCTTGCAGGGAACCTATTTGGGCTAAACCTCAGTCTTTTATTTTAAGAGACTTTGTGAGCAGTCTAGTTTGTAGGATTGGAAAATGTCAACTAACTTTCTGATGAACTTTCTTTGTTTTGGGAAAAAATCCAAAAGTTTGGCAGATCCCCTCTCCTGCACTGTGCTGGGAGGAGGTGGAAACTCCTTTCTAAGGACTTTATGATCCATTCCTCCCAGGTGGTTTTTATCAGGACTCTCTGCTTCCATTAAAATTTGAGCCCTAATAGGAATGAGTTAGAGGCTGTTGGAGGGGAGGAGGTGGCTCAGAGATCTAGATGCCTGGTAGACTTAGGACACCAGGGCCCAAGTTGTCCTTAGGAAGGGCTGACTCTGGACATAAGCCTGTGGCCAAGGTTTGGAACCCTCCTGACTCTGATGTCTTTGTAAGATCAGTCAAATTCATTTCTCCTTAGGATCTTTGCACTTGCTGTTCCAGGCATGAGCCTCCAGTGTTCATGGTCCACTTAGTTGCTTGGCTGATTTCTTTCTGTCATCTAGGATCTTAGCTCAAACCCTGCCTCTTCAGTGGATTTTTTTTTTTTTGTCAGACCACTCAACCTAATCTTCCCACCAGCAGATCCTCTTTAAAAGTTGGTCTACCTTAACAATAAAATGTTTGAACTAGCAGAGTAAGGGATCTTGTTTTAATTTTTCTTTGCTGCCACCTTACCTGTCTGCTGAGAAACCTGTGTGCAAGTCAAGAGATTCCGTTAGAATTGGACATGGAACAATGACTGGTTCAAAATTGGGAAAGGAGTACATTAAAGCTGTATATTGTCATCCTGCTTATTTAACTTATATGCAGAGTACATCATGCGAAATACCAGGCTGGATGAATCACAAGCTGGAATCAAGATTGCTGGAGAATATCAACAACCTCAGATATGCAGTGTCAACAACCTCAGATATGCAGGTGATACCACTCTAATGGCAGAAAGCAGAGAGAGGAACTAAAGAGCCTTTTGGTGAGTGTGAAAGAGGGGAGTGAAAAAGCTGGCTTAAAATTCAGCATTCAAAAAATCAAGATCCTGGTATCCAGTCTGATTACTTCGTGGCAAATAGAAAGGGAAAAAGTGGAAGTGGTGACAGATTTTATTTTTCTGGGCTCCAAAATCACTGGGAATAGTGACCGTGGCCATGATGTTAAAAGATGTCTGCTCCTTGGAAGGAAAGCTGTGACAATCCTAGACAGCTGATTAAAAAGTACAGACATCACTTTGCCGATCAAGGTCCACCTAGTGAAAGCTATGGCTTTTCCAGTAGTCATGTACAATTGTGAGAGTTGGACCATAAAGAAGACTGAGAACTGAAGAACTGATGCTTTCTAATTATGATCTGGAGAAGACTCTTGAGAGTCCCGTGGACTATAAGATCAAACCAGTCAATCCTAAAAGAAATCAGCCCTGAATATTCACTGGAAAGACCAATACTGAAGGTTAAGCTGCCATACTTGGGTCACCTGATGGGAAGAGCTGACTAATTGGGAAAGACTGCGGGCAGGAGAAGAAGAGGTCAGCAGAGGATGAGATGGTTATATAGCATCACTGACGCAATGGACATGAGTTTGAGCAAACTCCGGGAGATTGTGAACGACAGGGAAGCCTGGTGTGCTGAAGTCCACGGGGTCACAAAGAGTCAGATATACCGTGGCAACTAAACAGCAACAAAAAGGAGAGTAAAGGATCTTGTTTTTCATTTTTCTCTGCTGCATCCTCTGTATTTATAGCAGTGCCTGACGCATGTTGAAGCTGAAGCTCTAATACTTTGGCCACCTTTTGAGAAGAACTGACTCATTAGAAAAGACCCTGATGCTGGGAAAGACTGAAGGCGGGAGGAGAAGGGGACAGCAGTGGGTGAGATGGTTGGATGGCATCACCAACTCAATAGACATGAGTTTGAGCAAGCTCCGAGAGCTGATGATGGACAGGGAAGCCTGGCAGGGGTTGCAAAGAGTCGGATTCAGCTGAGCGACTGAACTGAACTGAACTGATGTATAGGAGGTGCTGACAAATATTTACTGGATAAATGAAATGAGTGAGTACGTGATGGAATGAACACAAATTCTACTGTGAAATGAAAAAAAAAAAGACTGACATTATGAACTGAGCAGCCTGTGTGTTCTTGGGCTTCTCTGGGAAAGAGAAGCAGTGTTAACCCAGGCAGGTAAGCCTTGGAGTCATTAGAACCTGAATATCAAAGAAATGTGATTTTCTTGGTGTCTGAACCATTAAAGCAGGACTTAATGTATACACATGTTTTCTGGGAACCCCAATCCTACCACTTTGCCAGCTCATTGACACATATCTTCTCGTGCCTCCCTGACATCAAAAGTGAAAACTTGATGACTCCATATCCAACATGAGGCTTCATCTTACCTCTGTCTTCTCTCCCTTGATCTTCTCGTTTTTTCCTTCTTGGCCATCTTTCTCTTAGCTCAGTTGCCAAGTTCAGCTCATGAAACCTACTTCTCTCTCTTTTAACTGCCTGCCATTAATATGCCTTTCATTTTGAAGTTTTTCTTACACATAAGTAGAAGTTGAAAGGTGATGAAGAAAAGACAATACAAGCCCCAGTGAATCTCTGAGAGCCAGAAGTCTCTCAGATATGCAGTTACTGGCATTTTCCTCCTTTTGTGTTCCAGTGGTGTTTTCATTGTTCACACTCTCCCTATTGTCTCTAGGGAGAAGCCTTTGCTGGTGGTTTTTTAAAAGGGTTTCACAAATGAAGGGAATATAAAGGACAGACTTAAAAGAGGGAAAACTATTATTTGAAGGTGAGACCACTTAGGGAAAGTTGGTATGGTCCTTTTCAAGAGCATCCTTTTCAAACACTACATGCAGAGGCCCCTGCACTCTGCTTCCCTAAATTGTTTGTCAGGTAATGCCCCTTTTTTTGAGAGGTGATTGCATCTTGTCAGGGTACAGCTTGACCCTTACCAAAGAGTTTACAAAATGCAAAGTTATTTATCTGCACCAGATTCAGACAAATCCTGCAACTGAGCAGTGAATAGATTAGTGTTATTATTGAGTAGGTGCAATAGCAATGAAAATTCAAGATGAGGCCAGCAGCACAACAGCCTGGATAGGATTTTCCCTTCAGATCCATTCTCCACCCCTTTCCTTACTTTGTTCTGGGCCTCCAGAAGCTTGACCCATGTGGGGTGTAGCTGTGGGCCCCTCCATGCTCTGGTTTCTAATTGGATTTGGCCAATGGGAGGCATCAGCAGAGAATCAGAGAGCAAGAGAAGAAGAATGTCAGGATAGTGACTCCTCTGGCTTGTGTCCAGTATGTGATCTACAGGTGGCCATTTAGATGGATCCATCTCTCAGTTCTTAGTAACTTCTTCCTGTTTGTCCCATCATTGTAGGGGTGTCTTCATAAGAGCTATCGTAACAGCCCTTTGCAGTCCCTGGGCCTGAGGTACTGTACTGATTCTTGCTGATTTCTCTGAATTTTGTCCATAACTTAGGAATCAGTCCCTGTATTAAATCCTTCTCAGACTGATGATGCCATTTGTTTTCTTCCAGGATTTGTGTGCATTTGAAAGTCAATCTCAATCTTCCCCTTTAAGCCTGAAGGTAGAACAGTCTCTCAGAACTTGGGGACATACCTTTTAGTAGCTTGTTCTTCAGTATTCTGAGTGAAAAAATGAGCACACATTCTTGTAAATTATTTACATTTATATATATATATATATATATGCACATGAATTAAGAAATACTTTGATCTTTTCTAAGTGATGCCTGATTCCTTTGATTGATCAGCAAAAGGAAGAAGTCCATCTTAGGAACCATGGGCTAGCTAAATCTCTCTGGGAATCTCAGCAACTAAGACCATCCCTCAACATTTACTGGTGGTGGGTTTTCCTTTTGACCTGCAGGGCCTTTCAGGAGCTAATGCCTGCCCTGCCCTTTCCACAATTCCAGGTGGTCTGATGGATCCTCTTCTTTGGAAAGTTGGAAATTAGGAAGAAGTATTCTACTTGTCCTTATACAAGTGACAGAACCACCAGAATAGTGAACTTTGCTAAGCAATCACGTCTTTAAAAAATGAACCTTTTATTTGAGGATGATTTTAGATTTACAGAAAAGTTGCAAACAGACTACAGAGAGTTCCTACATACCCTTCACCCAGGTTCTTCTAACACTAATATCCTGTATAATGATTCTATTTTGTCAGAATTAAGAAATTAGCATTGACATAGTCCTGTTAATTAAACTCTGGACTTCATTTACATCTCACCAGTTTCCCACTAATATACTTCCTTGGGTGTAGGATTCAGTGTAGGAAATCATGTTGCTCTAATCTGTGATAATTTCTCAGATTTTCGTTATCCTTAATGACCTTGACAGTTTGCTCTTAAAATTAGCTGAAAACTTATTAATGTAATTAGCATATCAAGTATGATCTCATAGCCCTATCCAGGAGAGGTAAGAATTATCTTCAAGCTGTTGTCATCGTGTGAGTCCCCATTAGAGGACAGGTGAGGGCCTCTAGTGCCGTTCACCTTTACCTTGCACATCTCTATTAATGATAATGTTGAGTGTGTTTTGATTCATAGTGAAAATGGAGTGATTTTGAGGACATGCATCTTGCCTTGTGATCAGTGTTTGCTTTTCAGTGGCTTTTATTAGCTTTCTGTCTGGAGAAATGAAAATATCACTTTTAGGAAACAGAGTCCATTCATTTTTCCCAGTGGCTTCTCCTTTGAAGTCAATCTATAAACTCCCTTAGGCAGCAGTCACTTGTAATAATTTTGAATAACATCCTGAACCTAAGCTCCCATGAAAGCCTGGCCTGCTGGTTGTTCATTCTTGTGCTTTCGTTGTTATATGTTATCACTTTAAGGGTAATATTCTTTCTTGCAAAGCTTTTAAGTATTACTTTGTGAAAGGTGTTGGAAAGGTGAAAATGATAATTAAATCTTATCTCGAGTGTAATTTTATGCTTACATAGCACTATTCCCTGGAACTATGCTTTTGAAATTGTTGTGGGCCCACCAATGCCTCTTGTGTATCACTGTAGAGAAAGTGCTAAAACAGGGCTTTGTTGTCTAATTATTTTTATATCGGCATCTGAATGGATTCTCAATCTAGGCAGCAACTCACTTGGGTTAATCCTTCTCAGCCATGTGACTAAATGAAAAAGGCATGGCTCCAACAGTGTTGAATCGAATGACGATAAAGCTGGAGCACTAGAACTCAGACACTGGGACTGAAGGAATAGACATCCTAATGATTCTAACCTTCTGTGAACTGATGCATCTTAATCTTCAGGGACTTCAGTTCAGTTCAGTTCAGTCGCTCCGTCGTGTCTGACTCTTTGCAACCCCATGAATCGCAGCATGCCAGGCCTCCCTGTCCATCACCAGCTCCCAGAGTTCACTCAGACTCATGNACTGGTTGGGGCATAGACTTGGATTACTGTGATATTGAATGGTTTGCCTTGGAAACGAACAGAGATCCTGTGGTAGGTCTGTTTACATACTGTGACTGTACCAGTTGACATTCTCATTAATGGCATACACAAGTTTCCTCTTCTCCACATCCTCACCAGCACTTGTTATTTGTGGTCTTTTGGATGAAAGCCATTCTGACAGTGTGACCCTCGTTTTGTATGCATTTCTCTGATGATTAGCAGTTTTGAGCATTTTTTCATGTGATTGGTTACCATCTGTTTGTTTTCTTTGGAAAGATGGCTGTTTAGATCTTCTGCCCATTTTTTTTCATGGAGTCATTTTGCATTTTTTCCTTTGTAACATTGAGTTTTATGAGCTATGTATGTATTTTGGATATTAGCCCCTTGTTAGTCACATTGTTTGCAAATATTTTCTCCAATTTAGTAGTTTGTCATTTCATTTTGTTGATGGTTTCTTTTGCTATGCAAGCATCTCTAAGTTTTATTAGGTCTTATTTATCTTTACTTTTGTTTCCTTTGCCTAAAGAATAAGATCTAAAACTATCATTGTGATTTATGTCAAAGAGTGTTCTGCTCGTGTTTTCTTCTAGAATTTTTGTAGTTTCTGGTCTTACATTTTTAGTTTGTTTTTACATGCTGCTAGATCACTTCAGTTGTGTCCGACTCTGTACGACCCCAGANTTGTTTCCTTTGCCTAAAGAATAAGATCTAAAACTATCATTGTGATTTATGTCAAAGAGTGTTCTGCTCGTGTTTTCTTCTAGAATTTTTGTAGTTTCTGGTCTTACATTTTTAGTTTGTTTTTACATGCTGCTAGATCACTTCAGTTGTGTCCGACTCTGTACGACCCCAGAGATGGCAGTCCACCAGGCTCCCCCGTCCCTGGGATTCTCCAGGCAAGATCACTGGAGTGGGCTGCCATTTCCTTCTCCAATGCATGAAAGTGAAAAGTGAAAGTGAAGTTGCTCAGTCGTGTCCGTCTCTTAGCGACCCTAATGACTGCAGCCCACCATGCTCCTCCATCCATGGGATTTTCCAGGCAAGAGTACTGGAGTGAGGTGCCATTACCTTCTCCATGTTTTTACCTATGATGGGAGAAAATGTTCTGATTTCTTCTTTTACATGTTGTTGTCCAATTTACCCAAGCACTGCATATTGAAGAGACTATCTTTTCTCCATTGTAAATTCTTGCCTCCTTCATCATAGATTATTTTACCATAAGTGTGTGTGAGTTTATTTATGGGCTCTTTATTCTGTTTCGTTAATCTGTCAGTTTTTGTGCCAGTACCATACTATTTTTATTTTTGTAGCTTTGTAACATAGTCAGAAGTATATATTGTTGTTGTGTTCTTGTTAGTTACTCAGTCATGTCCAACTCTTTATGACCCCTTGTACTGTAGCCTGCCAGGCTATATATAAAAATGGCTAATCAATTTTATTTTATGTACCTTTGCTCTCAGGGTCTGCCTAGGTCAATACACGATAAAACTCATAAGAGGCAATAAGAGTTTCTCTCTGGGTTTCTGTATGATTATATGTAAAACTTAGGATTGATAGGCAGCTGTATCCCACCTTCAAACAGGGAAGCATAGGAAGCTAGCTTATAGTGAGAGAGGAGAATAAAGCAGACACACAGAACAAAGGACTTGAGAAACAGAGAGAGGGAAGTTTCTGATATTCCTTGAAAGCCATTAGAACTATTACATACTATTCTGTGTATATGTTGTATGGCTTGTGTGTGTGTGTTTGTGTGTATAAATTTTCCTGTTTCTCTTAAGTTTCTGACAACTGCAACCAGAAAAGTTTAACTAATGTCTATAAAGAAACATTTTCAATTGGTGATTTTAAAAAGTGGTTTGAAATGATGAAGCTATTGTTATATTGCTGGCTTGTGTTGGGCTGTGTGCCAAAAGTGACTATGATTTTGAATGAAAGATCTATGGTTTTATATACATAAAAGTAAATTTAGAAAATATACACTTTTAATTTTATCAAACATTTGAGGATATAGTATATATTGGGGTATGCATTAGAGTATGGTTAGATTACTGCCACAGAAGCACAACTTAACAATGGATTATATAAGATGTAAATTTATTTCCTTTGACTTAACCATCTGAAAGCAGACAGCTGGCAGGGCTGAAAGAGTGTCTCTGCTGTCCCCCGTGTATGACTTACATTTCTGTGTTTAAAGCGGCTGTTTCTGATCCTTCTATCACATCTTCATCCTAGTCAGTGTGAAAAACAGAAGAATTCCAGTGCACATTAATTCACTTTGAGGGTATGACCTACAGGTTACACTTAATACTTCTGTTCTGACTGTATTGGCCAGAGCTTGATTGCTGGGGTGCACCTGTTTGCAAACGAATGCATAAAATGTAGCCTTTATTTCAGATGTGATGTGTCCAGCTATAATCTGAGATTCTAGTTTTAAAGGAAGAAAGGATGACAATGGATACTAGGGGACGTCTACTTATATGTCCCACAAATAGGAAGACTGGTGTAACATATCTGTAGGAGAGGGGAATTTAGATTAGGGACTTTTATTAATTCTACACACCAGTTTGAAGGCAACAGAGCTTTCAGGTTTTGTCTAACAGTGGTGTGACCTCTGGATTTGTGTGCCACAGGCTAGAGTGAAGTTGGCAACCACATGGGAGGTTATTTTGGTTGTTCAAGTATGACTAGGCTAATGGCCATGGAAGTGGTGAAACAGGGCTGAAGCTAAGGAATAAATAATTCAAATGGGCTACAATAAGACTTGGAAACAGGTCAGAGTGCAGAGGAGAGGAGAGATTCAGGGATGACTTCAAGGTTCCAGTTTGTGAAAATGGAAGAGAGATGATTACACTGACACAAATAGGGATGTTGGGAGAAAAAATGAATTCTTGGGAAAGACAGTGACTTTGATAGGCTTTTTTTTGTGGTTGTTCTTTATCATGGTTTAAGTGTAGAACAAAAAACAGGTTGGTACTTGGTTCATCCTTGAATCACTGTGCTGATTTTGAATTCTCCCAGTTTCTCTGGTTTTTTCCTACCTGAACACACTTAGAACCACAGTGGAAGGCAGAAATCTGGGAGAGTTTTGAAATGAGAGGTGGAATGAGATTCACATAGTATGTTCATGACTGGGTACACACTCTGCACTCTTCATTTTGTTATTTTTAGAAAATATACAGAATGGATTAGCCTGACTACCAACAGAAAATGTACATTGGCTGTGTTGCTATCCAGTTTTTTGCTCAAGTTTCTCATTAAGCTCTGAAACCAGAGGTTTGTAATGATAGGGTTCCTCTTAGAAATTTCTTTCTTTTTTGTTGGAAATTTTTTTCTTCCTTGGACTTACCTTTCATATCAGTTAAAGCAGGCTATATATCAATATAATTTTTTCCCAGTAATATCCAAGTAACAACCCTCAGAATAAGTTGTTGTTTTCAAAAATTGTTTGGATAATTCTTCTAAACCCTTTGTGTTTCTAACTGTTGAAAGAAGTGTGAAAAACTGCATTCAGTTTAACAAGCAGATATTTTCAAAACCTGAATGAGAAACTGGATGAACTCAGTTTGCTTAGTAAAGAAACAGTGAGTCGTTTGCTTAAATATAGTCTGGACTTAAGTTTTTCACCTCTAAATTGGTTTGCAAGTGATGTGAAGACTAAGAACTCAATTTTCAGAGGAATGGCTGCCCAGGGAACTCCTGTATAAGTATTTTTGCCAGAAAAGGAGTAAATGAAATTGTTTAGGGAGATTTCCTTCCTTTTCTCTGCTATTCATGAATTATTAGGACATTTTGTTGTTTGTGGAGGCTCACCACTTGGGGTTTGCTTGACAATCCTTTGTCCAGTTTCTAAACAATCCATTTAAAAATAAAGTGAATAAATCCTTGCCACCCTGGAGAGGAAGATGCATTGTTTTCTATTATGAAATATTTTCCTTTGTTGCAAAGGACTTTGTTTTCCATCTCCTTTTTTATTCTCTGTTTCTTTGAATGGTAGACAGAGGAAGATTCTTAACAAAGAACTTTGGTAGTGAGTTGATCCTATTTGAGTCAAGAGATCAACTTTTCATTTGAAAATCCTGTCCAAGAAGACTATACCTTATAAATAGAGACCAGTGGTTCTTCTGATTGAAAAAAAAAACAAACAACTGTGTATAATGTAGGCAGAGATGAAAAGGCTGCTATATAAAGGCATAACTCTTTCCAAATTCAGTGGCTATTTCCTCCTTAATTTCTTTTTCCTTTTCAAAGTAGTCGTAGATATCAGACAACAATTTGGGCTAATAGCCTGGAAAAAATCATTATATTATTACAAAATCATTTTTTTAGGGAAAATGCAGAGCCTGAAAATCATAGTTTTCTGGTTTCCCCCTTGAATTTATATGGTTTTTGTTCACAGTGGACATTTCTTAGATTTGGAGCAGTAAGAAAAGGCTTTGAACTTCCTTTTCGTTTCCTCAGTGGTGATCTGAGCCATTGATTTTGGGTCGATTGGTTTCCCATTTCCAATAAAAAGAGAAGCAATAAGAATTGGACAGATTCTCTTTCAACAGTGGTAGTTTGGCTGTAAGGAAATTTCAGGTGGTAGCTTAAAAAATTTTAATGGTAACATGGGTGTACTAAAATATAGTAGAAATATATATGGATATAGAATTCAGTTCTTAAAAGTGTATTTTTTGGCTCCCATTTTATATATCAGGAAATGAATATAGCGTATCATTTTACAAGTATTATGTATTTCAGAAGAGCAATATTTAACTTAAAACATGAGGTTTCTTTGGAGTGAATGTATGTAGGTATATGTGTGCCTATGAGCACACAGTAATTATTTAAAAAATCTCTGATCTGAGTAGATTTTGATGATTCCATTTCTGAGCATTTTATAAGGTTAGGAGAGTGGGCTGATTGGTAACACCAAATAAGGAGGAAAAGTAGCCCACCAGTGGTCATCTCGAGGTCACCAGCTCATCTGTGACATCAAGTTAGTTCTGCTGAGAGCTAACAATGTGAAGCCCAGCTTATTCTGTCGGCTGCATGTGGATGTGGGTATTTTTCATCCCCGGCCAATTCCAATCAAGTTTTGTAGCAGGCAGTGCCAGTGTTTGCACACATGGACTAACACACTGTTTGGGGGATTGGGAAAGCAGTGTCTGTGGAGAGCTCACCTGGACTAGTGTGAGGCATGTATTCTTTTATAAATGTAAAGAAATGCGCCTGGGCATATGTTTTTAAATGTATGTAACTATTCAGAAATGACTTGCTCTAAAGTGTAATTATATGGAGACATGCACTTTCCAAAAGCCCCATGTTTGTACTCAGGACTCCTTTGTGTGGAATCAGTAATGTGCTACATCTGGCTCCTACTTACCGGGAAAGCTCTTTTTTAGATTTTCAGAAAATTTCCAAGCTGTTATTAAACATAGACATTTGTAAAGATTAAATTGTATAAACTTAGAATGTTAAAAACAAAGGTAATAAATGCTCCATGCTCTTTCCTTGCTAATTAATTTATTACAATTTTACTGTTACCTGTGCTCTCCAGGATTTGAAATAGCTCAACTGGAATTCCATCACCTTCACTAGCTTTGCTCGTAGTGATGTTTCCTAAGGCCCACTTGACTTCACATTCCAGGATGTCTGGCTCTAGGTGAGTGATCACACCATCGTGACTATCTGGGTCGTGAAGATCTTTTCTGTACAGTTCTTCTGTATATTCTTGTCACCTGTTCTTCTGCTTCTGTTAGGTCCATCCCATTTTTGTCCTTTATTGAGCCCATCTTTGCATGAAATATTCCCTTGATATCTCTAATTTTCTTGAAGAGATCTCTAGTCTTTCCCATTCTATTGTTTTCCTCTATTTCTGTGCATTGATCACTGAGGAAGGCTTTCATATCTTTCCTTGCTCTTCTTTGGAACTCTGTATTCAAAAGGGTATATCTTTCCTCTTCTCCTTTGCTTTTTGCTTCTCTTCTTTTCACAGCTATTTGTAAGGCCTCCTCATACAGCTGTTTTGCTTTTTTGCATTTCTTTTTCTTGGGGATGATCTTGCTCCCTGTCTCCTGTACAATGTCACGAACCTCTGTCCATAGTTCTTCAGGCACTCTGTCTATCAGATTTAGTCCCATATTAAAAACCAGAGACGTTATTTTGCCAACAAAGGTCCATCTAGTCAAGGCTATGGTCTTTCCAGTAGTCATGTATGGATGTGAGACTTGGACTATAAAGAAAGCTGAGCACCGAAGAAATGATGCTTTTGAACTGTGGTGTTGAAGAAGACACTTGAGAGTCCCTTGGACTGTAAGCAAATCCAACTAGTCCATCCTAAAGGAAATCAGCCCTGAATGATCATTGGAAGGACTGACGTTGAAGCTGAAAGTCCAATATTTTGGCCATCTGATGCGAGGANATAAAGAAAGCTGAGCACCGAAGAAATGATGCTTTTGAACTGTGGTGTTGAAGAAGACACTTGAGAGTCCCTTGGACTGTAAGCAAATCCAACTAGTCCATCCTAAAGGAAATCAGCCCTGAATGATCATTGGAAGGACTGACGTTGAAGCTGAAAGTCCAATATTTTGGCCATCTGATGCGAGGAGTTGACTCATTTGACAAGACCCTGATGCTGGGAAAGATTGAAGGCAAGAGGAGAAGGGGACGACAGAGGATGAGATGGTTGGATGGCATCACCAACTCAATTGACATGAATTTGAGTAAACACTGGGAGTTGGTGATGGATAGGGAAGCCTGGTGTGGTGTAGTCCATGGGGTCGCAAAGTGTCGGGCATGACTGAGCGACTAAACTAAACTGAATTGTGCTCTTGAGGGGGCTTCCCTGGTAGATCAGCTGGTAAAAAAAAAAAATCCACCTACAATATGGGAGATCTGGGTTTGATCCCTGGGTTGGGCAGATCCCCTGAAGGAGGGCATGGCAACCCACTCTTGTATTCTTGCCTGGAGAATCCCCATGGACAGAGGAGCTTGATGGGCTATAATCCATGGAGTCACAAAGAGTTGGACATGACTGAGCAGCTAAGCACAGCACAGCACATGCCCTTGAGGATGCTTGGCACTTCCTGTCTGTGGTGGACACATTGGTAGTATTCTGTGATGCATCTCTCTGTAGCTCTGAGTTCCCTGGCATCCGTTAATAATGTGAAATCAGGTGAACCAGAAAGCCAGGACATCCTCCCCCCAACTTTTTTTTGAGGCTTTTGATGTACAAAGAAAAGATGAAAAGGCCAGAATAGGTTAAAAAATCATGGTACATTTTAAATATTCACATGGAACAAATCTACATTTTAATACATAAAACAATGTATTATGGTTCTGTCTATAAGATTTTAAATTTTAGTAAAAAAATGATAATTCATAGTACATTAAAAGATGTGTCCTCCTGGACTTTAACCAGAGAAAAAGATTAAGTTTTTCTCTTTCAGTGATCTTGGCTTCTTTTCTGTCTGTGATGGTATGCCCTCATTTGGAGTTAAAAACAAAAGTCTTAAATTCAAGTCTTTTGTGAATGCCAGACTGGTTCACTTGGTACCTGCTCACTAGCTTGGGAGGCCTGGCCTTGTAAGATATGATTCTTCATCTCTAAAATGACCATAATAGTAATAATATTCATTGTATAAGATTGTAATGAATGTTCAATAAGATCATATACGGAAATCACAGTGACTATTCAAGTCATCTGCAAGTTGTAGTTTTTAGAAATCATCATTGTCATTATTGTCATAGCTTTATTGAGTACTTACCATGTGTCAGAACTTGTTTTAAGAACTTTGCATGTATTATCTCATTTAAACCTCAGACAACCCTCTAAAACTGGAAGAATACTAGCTTCCACTTAACAGATAATGAGACAGAATGAAGGCTTATATGTGAGGAGTGAGAATCTGAACTCCAGTTTGACTCCTAAAGTCCAAGCTCAAATATAGCAACACTTCCTATTTATTCCTTCATTATCCCTCACAAGGCATATATTAGGTGTTTAATAAATGTTTTGATTATGGTGCTTTTTTCTCAGATGGTCAGCCTCATTTCTTAGCTTCAGATCACCAAGGGTTCAAAGAGAATAATACCTGCTTAGAGGAAAAACTCTTAGCTTGCCCTGCAATAAGTTTACTGAAAAAATATACGCACACGCATATATGTATATGTACTTTTTAAGGACACTTTTTCCTGATCTGTATATGTAATATGCTATTAAGAGAAATTTAGTTTTAGTGCGTTGTAAATCTGTGTATGAACTTCTCCCAATGAGACATTATAATCTAGCACATGGAGACTGTACCCCTCTAATACGATTTATGTTTACAAATATCTGAAAATTCTTCCAGAAGAAGATTAAATTGTTTAGCTCAATATTTAATCTGTTACTTCCTTTCTAAAGACACCCCATGGACTCTGTCATGCATTTGGATGATACGAGGGGTATCGATCAGTCATAAAGCAAAAAAAAAACAAAGAAACAAAACCAGGAGAATGGCCAGCCCAGCATCTCTCATTTCCACCTTATAATTAAATTTTGATTTGAGCTGGTTTTGATTAATCTTATTTGTGAGTGTGTGAATTTGCGAGGACTGCTAAGTTTCTAAAGTTGCTGGGCATCGGTCTCTGGTGGATGGCTCAGCTAAAGAACAGTATGATTGTGTTTTTATGGTTTTCAGATATTTAATAGCTTCTTCCTGTCATTTTCTGAATGACTGAGTATGGTTCAGCCCCCTGGGAGCAGCGCCGCACCCGAGAGCTGGGAAGATGACGGAGGTCTGTGTACTTGACTGATTGCCTGAGTCTTAATTGTTCTCTTAATTAGCTGCAGTAGCAACTGCATCTGGGGAGAGATCATGGTATTGGTAAACAGCTCCACCTTGGAGCTCACAGTAATGCCTTTTGGAGTCCTGACAGTGAGGAGCTCGTGGGCTGGGCTGGTCTCTCCTAGAAGTCAGGCACCCACCAAATTGGCAGTCCCCGAGGCTGATGCGCCCCTTGTGTGATCTGGTCACTTGGGCCCCTGGGTAGCAGGCCTCCAACTGTTTGTTCTTAAACAAATTAAGTTTTAATATGCAAAAAACTGGTTTTATTGGGCTGGATGGACTAACAGGTAAACAAAAGGATGAGAGGCCTGGAGAAGGAGAAGGTGCCTGGCTAGGAAGGCTGTCTTGGGAGCCGGATGCCCAGACGAGGACTGCTGTCAGGAGGACGGCTCCTCCTACCAATCTGTGTTTTCTCAGGAAGGAGTCATGGAGAGGTTCAGCTCAGCTTGTCTCCAGGTGTGGCTTGGACCCCGAAACCTGGCCTCGCCTTATTCTTATTACCTGATTGGGATTTCTCTTTTGTATTTCTTCACTGAGGTGTTGCCCTGAGACACGAGACTTAACCCCTAACCCTCTTTTTCCCCCTAAATAAGAGAGTTATCTAATCTGAGGGGTTTGGGACCTGAAGAGTGAAAAGTCCAGGAGGTGATTCAGCTTGTTCTTTTTATGAGTGACAGCACTTTATTGTCATGATGACCCAATTGCTATATTTTAGAGCTGGTAGAACCAGTTCAGACTCACATTCATGTACAGAATGGAAGGGAAAAACAGGTGCTTAGGTGGCAAATTGCAAGGTCAGCACCTAAAACATTTCAAAGGTTTACAAAAAATAGTAAAAAAAAAAAAAAAATGTCCTGGAGATGTAATGTGATCTTAAAAATGAGATGAACCAGTTTTCTGTTGGAGAAGGTAATGGCACCCCTACTCCAGTACTCTTGCCTGGAAAATCCCATGGATGGAGGAGCCTGGTGGGCCGCAGTCCATGGGGTCGCTAAGAGTCGGGCACGACTGAGCGACTTCACTTTCACTTTTCCCTTTCATGTATTGAGGAAGGAAATGGCAACCCACTCCAGCGTTCTTGCCTGGAGAATCCCAGGGACCAGGGAGCCTGGTGGGTTGCCGTCTACAGGGTCGCACGGAGTTGGACACAACTGAAGCGACTTAGCAGCAGCAGCAGTTTTCTGTATTCCGCAAGTGACTAAATGAGAATCCACCAATGTAGGACTCAGGGACACAGGATGAATCTATGAGATCTCAGGCAAAACATTTTCCTTTTCTACATAAAATTCCTCTTTGACATGAATGGATAGATGATATCTACTCCAAATACTTGCCACGAAGCTTAAATAAGATGGTAGCAAAGCTTTCAAAATAAAAGGCATTATTTAAAATAGGCTTTAGATAATTGTGTCTGTCTACATTTTGTGGTCAAGTTGCAGAACTCTCATGGCCACAGGTATGTTTTTAAACAAGAACTGGTCTCAGATGTTATGGCATTTCATGAGCAAGTATCATAATTGGCTATCTCTTGCCTTGTTTTTGTTGTTTTAGTGGCTAAGTTGTGTCCAGCTCTTTATATATATATAAATATATATATAAATAAATATATATGTGTATTTTATTTATTTACATTTTACTTGTTTACATTGTTTCCAGTGTTCCAGCATTTCAAGGAATATTTGCATTAGTATTAGAATTGGTGTTTAGTATTCCCTCTAGAATTCTCTTACAGTGACCAAAGCCAGTGTTGTTTTAGTTGCTAAGTCGTGTCCAACTCTTTTGTGACTACATGGACTGTAGCCTGCCAGCTTCCTCTGTCCATGGGATTTCCCAGGCTCTGTGACAACCTAGAGAGATGAGTTGGGGAGGGAGGTGGGAAGGGAGTTCAAGCGGAAGGGGACACATATGCCTATGGCTGATTCATGTTGATGTATAGCAAAACCCCCACAATGTTGTGAAGTAATTGCCCTCCAATTAAAAATATATATAATACAAAATGTTGAAAACAAAAAACAAAAGGAATACTGGAGTGAGTTGCATTTCCTTCTCGAAGGGATCTTCGCCACCCAGGGACTGAACCTGCATCTCCTGCATTGGCTGGCAGATTCTTTACCACTGAGTCACTAGGGAAGCCCTCATCTCTTACCTTGCTCTTAATTTGTCATTTTTCCCCCCAACTGAGCAAACCTCACTTAAAAAAAAAAAACCTCTAAGTTCACCCCTCTGCCTGCTTTTGTCAATAAAGTTTTATTGAGATACATGCTCATTTGTTTACATGTTACCCATGACTTGTTTGTCCTACAACAGCAGAGTTCAGCAGTTGCAACATAAATCGTGAAAGAAACCATACGACCTGCAAAGTCTAAATGACCTGTCCAAATGCGTTTAAACTCCCCAGTAAGTGCTATTATTCCCTCTAGCAAAGCGCTGTGCTTTAACTCTTTAAGGCCTGAGTGTTACACCAAGGAGAGTCTGCCAGGGTGTATATAGGTATTAGGCTTTTGGTTTTCACCGCAGACAAGGACACAGCCTCCCTGGAGGGCTGGTGTGTGCAGGGCATGTTCACCTTCAGAGATAGGACTTGCAGGCCTGTCCTTAGCCAGTCTTCTCTCCAAGACCCAATTCCTGTAAAGTGGGATCTAACTGGACTCTTGTATTTGGTTCTTCTCTAAGCTGATGCCAGCACTGTTTTCAGTCACTCAGTAGTGTCCGACTCCTTGCAACCCCATGGATTGTAGGCCTCCAGGCTCCTCTCTCCATGGGATGCTGCAGGCAAGAATACTGGAGTGGGTTGCCATTTCCTTCTCCAAGGAATCTTCCCACCTCAGGGATCAAACCTGGGTCTCCTGCATTGCAGGCTGATTCTTTTCCACTGAGCCACCAAGGAAGCCTGATGGCAGCACTACTCGCTTGGAAAAACATATGCTCATGCTAGGGGAAGAGATTCTGAAAGCCTTCAGTCATGAGCAGAGCTGCAAGGTGGCTTCTGAGAGGGCACTGTCGGAATCCCCTGGCTCTCAGGTGTTTCCTTACCCTTGAGTGCAATTCTTTTTGGCATCTTCGAGAAGAAAGGGAGAAACTATCTCAGTACAGCTGAAATATCCAAAAATTATGTATTCATGAACACAGATAAGAACACTGTGAATACAGTTTCACTAGTTTTCCCTAGTCTGTCCTCTCTTACCATCCCACACCCTAGATCTTCATCTGTCTTTAGTGTTGGAGAAAAATACTCATTCTCACTTTACTTTTACTTCAATGGAGACAATAACTGATGTATTGCTCTCTTTTTCTCTCTGTCCACTCCCCCAAATAGACCTTTGTGTTCTTCTTCTGATAAAATAAATGAAAAGGCAAGAGTACATCACAAGTTTTGATATTAAGTCTCTACCTTATTTTGCTCTTTCCTATCTCTTCTCTTACAGATGGGAAGGCAGAAATCCAATAAAAGTAAAAAAAAAAAAATATAGAAGAGGAGAAAGGACACCTATGGTAATACAAAGATGAATTGAAGCCAGGTAGTGTTGGGACTTAATCTATTTAGAGTTTCAGTATATTAGTGGTTTTGGTTTTTGATTTAGAAGGGCAAAAGAGAAATCCTAAGCTCCCATCTGGAAAATGAAACTTCTGCCTGTCAAGATAAAACTCACAGGGGAATTCAGCAAGCCTCCATACTCTGGAAGATGCTTAGCCAAGTAAGCCTTTGCTAGTTCCCGGCCTCCACAAAAAGAATCAAATGATGTAAAAGTTGGCCTATGGCTTGGAATATAAACTTGGGGGAAACTAGTTTGCTGAATTCAGGACCCTGGATTCAAGTTCAGTGCTCTGTTCTTGATGCCAGTTCAGTTCAGTTCATTTCATTTGCTCAGTTGTATCCTACTCTTTGCAACCCTGTGGACTGCAGCACCCCAGGCCTTCCTGTCCATCACCAACTCCCAGAGCCTGCTCAAACTCATGCCCATCGAGTTGGTGATGCCATCCAACCATCTCATCCTCTGTTCTAATGAGTNGCTTTCTAATTTCAACCCTCCCTATCTTTCTGCTACATAAACTGGTGAAGGACGAATCGAAAGTAATTGGTGTTGACTCTGAGATCTTAACCTGCTAAGATAGGCTCCCACTTGAGTCCTAGTTGAAGTTCAGTCTATGAAATGTAAAGAAATAGTTTGTTAGCCTACAGCCTACAAGTTCGTGGAGCTCTGCAGGGGAAGGGTGTGCGGAAGACCAGGGCACTTGGATTAAACCATTGCAGTTCCTTGGCTCAGCCACAGAATATCACCTTTACATCATGTACTACCTCTCTGTATAACAACATTTCCTAGGGGGTGGAAAAAGAGGGATTTGTTTTTAAAGAAGCTACCTTTAAAAGCACAGAATTGTCTCAGTCAGTGCTTCAGTTAAAGCAGTTCCATGTTATAGAAATCACTGTTATTAAAAAAAAAATCTCCTTTCTACTCTTCTGCCAATTTTTCCAGATTATTGTTATTGTTTGCAGCGTTTACTGCTTTTCTCCATTTCTTCTTTAGTATACCCCATACAGTTTTATAAATTACACCTTTTTCTTTAAAATATTTGAAACTTGTCGATTTTATTTCACCAGTTTAGAGATTCAAGTTTAGAAATTGTTTTTTACTGAACTATTCTTTAAGTTCTTTGTACTGTTTTAGTCTTTAGGATCTTCACACACCTGACTTCATGTAATCCCATAATAACCCCCCTTTTCCTTCTCCCCTTATGTTGCCCCTCTCCTTCCACCTCCCCACTGGTCACCACTAATTTGTTCTCTGTACCTGTGAATCTGCTTCTTTTTTGTTTTATTCACTAGTTTATTGTATTTTTAAAATTCCACATATGAGCGATACCATATGATATTTGTCATTCTCTGACTTATTTCACATGGCATAATGCCTTCCAAGTCAATCAGTGTTAATGCAAATGACATTAGTTACTTCTTTTTATGGCTAAGTAGTATTCCACTGTGTGTATATATACACCACATCTTCTTCATTCATCCACCTCTTGTTGGACATTTGGGTTGTTTCCATACCTTCCTTTAAGTTACCTAATACCGAATCTCTCATATTCATAGAAGGCTCTTCATAAAAGAAAGTAAAACTTAGCTCTATTAATGGTTTGAGTATAATAACTTTCTAAAAGACTGAACACTGAAGACCTGCTTTGTGGGGAAGACATTGTGGAGAGAAGCCAGCTGTTATTGAAGAGTCATTGTGCATGGAAAAGACAGTAACAGGAGGATCCCTGATGGGGACGGTGGGCATAAATAGACAGGTTAACTCCCAGAGATCAGTGGAATGGTCAACCACCTAGCTATTTACACAACAGGTGTTTTTGAGGTTCTTTGTGTATGAGCAGTCCTGTAGTTATCATTTTCCTGAACACATGTTACTGCCTTTGGAAGGAGAAATCAACAAGCCATCAGGTCATAGGGATCTGTGGACCTCAGAAGTGCTGCGGGGCTCTGGGACTTCTGGAAGCATCCTGGACATTTGACACCCTGGAAAAGATGGCTGTAACCTGTCCCTTGTCTTCGGTTTTTATTTTAATCTCTGCTATTGGTTGGGAGGAAAAGGAACCCAGTGGCAAATTTTGCATCTCTAGGAAGTGCAAACCATGGTGAGGGAGTCATTTCCTGGCAAATATTCACATTTACCCTTTCTTCATTCATTCTGTTTGGAACACACTTCACCTAGTAGCTGCTCAGATGAAGAAAATCCCCCAGGGTCCTTGGTACCTATGAGCTTTGATTGCTCCTGGAACTCATGCTTCTTTTTGGATGTGCTTTGTTCATTTGGTAATTGGACTGTTAATTCAGCAGTGGCTCTGGCCAATAGCTATTAATTATCACTTTGCTCTCATCTTCCCATAGCAATTATTAATTAAACTACTCAGAGAGTCATAATGAGAAATTCAAGGCTGTGATAATATTTAGGAAGCAATGTCCCTTGGTTTTGAAGGTCTGCGTTCTGTTCCAAAGGCGTTCTGTTCATTGTTTAATTCACAAACATTTATGGAGCCCCCTGTAGATAGAAGGCCCCATGCCAAGAAGCTCATGCTCTAGGGAAGAATTGCAGATCATCATGTTTTTTTTGTTTTTTGTTTTTTTTTGATCCAGCTCTTAATTCCTACTACTTTTCCTTTTTCTACCCTGTGCCATTCCATGGAGGATCAAGCCCAGCTTTCCTTCTACCTTCATTGCCTACTGTTCCCTCCCACAACCTTAAGAGCACTTGGGTTAATTGCTCCTCTTCAGAGTTCCTATGGTAACCTTGTATAAGCCTCTGTCATAGAACCAATATTTTATCATCATTAAGAAAAAACAACACCTCAACTGCTTCACCCACCCTCAACAAATTTTTCCAAGGTTGAAAATAACATCCTTTTCATCTGTGTATCACCAACACATAGCACAAGGCTGAGCTAATTCTTGGTGTCTGGTAAATATTGAGGATTTTCAGTTGTTTGTGAAGATTAACCACTATGTGCAGACTCAGTTCTAGGAAAAACAGAATGGGGATAGGGAGGAAAAACCTAGACCCAAGGAAAGGGCTGAGCAGGGCCCTGGGTCATAGCCTTTGATGGAAGCCAAGTTTTATTTATCTAGTCGCTTATGTGAAGAGCCAGCCCACCTTACGGCCAGCCAAAAGCAGCACAAGCATTTCTGCTCAAACTGCCCACCATCCCCAACATCAGCTCATGCTCAGCCCCCTCACTGTTCCTTGCTCTTGCCTTCTATGGGTCTCTAATCCCTGGTGTCCGAGCTCCAGCAGTAAATGCTCACCTCAGAGCTTTCTTCCTCTGTGGACTGCTTGGACATGGTTTTCGTTAGCAGTTTGATCCCTAGCCCTCTCCCTTGGACGTACTTTGGCCCTTAACCTCTCTTCTGAGTCCTAGGACTTGGACCCAATATGGCTGGCTGTCCCTATGGTATGATTTCAGGGTCCTGAAAAAACCTTGAGGAGTTAGTCACTCCTCCACACTCTCCACGTTTCCTTCCTTAACATTCAGCCATCACAGTGGCCTCCAGAAAGACTCACTGCATTGGTTTAAAATGCTAAGGCACAGAAGGGGTAATTTAAGTGTCTAGCATGTGTAATCCGGAGAAGGCAATGGCACCCCACTTCAGTACTCTTGCCTGGAAAATCCCATGGGTGGAGGAGCCTGGTGGGGTGCAGTCCATGGGGTTGCTAAGAGTCGGACATGACTGAGCAACTTCACTTTCACTTTTCACTTTCATGCATTGGAGAAGGAAATGGCAACCCACTCCAGTGTTCTTGCCAGAACAAGGGAGAATCCCAGGGACAGGGGAGCCTGGTGGGCTGCCAGCTATGGGGTCGCACAGAGTTGGACACGACTGAAGCGATTTAGCAGCATAAGTAATATGTACAAATAATTTGAGAGAAACTTTTGGTTGGGAGGAAGAATAGACAGCTGGTGAGCGGAAGATGGTAGTTTTGTTGACCGACTCTTGTGGTGGGAAGAAGAGCTAGAAAGATGAGCATCACCCATGCTGTAAAAGCAGAAGACGCTAGTGGACGTGTGTGTTTTTTTTTTTTTTTTTTTTTGCCACTCAGTATCTATTCACCTTTCTTCTGGTAAAGAACTATGATTATCCTCTTGGGAACTTAGCCAACATATATCCTTTTTGTTTAAGCCAGTTTCAGCTGTCATTTTTTCCCTGTCACTTCAATCAAGGTGTCCTGGTTAACTGAATAACTAGAGAAGACATCCCTGAGTAGTGGCAGAGTAGGCAACATCCACTCCCCACCGTGGTCCTTCCTATAAGTGGGGCCATATTTAGGCTTTGCCACCAGGTCAGTGTAGATGATATTAATGATGTTATACTGCATCATCTCAGGTAAGAGGCAGAGGTGTTCACTGGGGGAACACCTCTTTGCAGTGTGAGCATGTGGCGTGGGCAGGCCATTCCCACAGCAGCAGGCATCTAGGAGGATCTCTTGTGTGCTGACAACTGACACACAAAGATGATGGAGATATATCCTCTGCTGCTGCTGCTGCTGCTAAGTCGCTTCAGTCATGTCCGACTCTGTGCGACCCCATAGATGCGGAACTTAAATCTCACAAAGCCTTGCTTCTTCTGTGCTTTGAAATTAGTCCTCAGCGCAGAGTGTATCCTTGGGAAACATTAAATAAGAGAAGGACAGATTCCAGTATTGACAGCACCATTTGTAATTAGTTGGTGGTACAGCTGTAAAGAATCTGCCTGCCAATGCACAAGACGTGGGTTATGTCCCTGGGTTGGGAAGATCCCCTGGAGTAGGAAATAGCAACCGGCTCCAGTATTCTTGCCAGGAAAATTCCATGGACAGAGGAGCCTGGCAGGCTACAGTTTGTGGGGTTGCGAACAGTCGAAAAAGACTAAGCAACTGAGCACACACACGTGCATTTGTATATCGAGATGGGTTTTATGTTCTGGCAGATTTTCTTGGGGAAAGGAGATCCTAACTTTTCTTTTCTAAGTTCAAGTCAGAGGCTTCTCAGACCCTGTATGTAGGCCCCTCTCTCCTGATGTTTCCAGCCTCTCTCATGATAGCCTGTTGCCAAAGTTCTAGGACTTAATCTTGCCCAAGCCTTTTTCCAGTCACAGATTGGTAACTCCTGTGAGTGTGTCATGTGTGTGTGTCTGCACGTGTGCATGTACATATGGTCCTCTGTGAAGATGATGTACTGAGAGAGGTATGCCAACCCAGTCAGCAGAAAAGAGAGTAGAATGCTGTGAAACTGTTAACCATTCTTTTCCTGACTCACCATCAGCAACAGCCGCTTAACTAACTTTCTGCTAGTCTTCCAGGGCCTTTGCATGTTCAAGATCCTCAAGGCCTTCTTATTCAGTAAGTTCTGAGAGCGCCCAGGGGGCACAGCCAGGGATAGAAGGTGCTTCTTTCCCAACCCTGTTCCCCTCCTGATCTGTCTGCCTTTGATGACAAGCATTTAGAGCCTTCTTTGTGGGCCGCCCTTTCATTAGAGGAGTTAATGCAGTTTCCTCTACAGCAAATTTGAGGGCGGGGTGAATCATCCTCCAGTGTCTAGTTGAGTGCCCCAGGCTTAGGAGAGTCTCACAAGTTTGCTGCTCCTCACTGCTGCTTGTCTTCCCTGTGCAGCAGCTTCGCAGCTTGGCCTCATGCTCCCTGAATTCTTAGTGTTTCTCGCAAATGCACTCAATTGTTCCACAGTCCCGCAAAGGTCATATGGTCCATGCACCAGGCATGTAATTTGCTGATCCCATGATTAGACATGCATACAACCTCAGTGCTATTAAAATGAACTCTGCAGTTGGCTTTTGGATAGCTTTCCCCTAAACAAACCTCCTAGGCACATGTGCATGGCATTAGTCCTCAGCTCACTCTGGCCTGCAGCACACTGGCGTGGAATACTTTTGCTGTGTGGTACTTCCATGGCTGGGAGCAGCTCAGGTTTCTGTGATCAAGTGTATCTCGGTCCTGAGTGCCTTCCTTGAACCCACAGTCCCAAGGTGAGAGGTACCTCATGCTTAGTCTCTTGTGGTTTGCTGTTGAACTTGGGGGAAGATTTCCTGCTTCTTTCTTTCTTTGATGCTGTTCTTTTGTTGTCTTGGCAACTAGAATAATAATCTTAAATGTCTATGTTTGTATATTCTTTGGAGACTATTTTGTCACAGATTTTTCCAAGAATACCTGTCTCGTGATGTGTTGATTACTCCTGTGTGTCTTCTTTTTGTGTGTGTTTGTGAGTGTGTGTAAGTGCACACTTGTTTTCTGCATTTGGGAGAAAGAAATGTTAGCATGATATAACCAGCTCTGGGTTGAGGATCAAGAGTCCTCGGTTAGTACAGGGCACTTCACCTCTCTGGCCTTCAGTTTCCCAGATCAAATGGACTGGATGATTTCTATAATCTGTGAACTGCCACGACCCTAAGCCAAAATTAGGCAAAAATGTGCAATAACTTGCCAGGATTCTTATGAGAATCTTCTCCATTATGCATGGGAATTTTCTGATTCTTTACTCTTTCCTTGACCAGAATAGTGTTCATTTGCTGAAATACAGTTGCTTCATTTACCTCAATCATTCGTACTTTGGGGGAGGGGGTGAATGTTTCCAAGTAAACATGAACCTGGCAGAAAGCTGAGGCTGTCTTAAGTCTTTGTTTCACCATGGTTGGAACGACTATCATGGCCATTCCTCTCTCTGGTTTTTAATAGAGCTCTTGCACTTGATCCCTCTCTCCTGCAGCTGGCCGCCCTCCGCCCCTTTTTGTCCCTTATCAGCTTGAAAACTTAGAGAAACTTTAGGTGTCCTTGAGGAAGTGAGTCCTCACGGGACAGCAGTCCTCTGGGAGGGTGGAGATTTTAAACACTGGCTTGAAATCCCTGACATATGACACAGAGGTGCTTCCTTCAGTCTTGGCTTTGGACTTGTTTGATTCTGCTTTGGGCCCATGGATAGTGGCTGCTGGGGAGTCTATGGTGCCTGTGACATGATGGCTCCTCTTTGGCCATAATGTGTTTATCTGAGAACTGGAACTGGAATATCACCCAGGGTAAGTTTTCTGTACATCACTGGACAGTAAAAGCAACATACATAAGAGAGCTCTCTTCCTTTATTGTAGCATTTAGATAGGAAACAGAACTATCAAAAGTGTATGATAGGAACTTAAATGATAAGTGTGTATTTATCATCTAAAATAAATGATATTTTAAACGATAACACTGTACCATTTGTTTAAAAAAAATGTCAGAATACTTTCTTACTGGGGAGTAAATGGCTGCTCCCTTGAGTTTCTTATGTGGCCATGCTGCCATAGTCTTCCTGGTCATTACTCCTCATGATCCTGGCATAGTAGGTGGCCTCTAGCACCTTGATTCACCTCTTATGACTGCTGTTCATTCCTGCAGGTGGACTCATGTACTGTGCCGCTTGTTAAATATCTCAAGATAAATGTAAATGACAGTAATAGTGATGGTTTACTGAGCTCATACTATGTGCTTGGGACTGACTTTAAACTTTGGAGGCAGTGGCTGTGTCTCCATCTTTAGGATCTGGCACACGTAACACTGCATAGATGTTTTCTCAGTAGTAAACGATCTCCTCTGATCCCATCAGTGATATGTCAAGGCATGTGTTTTTAACCTCATTTTATAATTGCTAGAAAGGAGTCCTGAAGAGTCCAAATAACATTCCCTGGGTCCACTGAAGGGGTAATGAAGTGACAAGTTTAACCCAGGGAAGTCTAGCTCTCCTAGAGTGCTCTGAGATGTTCTAAAACGTTTCTGTCCCTGCCAACTTGAATGCTGCCTCTATTTGAGGTAATTTGGTTTGAAGTTCCCTGTGTGTGTGTGTGAAATGGTGCAAGAGGGAGGGGTTGTGGATCCAGGAGAAGGGGCCCTAAGATCATCGTGAGAGGTTAAAACACATGCCTCTCCCCCATATTGTAAGATACTTCCCTTCCAGAAGTGGAGAAAAAGAAAAAGGTCTGTATGAGAAGAGATTGGAAATTAGCCAACCTACCACATTACCCCATGTGGATATAAAAAAGGGAGCGTCTATTTTCCAGATGTACTGCGTGCATGCTAAGTTGCTTTAGTCATGTCTGACTCTTTGTGACCCTATGGACTGTAGCCCACCAGGCTCCTCTTGTCCATGGGATTCTCCAGGCAACATGGTATGTGTTGCTATGCCCTCCTCCAGGGGATCTTTTCTGAGTCAGGTATCGAAACTGCATCTCTTAAATTTCCTGCATTAGCAGGTGGGTTCTTTACCACTAGAACCACCTGGGGAAGCCCACCAGATGTACTAATAGTTTCTAATTAAGGCAAGGATATATCAGTGTGATTAAATATTTGGACATCTTTTTTTTTTTTTCTGAGTTAAATGAGGCCAGAGCAACTGGAGAAAGTGGCTCAGAACAGGAAGCCTGGGTTTCTAAGGACAAACATCTCTAGTTTCAGAGTTTGTGTATATGCCTCTTGGTGGCTTGCCCTGGCTTACTAACATTGTCAGAGTTGCATAGAGATAGGGTGCAAAAGTCTAGGGCTGTGTTTTAGTAGTTACAGTTGATACAATTTGTTAAAAGGTATTAAATTAATGTCTGTCTCATTTTGGAACTTTTGTGTAGATGGGCATAGCTTTCAAAAACACTGTTAACCTATGATGATAGCTATCATTATTCAACTCCTCCTCTGTCCTGGGCTTTACATGCTTTTATCTCATTTAGTGTTTTCTACACCTTTATGTGATAGTTATTTCAGTTGTGAGAGATTGGACCTCAGTTCTTTACTGTCTGTGTGGTTTACAAAGACTTCATGGGAAGGAGTGGTGATAGAGTCCATTTCTACCTACTTGACTTTAGATTATGCAACTGCTTTGGCCAGTGAGATCTTAGCAGACGTGACTTGACCAGGGACTTCAGATGTGCTTGCAGTTTGCTGTCCCTTGTGCTCCTGTGACTTGCTGTGAGAGGAACATCCCATGGGTTGTCATTGGTTTGAGGAGAAAATGTAAACACGTGAACCTGACCTAAAACCTAGAGCTGAGCCCTGCTAACTCAGGCCAATCCCAGTAGACCTACAACTACTGGCAGACCTGTGAGCAAGGGAGTCAGTGTTTTCTACAGACAGTGAGATTTTTGAGATATCTGTTATGCAGAAAAAGCTAAATACAATCTTAGTTTCTAAGAGTAGCTGCTGGGGTTCAAAGAAGTTAAGAAGCTTGTTCAGAATCAGCAAAGTAGCACAGTACAGAGAAGCTGGATTCAAATCATGGTCCACCTCATCTCAGTTATACAGTTGTTTGGAAGAAGTGTCCATATTGGAGCAATCTTAAGGTTAAATAACATAATGGATGTATTAGAAGTGCCTCCCAAGCCTGATACCTAGTAGAGAGGAGAGTCAGTGAGTTAGAGGACAGTTGTCAGAGAGAAGCTGATACGATCTCTGTCGCCTCTCTTCTTTGAGAATGTGGTTCTTTAACATAGGAGTGAAATTGCTCCTGGAGACATTTCAAGTTGCTGTGGCAACTGGCAGCCCTGAACGTCACCTCGTGTCATTTCCCTCTCAGTCCCATTAACTGTGGTGCCCCTCCTGGGTCATAACAGACTGAGCCTTCAACAGATCTCTTTCCTGAATGTTTAATATACTTGAGGCTTATTGAGATTCTGCATAGGGTGTCACATTTTTCTTTTATTAATTGTAATGAGAGTTATTTTTGTTGTCCTAAATATAAAACCTCCCTCTCAGGAGTTCTGGGGACCATTATAGACATGAAGAACTCAACACTCCTCTGTTCTTATAACAAGCCTAGGAGGGAGGCAAAGCAGGAGCCACTTAATCAGAATTGTAATGTGAGATGAAACTCCTGAAAGCTTTAAAATGGAAAACTCCAAGTGAAACAAATTAGGAAGCTAAAGCTTGGTTGCTGTTGTCAAATCAGCCCCGTAGGGAAGGGCTCAGGACACACAAAGGAGAAAGGAGGAAGAAGAAAGGGAAATAGAATGAGACAGAAAATGAAAATGGGGAGGAGGACCAGAAGGATAAAGGCAGGTTCTGAAATCTAAAGACAACCTCTGCTGGGTGGGCAGTTGCTGCCATAGTCTGCCAGCAAGCTGCCCCGTTGAGTTGGGGCCACATATATATAGCTTTAGAGCTGTGTACATATCCCCAGGACTGACCCCAATTTAAAGGGATGATGATGAGAGCTGAAGTTACCTCCCTGTTGAGTAGCAGCCAGCCTTGCATTTATGTCCTCACACCAAGGGCAAAATCACTTTGGAAAATTCTTCCCCAACTGCTGTCCTTATCAAACTCTTTTATGTAAAGCATTTAAAATTAACTCTTTTCAGCCTGAGTGCAATGACTCTGCATGCTGTGATTTAATCTTGGCTGACTTTCTCTTTGTGACTGTCTTCTTCTAAGGGCATGCAGGGAAGGTCCCTGGTACGGTGTGTTTGTCTGTCTTCCTTTCTCCCTGAATTCTCGAGTCTTTCTTTAGATGGTCTGCCCTTCAGGAGGCCGACCTCAGAGGTACTCCCTTTCTGTGGTGAAAGAGATGTGCTCCACCCCACCTTTAAAGCTAAGTGAAAACTGGAGTAAGATTGAGGGCAAAAAAGGCTACTGCAGCCTTTCTAGTCTGGCCAAGAGGAGTCCTGACAGGCAGCAGAGCTCAGCAGGGCTCAAGATCCATCTTGGGATTTGGGACCAAAGCTCCAGCTCTAATAAAAGGCAACAGTTCTCATTGTTGTCCTCTGTGTGTGTAGGGATTTGGACCGCTCCTGGGATGATGTGGCTGAAACTGGGGTTCTGGGATTCCTGGACCTCCCGGGACAAGTGCCTTAATTTTTGAAGCTCAGTTGATTATGAGACTTGCTCATCTGTAGCTTCCCATACTCATCAGGAACAGATGTAAAAAATCCAGCACATTCACAACTCCCTCATGCTAAGATCTGAAGGACTGATAGTCCTCCCTGCAAGCAATACTTGTTAAATGGTCAAGAATGAAACTTAAATTTTGTTTCATTTGTTTGAGTCACAGTGCACAAAGAAGGGAAAAATTTGGGGAACAGTGTGAATTTAGGCAACGATAACCTATGTTAACATAAGTGAAACCATATGTCTATTTGTGATATAAGGCTTGCCCCTAATTTTTCATCATCCTGAGTCAGGACTCATGAAACCCTGGGTAGTGATCATTTTTTAAATAAAATTGTGCCTTTTGGCTATCTCACACACAACATGATTTCATGAGGGAATCCTCATATAAGTGTGGGAGGATTGGGATGGGTGTTGAAAGATTCATTATCCTATCTTTATTTCTGAGAGAAAGAACCTTTGGAATAAAGGCAGATTGTTCACATAAATCTTAAGTCCTAATTTCAGGGAGTTTTCATATTCCTAGAATATCTAATTTTGGAAGGCAAGGTGAGGTCTTTCCATTTTAAGGATACTCCAACAAATGATCTGATTGTTGAAATTTTGAGTGGGCAAACTGTTTGACCTTGTTATTACTGTATAGCCCTATGCACTTCTCTTAAACCACTGTAAGTCATTTTCTTTGGTCTAACCCAGTGTTGCTCAACATCTCCACTGTTGACATTTAGAGTCAAGCAGTTCTTTGTTGTAGGGGCTGTGCTGTGCATTGTAGGAAGTTTAGTAAAATCACTGGCCTCTGTCTATTAGCTTCTAGCAGTATACTACTTCTCTCCTTCCACCCGCAGCCCAACCAGAAACATTTATCAAATTTTGCCAAATTTTCATATGGCCAAATGGCCCCAGGCAAGAACCACTTGCTTATCAGTACCCTCTGGGGATTAACATAGGGAACTCTGCTGGCATACTCCTCATCAGCTGCACAGTGAGCTCCCTGCTTTCTTGGATGCTGTTTGAAAATGGCACGTATGCAAACATGCACACAGCAGAGTATTCGGGGAGCTTATTTCTTTAGGTTTACTCATACCTGGCACAGTATCAGAGCGAAATTATTTAAGCATCTTAAGGAATAAGGTAATAGTTATTCCCCAGCAGCAACACAGAAGGTGATACAGCTGAACACATGTCATATAATCAGATTTTTAAAACTCCAGCTCATCAATTGATGATGATAATATGCTTGGGCATTGCCCATGTTGTTAACCTCAGCAATCAAAATAAAGTAATTATACTAATTACACACCTCTCAAAACCCAGCTCACTGTCCTTGTGCATGAGAAGAAAACTGCCACTGTCACTTCGTGCAGTTCCGATATCCCACAGAGGTTTTAGTAACTCATCATGAGGCTAGAGTTGTCAGGGAAAGGAGGATTAGAGGTGAATCCATGGGGAGATGGATGGCCTTTTCATTCAGGAATGGCCTTACACGCCGGAGATAGTTGCAAGTAACCGGCTGAGCCTGATGTTCTGGAACCAGAGATTTAAGGCACCTCAGGCCAGCGAGCTGTGACTGTCTGAAGTGTTCTGGCCGACAGAGTCAGTCATCCACTTGAGCCATTTAGTGGTGAGAGAGCATTAAGGGAATTGCCAGTAAATGCACAGCTATCAGAGACCTCTGGTCGGGAATTGAGGAGGCAGTGTGCAGACCTGCAAGGTGGCCACATTTTGTCACCAAATGTCTTGAATGGATAGCCAGACTAAGTGAGAAATATGTGGCAAATCTGAAACTAAACGTGGTCAAGAGAAGCCTAGTTATTGAATCAGAGATGGAGATGTTATAAGATATGAGTCCTCAGACATGGGATCAGTGAATGGAAATTTGAATAAGGGTAGAGAGTATTGTAGCTTGAAAAAGGGAACTAGAACTATAGTCCTAGTATCAGAACTCTATTGAGTTCTTATAGTTTTCAGTTCAGTTGCTCAGTCGTGTCGAACTCTTTTCTGCAATCCATGCGGTTGCAAAGAGTCGAATACAACTGAGCTACTGAACTGAACTGATAGTTTTTGAAAACCGTGGTACTCAAGCATTGTTTCCAAGAATTATGTTCATTGTGGCTTTGAACACCATGAATTTGAATTCCTTCAAATTCTGACCTAGAGAATGACATCACATTTCCCAAATTTCCTACTTTACATAATTAGGTGATTATGTGTTACCTTGCTTCCAGGTGGCTTAGTGGTAGAATCTGACTGCCAATGCAGGAGACACTGGAGACTTGGGTTCGGTCCCTGGGTCGGGAAGATCCCCTGGAGGAGGAAATGGCAACCCACTCTGATATTTTTGCCTGGGAAACCCCAGGCCAGAGGAGCTTGGCAAACTATAGTACATGAGGTCATGAAGAGTTGCACATGACTGAGTGACTGAGCTACACACGCATGCATTCATTACCTCAATAGTCAAATGACACATGATATCTAAAATAATATGCATAAAAGCATTTACTATGAGATTGTTACAAAAGTAGGAAAAATGAATTAATCCACGTCATAGTAGGAAAGGGGTCAATGGGGGAAATGTAGCAAAACAAAGGGACAGAAATTTGGCAAAGCCACCAAAAACCTGGGAAGACTTCTATGGTATAAAAATAACCATAGATCTGACAGACTAAACAATAAAATTGCTCAGCTAATTAGTATCTTACATTGAGTGACTTAAGTGAAGATAAGTTGATGGGAATAATTGACAATGCACACAAAAATTAACTCAGCACTCAAAACATTACAGAAATAGAAGGAAATTCAGGATTTGAAAAATTAAGTCATTCCAGGAAAACCAATAAAATGTTCTTGGGCTTGACAATAGCACCAATTAGCTCTCACTGAGTGTGTTCCTCAAAGATGATGTGTGATTGAATTGTTGGCAAATGTTTTCAAAGTTCCTGATACTGAATGGGCTGCAGCTTTGTGGTTATGAGAGAACCAAACAGGGCAGCGGAACCATGGAATTGTCAACCTACTGTCATATCTGAACAGGAGGTTACTGAAGCAATCCAAATAACAATTCACTAGAAAGCAGCAGGTTCTGACTCACAAATAATCGAGTCCAAGAAACTCCCCCAAACACATGACAGAATCGCAAGATGTTTCCTGCAAACACCATGTCAGTCAGACATAAAGGTTGATTCATGACATCTGGAAACAGCTGCCTTTTACTGAAAGACAATGAAATTTCAAATCGCGTTAAATATAGCCTGCTAACATGCTTACCTACCATCCACAAATCATTGGCAGACATTTGGGACTGAGATTTCCTCACATTGTCAGGAAAATCAAGTCATGACTAATAAACAGAAAGTGTATTGTGATTTGGTCAAGGAGGGAACAGCCATATCCTCAGAAGGGTCAAGGACAGTGAAGCCCATCAGAGTGAACCATCCAGCACTGTGATTGTGGGCACTCAGAAATGATGGCCTCTGGGTTTCCATGTGAGTGGACTGGCCTAGAATGCTATCCTTGAGCAATTGTCTCTTTGAGGAGAGACTTGTATAGCCTGGGACCAGATCGACAATAGATTTACCCAGAAATCTGCTGTTAACCTGGTGTGTTTCTGCCTCACCTGAGCTGCGCATGCATGCATGCTAAGTCACTTCAGTCATGTCTGATTCTTTGGGATCCTGTAGATTGTAGCCCACCAGGCTCCTCTGTCCAAGGAATTCTCCAGGCAAGAATACTGGAGTGGGTTGCTGTGCCCTCCTCTAGGGGATTTTCCTGTGTCCCCTGCATTAGCAGGCAGGGTTCTTTACCACTAGCGCCATCTGGGAAGCTTACATCTAAACCATGATCAGTGCTCTTTTCTAGAGCTTTTTTTTTTTTTAATATAAATTTATTTATTTTAATTGGAGGTTAATTACTTTACAATATTGTATTGGTTTTGCCATACATCAACATGAATCCACCACAGGTATACACGTGTTCCCCATCCTGAACCCCCTTCCCTCCTCCCTCCCCGTACCATCCCTCTGGGTCATCCCAGTGCACCAGCCCCAAGCATCCAGTATCATGCATTGAACCTGGACTGGCGATTCATTTCATATACGATATTATATATGCTTCAATGTCATTCTCCCAAATCATCCCACCCTCTCCCTCTCCCACAGAGTCCAAAAGACTGTTCTATACATCTGTGTCTCTTTCGCTGTCTCGCATACAGGGTTATCATTGCCATCTTTCTAAATTCCATATATATGTGTTAGTATACTATATTGGTGTTTTTCTTTCTGGCTTACTTCATTCTGTATAATAGGCTCCAGTTTCACCCACCTCATTAGAACTGATTCAAATGTATTCTTTTTAATGGCTGAGTGATATTCCATTGTGTATATGTACCACAGCTTTCTTATCCATTCATCTGCTGATGGACATCTAGGTTGCTTCCATGTCCTGTCTATTATAAGAGAAAGGAATAACTGGGTTCAAACAGAAGCCTTTCAGTGTGATCTTCCTAAAATACCATGCTTTACTAGATTTTTTTTTTTTTCCTCTTATAGTTAGCATGGGAATGACATCGGTACCAGCATCTTTGGATTATTATAAAGTTTGTTTCAGGTTATGCACAGAATGCTTTTTAGCAGCTAAAATTAAAAATCTGGCTGGGTGGGGAATTTTGTAAGGCATGAAAAATGTATTTTCCTAAAGCATGCATGCCTTCTTCTGTCTGTAGTAAAAGGTCTGAGGGGCTGGTACTGAGGCTCATTCTGGTAACTCAGACCAGAAATTAGCTGATTTGTCTCTGTCAGTGGCCATAAACCTCAGTCTAAGGTTTAAGTACTAATCATTAGGGAAACAGATAGAAAGGAAAAGATCAGGGTCAAATCCAAGGAGAGACTTAGGGGTCACACCACAAACAGGGATGAAGCAAGAAGCAGAGAGTTGGGCAATCAAGATGGAAATGGGGTACAAGGTGGGATGAAGCCCAGGAGTCAAGGAAGAAGTCTGGGGTGCCAGGATCTCATGTATCCTCAGTGCAGGTGATGTGGCACAGAGGTGGATTGTGGGCTCAAAAGGTATAATTGTGATAGACAATGCAAGTTTCAAGGTTTGCCTTTAACACGTCTCTGTAACATCTGATAGGTTGTCTAATAACAGCACGCATTGCATAGAGGAAATTTTTGGAAAATTCTCACACAGTTTATTCTTGAGGCATATCCACCCAAATGGAACTTCTGACAATGATCTGAAACCTAATCAACTGGCCTTTTCTTTTTCCCTAGACTGCTATTGTAGCCAAGCCTGTTAGATGCTCACCAAATCCATTTCCTTTTTTTCCTGAGCATATGGCTCAAATATATTTTCCAGCCTTCCTATTGTGCCCTGGTAACTGTGTTCTAGCCAGAGAATGTGAGGAGAAGGGACATGTACCACTCGCAGGCCTGGCTCCTAAAATTCTCCTACTGTATCTTCTAAGCACGCTTCTCCTCTGACTTGCTAGAATGACATTGACCTTTTTGGTGGCTTTGGAAACTGCATGTTGAAGATAATAGAACCTGAGCATGAAAGGAGGCAGGCTTTGATTCACTCCTTGGAGGATAGCTGCTCAGTTGCTAAACTGAACTGTTACATGTGTTTGTTGTTCCAAGTCTGTGAAATGTTGGGGTTAGTTTGTTTTATCAACTAATGTTACCACAAGTCCTATGACTATGTAATGAAGCTGTTGGAATTTGAAAGGAGCCCATAAATAACACTCCTCTCTTTCTTGCCTGAAATCAAAGCCAACTGAAGTTCAACACAGGAGCCAGTCAGATGGAAATCAAATGGTTAACTTTAGCCATTATATAAATATGCAACTAGATGGGCTTGTTAATATGCTCTGCTGCCCTTCTCTCCAGTCTAGACCCTAAGATTGCCCCCTTGAAGGAAAATTAACATTTTCACAGCATATATACTCATCTAGGATTGCAGCAATACTTAATTTTAGGGTTCATAGTTTTCTCCTAACTTAGCAGTGTGAACTGATACTTTTCACCCTCCATCCATGAACTATTTGTAAGGGGTGGCCCATGACCATGAGACCAGAGGATTACTCTAGTGGACATCTCTTTACATGTCAACACAAAGATTGTTGTTCCTGTCTCCATACCACACATGATCTAATGGGCACAAAATGCATTTACCACCAGGACCTTTCCATGAATGCTTTTAAATCAACCAGAAACACCCCAGATTTTCGTCTCCTGTCAATCTCTGTTTGGGAAAGTCATTTGCTTTATTGACCAAGCTGCTATATGAGGGATGTTTGTAGACCAGAGAGGAAGGGCACAAACCTCTATAGTTTGTCAGACAGGTCAATCTTCAGAAATTAGGAGGTGGCATGTTCAGGTGGGTGACCTTCACAGCTTGCCTTATCTGTACATTCTGGGTGCTGATGAACTTTGTAATTGTCCTGTGGAGCATTTTCCATTGTGGTTATGATTGACTTGGATCATCATGCCAATGCTTGTGTGCAAATTGGCTATTAATAAGGCCCTAGAGTCAGAATAGGTGATGAGATGTGGTACCTAGTCACATAAAAGGATGTAAATTTGATCTTTCACTCATGCTTATTAGAGGATCTGTCAGTTTATAAATCCTACAGTTCTTTGTTTTGTTGCCAGATGGAATGGAGCATTATTGCAACTTCCAGCTGGGGAGAATACCTTCAAATTAAAGGCTAACTCCTAAAGCAGGGACTGTTTCGGGGAGACTTGCCTGAAAAAAAGTAATTGTGGACTGAATCCATAAATGATAAAACTAAATAGCACTGACTTTGGGGTTTAAGATCAGACATCAGAGTCAATATTACTTCATAAGCCATTTGCTGTGCATGGCTAACTTTGAGCTTTCTGCCAACTCAAAAGCACAATGATGTATCTATTAAACAGAATAAGAAACTTAAAGATGATCCACAGTTACAGTGGGGTATCAGTGAGTGCAAGTCAATCGAAATGATGAAGAGAGATTCCATTCTGATGGCTTGGTCATGGTCAGGAAATTGAAATCTTTTGAGCTTAGAGAATGAATGGGGAACTCATTCGGGGACGTGTCAGTATTTCAGAAGAGCTTATCACCCAGGAACAGAGGAGAACTGAATAAAGCATTTATTTACTATTACTATTATTAATGGACTTAAATTTTCAAGGCTCCCTCTCCGCTCTTAAGAAAAGACACTTTCAGTTCTATAAAGCCCTGCGTGCATGCATGCTAAGTTGCTTTAGTCATGTCCGACTCTTTGGGACCCCATGAACCATAGCCCGCCAGGTTCCTCTGTCCATGGAATTCACCAGGCAAGAATTCTGGAGTGGATTGCGATTGCCTTTTCCAGGGGATCTTCCTGACCCAGGGATCGAACCTGGGTCTCCTACATTGCAGGAAGATTCTTTACCATCTGAACCATCAGGGAAGCCCTATGAAGTTCTGTATGTTAGTTATTATTCTATTACTTCACTTGAGTCTCACAATAATCTAGAGAGGTGGAGAAAAGGAAGAATATGCTCAGCATATACAAGGAATGAGATGTGGGCCATTGTACGTGATGATACTCACTGGGGAGTACAGCAGAGAGCACAGGACCTAATTTAAACCTTGAAGTCCCTAGCAATGCTAGAGAACCCTGGGCAAATGATCTGAATTGACTCTGTGTAGCCCTGAGTAGCAATGAGAAGGATCCTTATGTCCTGCAAGCAGGAGAGTCAGTGAAATCTGTAATTCATTTTCTGCACAGATTGCAAAATTGAATGCTGATTAAACTCAGGCATTTAGAAGTTGACCAGTACACAAGACCACAAAACTGTGGCTGGGGCCCGGAAGTACAAAAGCAGCACTGACCACTTCCCCACAGTTTTATAGCTGAGTCAGATTTAGAAATAGAAGGTAGTCAAATATTTTCAATTAGCTAACTAAATGTTGGTTAAGATGAGCTAAATGACAGGTCACAATGAAGTGTTAGTTAGGAACTCCGAATAGGATGGTGTGGAAAACATTGGGTTGATATAATTGGATGCAGGAGTACAGTAACTAATGTGAATTATGCTTGAAATTAGAGGAGTACATTATTTTTCTCTTATTGTTAAAATAAACAGCTTACTGTTAAAAGCTATACAGGATAGACTATAACTGGGTCAGCATGTGGGTAACTGGGCATTAGAGTTTAAAAAAAGCATTTACAATAGCACAAGGGCATGGGGAAACTGTACATTGAAACTATATTCATCTATTTGAACCAACAGAACATAGGATATCTTGTTTATTTATTTTAAACGTAATTAAAGTGGTGAGTATTGCTGCTGTTTGCTAAACAGAAATGTCCCAAGAACATACATAAAAGGATAAGATATGGGTCAAACTGAGAGAAATTTGAAGATTACAGTTCATGGGAGTAAGGCAACTCATTAATCTAGCTCCCAGACTGACCTCTGGTGAACCTCTGGTGGACTCTGATTAGAAAACCATGAGACGTTGTCTTTTAACCAGACAAAAGTCGGTCTCCATATCATAAAGCACGCTTCACACACTGTTTCAGAGGGCTATAATTCTAGACATCTGACACAATTGGGAGATTAGAAAGCTCAAAAACAGTTCAATATAGTTCAAGTCCAGTTTGTTATAAAGTGATTCACGAGACCAGATCCATCTGAGATAGAAATATTAAATAATAGAACCTAGAATATATGGGATACTTTCCCTCCCCAAAATATAAAATGTTTTCACATATACTCTATTTGATTTAGGTTAATATCATCTTGGTGGTAATGTGAGGAAGTGAAATCATTCCCATTTAAGAGAGAGGAGAATCAACACATAGAAAGGTGAGGTGATTTACCCTGGGGCCTGGGTATCAGAAGTGTAACTAGATATTTTGACTCATCAGCCACTCCCTCACTAATGCTGATGGTCTAGACTCTAGGGGGTTATCCTAGGGGGACCAAAAGCACTGCAGGCCAAGTTCTTGTCTGCTTCCTTATACTACTGTAATCTCTTTACCAGTTATATATCATTTAATGGGAAGATGCTCATACTACTGGGAGAGAAAAAGGACATTGAAGAGTTTCTTTGGAACTCAAAGAAATCATGGCTGTTTTGTGAAAGGGAAGAGAACTTGGCTAATTGCCTCTCTGCACTTTGGAAATGTTGAGAGATCAGTAAGTAGCAAAGACTTACTTAAAGCTTAAAAGAAAGAAATGCAGGACAATAAACCACCTGCTATGACTGAGGAAGGGGGTGGGGTGGGGGTGCAAGACAATAAATCCAGGAGGTGGTTTTCATGTACAGTGTATAATTTGGGCCCTGACAGAGCTCAGATGAGGAATAGGCCTATATAACTATTGATCCACAGGGCTATCAGGGACATCATTTAACTTGATGGCTTGTGTTGGTCCCTTAGGATGTGGAGTCAGCTTTAACCTGAAAAGGAAAAAAAAAAAAAAAAAAAAAGGTAAATGAAAGGAGTAGAAGAGAAAAACCGCAAAGAATTTCTCATAACCCTCCCTTACAATATGAAACATTTCCATATGACTCCAGTTTTCAGCAGTCCCAGTAAGTGTTGGTTTATTTCATTCATTTACTTATGTAATTATGTGGAGACATGCGACATGCCTATTTCTTAACATTCTATTACACATTTACAAATAGATCAGCCACATCTAGTCTTTAACAGTGATTACAGCCTAGGAGACAAAGGGAAAGCGCTGTCCTTGGCCAGAGGCAGATACACTCCAGGCCAGTGAGGGACTCTACAGCAGAAAAATGGGACACCGCCCCCGGGAGGGTGGAGTTGGGTGGCAGCCAAAACGCAGCATGATCTTCTCTCATGAAGATGTTGCTGTACCTGGAACTACAGAAGCAGGTAGTTTTAACCCCTTGATTCAATCCTGCCACTCCTCAAGGCCATCATGCATATTCTTGAGCCATGAGACAGCTTCCAAGTCTGACGCGCCTCTCACACTTGTGCCTTTTTCCTGTCCCTTTTCTCTGGCCCTCGTTGAATTCTGTCTTTGTTCTGTTTCCCAAGTGTTTGCCTGGTTTCTGGCTTCTAATTCTTGGCTCGGTTATCTGTTGATCGCCTGGCTTCATCCTGTTGACCTGATTGTCTGATATTCCTTCTCTAGTTTTGACCTTTGCCCACTTTCTTTGGTTGCAGTTCAGACTGGCCTTCCAGTTGTAAAGCTTTCAGCTGTCTTTAGTAAACACTCCATTTGGACTGAGCCATGTTCTGGAAACTTAAACTTCAGTGTGTGCTTTCTAGGGGGTAATGTTCCCTCTGACTTCACATCATGCTAAGGGATGGTGATGGTTTAGTCGTTAAGTTCTGTTTGACTCTTCTGACACTGTGGACTGTCGCCTGCCAGGCTCCTCTGTCTGTAGGATTTCCCAGGCAAGAATACTGGAGTGGGCTGCCATTTCCTTCTTCAGGAGATCTTCCCAACCGAGGAACTGAACCACATCTCCTGCATTGCAGGCAGATTCTTTACTGCTGAGCCACCAGGGAAGCCCATGCTAAGGGATAGACCTACATATACAAAAGACTAAAATTCTAATGCAGATTCATCACTAGTCTTTTGTTCATATCTACCATTAACTAAAGAGTTTGTCTGTAACCAACCCATAGGTATTATTCACTGTTGGTAAGAAATAAGATGCTTTTATGTTGTATTTGCTAAGGCGCATACCTCTTCAGGATGCAGGGTCTTCAAAGGTGAGGACAATCACTTGTAAAATTTGTTATTTCTTCAACATGCACCCTTAATGAATATTTTGGATTGTTTCATTGATGTAATTTTTTAATTAAAGAAAAAATGTTTTATGTCTTGTATCTTCTAAAAAAAAAGTTTCTGCTTCTTTAGGCGCCCTGGCTCTATGTTCTTTCAGATCCTCATCTCCTTCCCTTACCTTCTTCCATGTCCTCACCTTTCCTCAGACCTGGTAGTCTTGGTACGCTTCCAGGTTTGGTCTAGGCAGCTTTCTCAGCCCACACAATTTCTTTGATGACTCCCTGATCTGTAGGTTGAGCCCATGCCTTCTTTTCTACCCAAATGCCTAGTGGATATCTCTACTTGATTATCATAAAGAAATTTCACACACACACACACACACACACACACACTGCCCAAAGCCATACTCATCTATTCTCCTTTCCAAACCTGATCATCCGCCTGCATCCTCATTCTCAAATTATTCCCACCTCTCCCTTCCTACCTTCACCTGAGATGACCTCTAATGCAGGCTTCTTGGCTTCAGTTTTGTTCCCCCCATCTCACTATGCACAGTCAACAATATGCCGAGTCAATGAATGAATAAGTCAATGTATTAATGGTAAGCAGAGAACAAAGCTTTCGGGGTGAATATAAGCAAAATGTGAGCAGTTAAATTTAAACCAGGTACGTCTAGCATATTTCTACTCCCTTGTCAGCGATGATCTAATAGTAGTGATTGTCTGGAGCACTATGTTTTAGGAATGTCTGACTAAGGTAGGATTCAACAGATGAAAGTCCCTTGGCCAAATAGGAGGACTTGGGAAAACACTGCCTTCTTCCTGCCAAGAATTTGCACTTCTACTCTCTAGGCAATAGACTTTCCTCCAAATGATAGAGTAGTATGAAGGACATGATGTTGAGAAGTATCATGGATAAACTGGTGTACAGAATGGGTTGTGTTGGAGAAAGACCAGAGTCCTGTGTGCGTGCTCGCATTTGTATGCGTTCATGGGTACCAGTGAAAAGACTGTCCCCGTCTTGATTCCTCTGACACATGCTTCTTACATGTCTGTATCTTGATTTTCTCTATTGTTCGTAGGTTCCTGGAGGTCCAGCATATTGTTTCTGAACAGTGTCGAGTCAAAACTTTCTTGCTTTGTTTCTTCATCACAGAACCTTCGTGGGTGACTTTAGCCTCAAGGTCTCATGTGAACTACAGTAGAATGGTTTCTCCCGGGATACATCCGAAGCTGGGAACCCCTTTCTTGATGCTTATATCCTCTTCAGGACTGGTAGAAAGGGGGCTTTTATTGACAAGTTTAAACAAAAGTTATGGGTGTGTTATCAGAGGTTACTCGGGCATCCAAGGCCAGAAGCTAGGCTATGGTAGAGTGAGTTCAGATGGTCTGCTGTGGCAAGAAGTGTGTACTTCTACATATCCTTACCACATGCAGAAAGGTACAGCATATTCCGCTGGCAGCCAAAGTGTTGGCCTGCGTAGCTATGTTAGTTGCTTAGTCATGTCAACTCTATGACCCCATGGGCTTTAGCCCACCAGGCTTCTCTGTTCATGGGATTTTCCAGGCAAGAATACTGGAGTGAGTAGCCATTCCCATCTCTAGGAGATCTCCCCAACCCAGGGATCAAACATGCATCTCCTGCATCGTGGGCAGATTCTTTGTTGTCCAAGCCACCAGATAGGCACAGTCAAAAATGTTGCTGAAACACAAGAGAAATCAACAGCTCAGCTTGATTTCCCCCTCCTCTTTGCACCTTTAATTTAAGAAAATTTCTCCCCTTTGTACATGAATTGCCGCCAATTGCACAGTACCATAAAACTTACCTCATTAATGTTGGAGAGAATAAAGGGGCCTGTGTAGTTGAACACAGAGAATTGAGCAAGGCTACTGTTCCTAGGTTCTCTGATAGCTGTTTCTCATCTTTAAGATTTATAAGACTTTACACATTTAACATTTACATTGGAAAATTAACTGAGGATCAGAAGAAGCTTCAGGTTACAGGACTGGGGTGTACTGTTGACTGGGTACACCCCTTCAACCAGGACTGGGTTGAAGGTAAAATAGGGTAAAACTAAGAACAGTCATCTGAGATTGACAGGGAGTATACAAGTGTCCCAAGGACACATGACTACAGAATATGCATATCGAATTTGAGATGGTTATTGAGTTTATGCCTGTGCTTTCTTACTATGTAGACACTGAAGGCTAGATATTGACCACTTTCCATTTGAAGCTGCCCATTGAGAAGAAACACAATTCTATATACTTCAGCATAATTCTAAGTTAACCATAACTGGAACAGAAGTTAGAAGATACAAATTTTATCTCAACTGCTACTCCATCATTAATTTATTTAGGAAGAGTCTCTTCATTTCTTAATGCCTCTGTTTTCATCTGTAAGATGGGCAGAAAGCAAAATAGGGAGGCATTGCTTATCATTCTGAGTTTTTAGGAGAAGAAAAGAGAACTTGTGCAGCCCCAGGGAGGGGAAGAAACAACAAGAATAAGGGCACATACTGGAATTGAGTCTTGGGTATCCTGCTTGAGGCAAAAAGCAGCTACTCAGAGACAGGCAATATAGTGTGGAAACCCCAATTATGAATTCAGTGAAAGGATGCTTTTTTGGGGGATAGCGTATTTCTGCAGGCAAGGAGCTCAGTGTGAAGTTCAGAGCCACACAGGAATTGAATTTGTTGTGGAGGCTCTACCAGGAGAAAAGAGCTACTGGAAGAAAGTGGTGGGCTTTAATTGAGCAGGTCAGGGTCAGAGGCTCTATTCATTTTATTCATGAATGAAAGGGCAAGTATAGAAAACACTGGGACTTTGTTTAGGAGGGATTTTGCTTGTGGTAAGAGTTCCAGTAAATCAGCTTGGTTTGAGGTTTCAACTTGGCAATAGGAGTGGGAAGTTGGGCTGTAGCTAGTTGAAGGATGGTTTCTAATACTATAGATGCTTTCCAATACCATATTGCCTTCTAATAGAAGGGATATTTTAAGGATGGAGAAGGGAACCATAACCTAAACAAAGATGATCCACGAGGTCAAAGTGTGACCTAAGAAATCACTTGTGCATGGCAATGTGCTGTTAAGTCGAATGTTTTAGTTGTGAAATCAAGGATATGAGAGTACTGAATTTATATAAACATTTGAGAAAGAGATCGTATAAAAATTTGTTAAACATGAACTTTTAGTTAAATTTAAAAAATGAAATGAAGCACTCTTAGGTCTCAGTTCAAATAAAAATATGAAAATATAATTCTAGACTATTTAGACATGAAATGAGAATACCACACACAAGAACTGATAGAATGTAGTGGAAGCTATAATCAAAGAAAATGTACAATTTTAAATGTTTTAATTAATAAGTAGAAAAGACTACAGTAAGTAAACTTTCAGCACAAGAGGTAAAAATGTAGCCTTAAAAAGCATAAAAGAGAAATAAGTAAATATAAAGAAAGATTTTAATGAAAAAGAACTCAGAACAGGAAATTAAGTAGGATGAATTATTACCCTCGATTCTATAGCTGGTGTCAAGATTGCAGCTGGCATTCACTGGCTTTCTCCTCTACCATTCATCCTAATATCACCTTGCTCCTGCCCAGCACCTCTGCAGGTCTAGGTGTTTACCTGGTGGGTTGATGAGACCCACATGCTTGAGTAACTGGAATCCATAGTTGTCATGCCCTTCTCGGGCCATGGCTGTGCACTTGCCCTGTTACTGTCAAAGTTGGACAAGGTTCTACCAAGAGATGCCTTAGCAGATCAGTTGGTTTCCAAAAACATCCTTCCTTAGTCCAGTGTACACCAGCAGCCCCCTTTCTCCTTCATGGTTAGGTAGTTACCCTAGTGATTCAGCAGACCAGTGTCTGCTGGTCTTTTGACACAAGGATCCCAAAGTGACCAGGTAGAATCATAGCTTAGAGTTTAACGTGATTCTTGCTGTGGGAGCTTTCCTTCTCTGAGACCCAGGATCTCTAAGTCTACAGAGTTTAGGAATAGGAATCATTAGTTCCCTCACTGTGAGTGATGGTAAGTGGTTTCACTCCCTTTTTTTCTCTGAAACTGTATATCCTGTCTGTGGAGATTTAGCACCATATAGCACATAGAGTGTGCATTGACTTAGCATGTATATTGTGTTCTGGAGTGGGTGCCCCATCCTCACAGAATATCATCTCCAAGCTGGCACCTCAGTTGAAAGGCTATCCCATAATCCAGCTTCTGGATGATGTGATATGCGATAGGACTAGTGCATCCAGTAACCATGTGCCCATTGCTGTGCTTCCCTTGCCATAAAGTGGGTGCCTTGGTCCATGATGATATTTGTCAGGTCTGGGTCAGCAGCTCAAATAGTCAGCCCTAAACTAGTGATGCTGGCTGAGGCCTGCAAGTAAGAAAGGCAAACACAGGAGTAGAACATGTTTCAAATCCAATGAAGATGAATCATTCCTAGGACATAGCACAGAGTGCAGTGTAATCATTGGTTGTCTTTTTGAGCAATGGTCCCTGTTCAGAAACTCAGCATTGGTCTCTCTCCCTGGTAGGTGAGACATTTGGTGCCAACAGTAGCTCCCATCAGTCTTGGTGCCGGAAGCTGATTCTGTTCGGCCCATGCACAGCCCTCATCCCTGTTTCTATGGCTGCCCAGTTCCTGCAGACATTCTGCCAGCACTGAGCAGGGGGTCGATGCAGAGGCAGGCTAACATCAGTTGAACAAGTCATGCTCTTGCCTATTTACTTAGTCCTTCTATGGTGGATTAGTTAACACTAGAGATAAAGATCTTTGTGTCTACTTCTGGAGGTTTGTCTTCATGCTTCTTCCCCAACTCTTCTTGCTTGCGAACTTCCAAGCTCTCTCTTTTGGGCCCCTAAACTCACTAGAGGAGCCATTCCCCATTGGCCTTAAATCAGTGTTCTTACCACTAAAGTAAGAACTCGAGCCTCTTCTCATTCCATGCAGAGTGCAATACCAGCTGCATCTTCTGAAGCTCTGTCCTTTGGGAGGATTTTCTGAATCATTGCCTTTCTAGGCCACCTCTGAGGGAGGCTATGGTTTAGTAGTGGTCCATTTTCGCCCCACACCCACATCTTGCACAGGCATATCTGTGAACCAAGCTCAGCCTTTTTTTGCTTGTCATTTGGTCTCACGGGAGAGTCTTAGAGGACCTGCCCCTGTGGTCATAGATTTGAACTGAGGGCGAAGTGTTGGTGTAGGTGAAGCAAGTGAACTATGGGTCCTAGCAACCTGCTTGTGCTGCTTGCTTGTGCTCACTGGCCCTGCTTGTTGGACAGCATTCATCTATGAGGAATTGTTGCTGGGCCTGACCTTATTACTTGTTAGGTCTGACAGAACCTAGCTCATGGTGAACAGTTCTGGTCACATGGTCACTTAATGTCTTGCAATCAGGCATACATCTCTACCAGGAACTGATAGCATACAGAAACCATTTTTTCACCTCTACAGTTAGCATGACCTTACTCCAGAACCCGAGGAGACTATGCTGTGATTCTTCCTTTGGGGCTTCCCATAAACTCCACAGGACATATTCTCCCCATACCAACACCTCTAATTAATAGAGTCTGCCAGGTAATTTTGACCATGGGGCAGGCCTGCTTTCATCACAGCTTGGTCCTGCCTTCTCAAGCCCTTTTCTGCTCTGGAGTCTACTGCAGACTGGTGGCCTATCATGGAACTCAATAGGGGAATAAGAGCAATATTTTCAAGAATGGAAAATGCTTCCTCCAGAACCTAGATTACCAGGCATTGTTCAGTTCAGTTCAGTCGCTCAGTTGTGTACGACTCTTTGCAACCCCATGAATTGCAGCACGCCAGGCCTCCCTGTCCACCACCAACTCCCAGAGTTCACTCAAACTCATGTCCATGGCGTCAGTGATACCATCCAGCCATTTCATCCTCTGTCATCCCCTTCTCGTCCTGCCCCTAATCCTTCCCAGCATCAAAGTCTTTTCCAATGAGTCGACTCTTCACATGAGGTGGCCAAAATATTGGAGTTTCAGCTTTAGCATCAGTCCTTCCAAAGAACACCCAGGACTGATCTCCTTTAGAATGGACTGGTTGGATCTCCTTGCAGTCCAAGGGACTCTCAAGAGTTTTCTCCAATACCGCAGTTCAAAACCATCAATTCTTTGGTGCTTAGCTTTCTTCACAGCCCAACTCTCACATCCATAGGAAAAACCATAGCCTTGACTAGATGGACCTTTGTTGGCAAAGAAATGTCTCTGCTTTTGAATATGCTATCTAGGTTGGTCATAACTTTCCTTCCAAGGAGTAAGCATTGTACTATCTCCTTATCGACAGGAGGTTTGAGATGCAGAATTTTGTCCTTTTACTTTTGGAAGTAGTAAACCAACATCTCCAGGTCTCTAAAAAATTCACTGATACAAAAAGTCCCTGAATCTTCATAGAATTTACCTCCCATCCTCTGGAAGTGTGTGTTACTGAGGCCTCCAAACTACTCATTACTTCATATTCATCCTGCCCAATATAATGGATCAGTGTGACATTCTGCAACAGGTCCAGTAGATTTCAGTCTCTGAAGGTTACAGGATGACAGAAGTTGGGGAGGTTAACAGTCCCAGGAAAAGATGTTAATGTCTTCTCTTGCCTGTTTGGAAATGAAGGAGAGCTATTTCTGACCTTCCTGTCTGACGAGGATGGAAATAGGGATTCACCGGATCAGTGGCTGCATGCCATATGTTTAAGGCCATGTTGACCTGCCCTAGAAAGGTACCACGTCTGGCACAGCAGCTGTAACTGGAGCTACTACTAGGCTGAGTTTGGTGTCATCCACTGGCGGCCCTTAGGCTCAGTCTGGTTTTGTAATAAACAGACTGGAAAGTGGGCATTATGGGGACCACCCGCCCTGCATCCTAGATCATGATGACATCTTTCGGGTGCTACCAATTTCTGCTGTTCTCCCAGAGATGTGATAGAGTGTTTTATTTATAATTTTTGACTGGGAAGGGGAAGTTTCAGAGGCTTCCACTTGACCGTCCCCACTACAACACCTTTTACCCCAATGGTCAGGAACCTGTGTAAATATTTTGTCATCTACCAAGTGTACCCATTCCATTTATACATTTGGAATCCAAGGACATTTTCAAATCCCAGGGATGGATTTGTGGGCCCACTGGCATACAAGCAAGATGGGCCCAGGACTCCGCTTATTACTTGGCCCCCATAAGCTCCCACTCTAACAGTGGGGTATTCATTCAAGGGTACAGGTTCCATTGCAGGCCAGAGACCTTTGTATCATCTTTAAACAAGGGGTTGCTCTATACAAATAGGGAGCAGTGAGTCACCTCTGTAGGTCCAGAGAGGTCAGGGGATCTGGAGTATAAATGTTTTCAAGTATATAGACCACAATGAGTCATCTCAAACCTCACAGTTTCACACCTTCCCCAATCAGGGCCACAACCTTGGCAAAGTGCTCTTCAGTTCAGTTCAGTCGCTCAGTCATGTCTGACTCTGCAGCCCCATGGATTGCAGCACACCAGGCTTCCCTGTCCATCACCAGCTCCTGGACCTTGCTCAAACTCATGTCCATTGAGTCAGTGATGCTATCCAACCTTCTCATCCTGTGTCGTCCCCTTCTCCTCCTGCCTTCAATCTTTCCCAGCATCAGGGTCTTTCCCAGTGAGTCAGTTCTTCGCATCAGGTGGCCAAAGGATTGAAGCTTCAGGTAAAGTGCTCTTGCCCAGGCTGAAAATCCAACTTTCTCTGGAGCTTTGTTATTCTTATAATTAAGTCTTGGGCTTGATCCTTAACCTCCTCCTCCCACAAGAGATCAGAAATCAGAGCATCTTTACCTGCTGCCAACGAGGTCCTCCAATTTTCACTTAGCCTTCAATTAGTGATTAATTACCTCAGTCTTTTCTTGTGTTTCCTCAACACATCAGTGCCGCTCAGCAAGCCATTGTCCTTATAATTACTACTTCCTCAGAACCTCTCAAACTTAAGCTACTGCACCTGCCAGTGAATTTTCTTCCAAGGGTATCCTATCCCAGGTTGTCACTGGTATAAAATTTTAGTCTTGCACTGCTGCTGCTGCTGCTAAGTTGTTTCAGTTGTGTCTGACTCTGTGTGACCCCGTAGATGGCAGCCCACCAGGCTCCACTGTCCCTGGGATTCTCCAGGGACACTGGAGAATCTCCAGCCCACTGGAGTGGGCTACAGCAAGCATAAAGTTTTCTACCAGCTTCTAGGATGAGATCCTCATTGCCAACAGGTTAGCAGGTGATCCAGTTCCAAACTGGACTCTTAGTTCAGCCTTCTTTCTTAGATCACTACTAACAACTGTCTTAATAATGGTTCCCAGAGGGAAAAAAACAACTCTTAATTGGAGGCTCCCATGCAGGAAGCTCATTGGTAAATGCTCTCAGGGCCAGGACCTTAGGGGAAGTGGGGGAAATGTTAGACTGTGATGAAACTGCCCCAGGAACCACATCCACTTCCATGAGGAGCCCTGGAGCTGGGATGGTTCTTGAGAATTTCCTTGCTTTGAAGCAAGAAATCTGGACCTTGATAATCCCTAAGCTACCAATCAGAGGACATGGGCTGTCTGGTGGGGAAGTATAACTTTAGGCAAGGCAGCTGTCTCCTGTTCAGGGTGAGTGAAGGGAGGGACTCAGCTTAAAACTGCCATCCATCAAGACCCAGGAGCTAGGAAAATGTGTGTATAAGCCAAGATGGAGGTTCTAAACTATGCATCGTTAACAGCCATTGCTCTCCTGTATAGGAGTGATAACCCCTAAAATAGGATGAGAAAGCCAATTTGACTAATACTAACAACCAGAAATAGAAAATGTCTTTATACAAACTTAATAAGAAATGTTGAAGAATTATTTGAAAAAAACCCACATTTCTATTTAGAAACAATCTATTAATATATGAAAATTCTTCATTTCTGAATAAGAAAACTTAAAAGCCAGTTGTTTTCAAATTAACAGAATAGAATATCCAAAAATAGACTAAAGTATATACAATAATTTGTATGTGAAAGATATAGTACTTAAAATTAGTGGGGAAAGAAAGATGATTCAATAAAAGGTTTTGAAACATATGGCAAACCACTGGGGGCAAAATTAAAATCTTCTACTTCACCCCATATAAAAAATTAAGTTCTGTATGAATTCAATATTTAAGTAGATTATAAAAACCTATAAAATACCAGGAGTAAATATGAGTGCTTTACAAACTCATCTTTTGGTGGGGTAGATATTTAAGTCTTAATACAGAGGTATAATTTACTAAATAAAGGCTAGTTTAAATAATGAAAATTTAAAAATAAGTAAAACTAGGAATAAAGTATTTGTAAGGGTAGTTCTGCGTGCATCCTAAGTCACTTGAGTTGTGTCTGACTCTGTGACAGTAAGGACCATAGCCCACCAGGCTCCTCTGTCCATAGAATTCTCCAGGCAAGAATACTGGAGTGGGTTGTCATACCTTTCTCCAGGGAATCTTCCTGATCCAGGGATTGAACCTGTGACTTTTACATCTCCTACATTGACAGGAGGGTTCTTTACCACTAGTGCCACCTGAGAAGCCTAAGGATAGGTCTACTAATATCCTATAAAGAACTTGTATAAATCTTAAGAAAAATACAAGTCCTCTAGTAAGTAAATGTATAAAGGATATGCACAAATACTCACAAAAGCAGAAAGATAAAGTTAATAAGCATATGAAAAATGCGATTATGTGCTAGTGATTAAATATATGCAATTGAGAGCAACGAATAATATCATTTATCATCTATAAAATTGGATAAGGGTCTTTTTAAATTGTAGTTCTCACTCTTGTTTTGGATGTAGGGTATACACCTGCCCATCCCCAGAAAATAGAAAATTAAAGCATTATTTATTTATTTGGCTGCATTGGGTCTTAGTAGTCACGGCACATGGAATCTTTGTCATGTGATGTGAGATCTTTTGTTGCAGCGCACAGATTCTTTAGTTGTGACTCAGTATTTGCTGCACACAGGCTTAATTTTTCCGCAGCATATGGGATTTTAGTTCCACGGCTGGGGCTTGAACATTTGTTCCCTGCATTTCAAGGTAGATTCATAACCGCTGGACCACCAGGGCAGTTCCCAAATTGTCATACAAAGAATGAAAAGCCCATATAGAAGTTGATCTTGATCTATATTCCCCCAGAATTGATTCATACCCCTTGACGTAGCAGTTCTATTTCTAGGAATGAATCCCCCCCCAGAACAATCATTGATAAGCACAAAGCTTGCTCTACAACGATGTTCAATGCACAATTGTTTCTAATCCCCATTGTTGGAAACAGCCTTTGCCTCTTAATAGGCATTTGTTGATAATACTTTATCTATATCATACTGTATATGCTGTCTAATCTTTAAAAATGATATTGTAGAACAATATTCAGTGATGCAGAAAAATGTGTACAGTAGAACATTAAGGGAATTTAGACAGCATTAAAATGGGAGGAACAGTTTATTCCTTTTTTTTTTTTTTGGCTCATGCATTGGGGCAGGGGGGGAACCTGCAAGTGTATATACTTCAAAATGTTAATTATGATTATTCTTAGTTGGCCAGCTTTTGAATGCATTCAGTCTTTTTCTTTTTGATTTTCTTATTTTCTACAGTGTTCTATGAATCAATGTTGCAGTGAGTACCTAAAAGTAAATGAAAAAAATAATTCTTTGTTCAGTCCTGATTCTATTCCAATTCATCCTGATACTAGTTTCATGATTTTAGAGGAGTGGATTTAAATGAGAAAGAAAAAGAAAAGAAACTCATAGAATCCAGGTTGGCTCCATAGGTCCTTTTCTGATGAGCTCGGGTTTTTAAAGATGTACAGAATTTAAAAGAATAAACTCTGAGCCAGGGGTGAGTAAAAGATAATGTCTAGCATAAACAAAAAAATAGTAAAAGAGAAAAAATGAAAAGAAAATTTTAAAGCAAAAGAAAGTTAAAACTCAAAGTGTGAACCAGGGCTTTAAAAAATGCTTAGCATAGGAAAAAGGATTTAAGGCTAAGCACAGAATAAGAAGAAAAGAAACCCTTTTGGCTGGTGCTTGGCAGCACCAAGGTACTGTTGATGAATGATCAGAACAGTGAAAACTCCGTCAGTCCTATTTTACATTCATCTCTTCTGCCAAAAAGAATGGTGCTGGGGCTGTAAAAGGAAGAACAAATCTCAGTAGGAAGGAACTGAGGCCCATGTGAATGAACAGATCCGGGGACCTCCACACTCTGAGTGAATTCTAATTGCCTGGCTGGAGCTGATGCCCTTCTGTGTTCTTGCACTCAAGAGTGCAGATCACTGCCAGTGTTCATGGACCAAGCTGGTGGGGGGAAGGTGATGAGAGAGACTCCCAGATGGAATGTGGGCCAACAGAGTTCCCTGTTTCAGAAAGGAAAGAAAGGTGAGTCCCTTAAACTTCATCTAGTGGGCAGTATTCTCAAATCATTAAGGGAGTGGTTTAGAGGAAGGCCAGAATAGGAAGCAAATGTTCTGTATAAAATAAAGGTGAATTAAGTGGGGGAAAATAGAATAAATCAGAGAACAAACATGATGCATCTCTGTCAGTATTGTGCAAGTGATGAGGGATGAGAGAAATTTAAGAAATAGTAACAGTGCCGCCCACTTACAGCTTGCAGGTGGAGCTTAAAGCTACGTATCTAGGAGTTGGCATATAAAAAATAGAATAAAATGGGGATTCTTTAGGTAATTGTTTTCAGGAAGAGTGCAGGGGAATGACAAGGCTGTGGACTAATTGTGGCATTTCAGTCAAAGTTGCACGAGGTGGCAACTCAGTGCAGACACCTAAGCTTAAGAAGTGAGTTGGAGGAGTCTGGGAAGTTCACCCATGACAGAGGGTCTCACTGCCCTGCGGTGTTCTCTGCTAAGTCTGATGATTGTGTGATCTACTTTTTGGCAATGTTTTAAATGGCTAATAGGAAAATGATGATGAAAGAACAAATATAATGCAAGGAGAAGACGTAGCAACTGTTACAGAAAGGAAAGATGAAAGCCATTATGAGCTCCCAAGCTTTGAACCTCTTTCCCTTCCTTCTTTCTGTTTTGCATCCCTCCTTCAGGTATTAATTAAGCTACTACTATAAACAAAGTATTGCGTAAGCATGGAGACCGTTCACTTCTCAAATATTATTAAGTGCTTAACCTAGGCACTGAGAATTCATCAGTGACTGATTCAGCAGAGTCCCTGTTCTCATGAACATCTACTGTGGTGGGTGGGGAAGCTGGGGAAGGACAGAGACAGGCAGAGACAACAATACGCACCGAAGTTATAATCCAGGAAGTGTGATGAGAGGTATGAAGAGACCCAACTCAACAGCCAGAGGGCGGAGCATGAGAGTGGGTGAGGGAGGGCTTGCTGAAAAGATGACATCTGAGCTGTCTGTGGCAGGAGTACGCCTGAGCTATGCAGACATCTGGGGGAAAGCCTTCTACAGTTGCTACCTGAACAGTGAAGAGGAGTTTGCCAGTTATCCAAATAAAATGGACCAGGAAAATCTTGCAGCGAGAGCAAATAGCTTGCACAGTCTGGAAGGTGGGAAAGAACAAAGCTCATCCAAGTGACTGAAGGGTTTGGTTTGAATGTGATGTGGGAGCAGCCCAAAATGAGCTTGGACACAAGCAAGGGTCAAAACATAGATAGCCGTAACCATTCTCAGAAACTGGACTTTCTCTTAATGACAGTGGAGACTCACTGATGGTTTTAATCAGCAAAGTGACATGACCAAATTTTTATCTTGGAGAATTCCTTCTGGCTGATGCAAGGAGATGTGATTACAACATGGATGAGAATGGTAGCAGAGACCACTTAGGATGCCGTTGTGGTAATTCAAGTAAGAGCTATTGGTGGCCTGAACTAGACTAGTGAGAGAGAGGCCTGAGAGAAGAGAGCAGAAGAGATGAGCTAGGGATGGGAGGAAACTGGAGGAGAGGAATCAGAATAACCCCCAAATCAAGGATGACATGGTAGATGGTGGTGTATTCACCAAGGAGGAGCAGCAGGTTCGGGGGTGAGAAGAGGAGTTTTGAGGAGCAAGGAGCTGAGTAATGGAGTCTGACCAAGTTCAAAATACATTTGGGCCACTGGGTAACAACCTCAAATATTTATGAGAATAAAACTCAGATGGGCATTGTAACTGCACCAGATGTCAAAGTGTTGCAAAGACCAAAGCTGATAAGACCTGGGTTCACATCCCCATTTGCTCATCTATTTTTTTTTTTTTTANTCTGACATTGGGGATGAAAAATGAGTAGGAGCTCACTAGGAAAAGACAGGAAAGAAGTTGCAGGTGGTAGCCTGGTCTACAGGAGCAAAGCTGTGAGATCACCAGAGCACGGGTGTGGGGCAGGAGGGGTATGTTGGGAAGAGAAGGGATGTAAGGTGAGACTAAAGCTCACATGACCATGAGTTTAGGCTTCATCTTGGAAGCACTGATGGAGGAGCACTGCCAAGTTTAAAGTAGTAAATAAGTAGATTTCAGCTGGGTTGGTGAAAAAAATTAACTACTTATTGAATTAAGGGCTTATTTCATTACTAAGATAATATGNTAAGGTGAGACTAAAGCTCACATGACCATGAGTTTAGGCTTCATCTTGGAAGCACTGATGGAGGAGCACTGCCAAGTTTAAAGTAGTAAATAAGTAGATTTCAGCTGGGTTGGTGAAAAAAATTAACTACTTATTGAATTAAGGGCTTATTTCATTACTAAGATAATATGAGAATCGAAAGTGATACATAACATTCAAACTAATTCTTTTGTTTCTGAGTTAGCTACTTTTTTTTTTTAAGCCAGATGACTTCCAAACTATCTTTGAGAATAATTCAAAACACACACACCATTAGACTGAAAGAGAAATGTCCGCAGTGACACCGCTTTGTGTATTAATAATGACATGCCTAATACTTTGCTAATTGACAATTAACTTAGGCTATTTCCCAGTCGCATTTTCTAGATGCATCTTAACTTCAAAAAATTAAGTCCTACCTGGACTATCATCTGGGAATCATGAATGACAGCACCAGTCACCTGCTGAGAGGTCTGGGAGGTCTGTATGAGCATCTCTACACATGGAGATATAGAGAGAGTAATTTATATACATATAAATATATATATAATTATTCATACATTCATATATGCAGAGTAATACAAATTACTACTTGAGTTATTCATGTCTACCATTCTGCCCATTTTATATTAAAAAATAGAAATCAAAAAGACAACAACAAAAAAAATCCTGACCTATTTGCCTCTCAGTTTAGGGTATATTCTAATTTCTTTATAAAGCATATATGACGAATGATCCAGTCCACAGCATGTTCCAAACAAAATATCACTCTTCTGAAATGATAGTGAAAGCTACCCAAGTAAAAGAAAATACTGCTATTATCTAACTTGTAGAAAGCTAATAATTGTCCCATTTGAAAGAGACAAACATTACTCAGTATTTTTTTAAAAAACTTTGCGGAATATTATAACATAAAGATAAGGAGTTTATCTCCACCTGAAATAGTGCACAATATTATAATTTTGTGGAAATATTTGGGGGTAATGACTTTCAAATGGATACAGGAAGAATGTTATTAAAAAGAAAAAAGATTAGGAAATATACTGTCAAGCATCACCCTGCAGTGGGGGAAGGGAACAGCCTTTTATGACCTAATAGGATTTTTCCATTCTTAACTTGGTTAATCTTAGACAAAAGCAAATAAATCAATCTTGGTTTTTGAAAGTTCACGATGATTCTCAAAGGAAATTAATTGCCTTTGCTAAACACTGTTCATAAAAACATATTATTAAAGTCAACTCAATTTAAAAAAATCTAGATTTATGACTAAAACAAGGTGTCATTTTTTTTTTTCTTAATAAAACAAGATATTTTTCCATCCCTTTCCAAACAGTTTCTAACACAAAAGTAGCTTTACAGGATTGGGAAATTGGTGGTGAACTTGTAGATTGGGACAGGTGAGACACCGGCATAACAGAGAGCATGGTAAACTCAGCGTGGTAAAGAGAGGAGTCCTTCAAACCTGAAAGCACAGTGCCGCCTGCTGAAAAACCCAGATGTATCACCACTTTAACATGGTTGGGGGGAAAGAGCCTGACTGCTGGAAAAGTGTGATTAAAACTCTTAACGAAACACTGCCACTACGATGGAGTCAGATAGTATATTTTTAAAACATATACTTAAAACTGAATTGCACAAGTATAAGGTAGGAAGTGGCATCAAGGTATTAAAAACCAAAGACAGGCACTTCAGACAAATGTACATATATTGAAGCATGGACTTCAACTTGTAGAGCAAGTATCTGAACAGAAAATGAGGCACAAGCATTTCGCAGTTATACGGGTCGTATGCACTGCAGCAAGGAGGCGACATACAAAACTAGGCTGAGGACAGGAAAGTGATGGGAATCCTTCCTCCCAACTGAATAAACTATGTGGAAATAGTCTGGTCTTTGGTCAGTCGGAAGAGTTTGATGAAAGAGAAAGGATTTCAAAATCTGTTACAAAGTTCACAGAATAGGTACAGCTGGTAAGCTTCCAGGGGAAGGTGGTGGCAGAAGTAATGGGAAGCACCTGAGTCATGGAGTATGGCTCAAAGCTGATCTCTCCTGGGAAGAAGTAGACTGGATAAGGAGTGCTGCAGAAAAGTAATCACGACAATTAGATGACTCAAACCAGGGGTTTCCCTGGACTCTCTGTTTCCTACTACCCATAACATCTCATCCAGTAGGAAATTCTATTGGTTTTACCTTCAAGTTCAGTTCAGTTCAGTTCAGTCGCTCAGTCATGTCCAACTCTTTGCGACCCCAGGCCTCCCTGTCCATCACTAACTCCCAGAGTTCACTCAGACTCACATCCATCAAGTCAGTGATGCCATCCAGCCATCCCATTCTCTGTCATCCCCTTCTCCTCNTGTCCGACTCTTTGTGACCCCATGAATCGTAGCACGCCAGGCCTCCCTGTCCATCACCAACTCCTGGAGTTCACTCAGACTCACACCCATCGAGTCTGTGATGCCATCCAGCCATCTCATCCTCTGTTGTCCCCTTCTCCTCCTGCCCCCAATCCCTCCCAGCATCAGAGTCTTTTCCAATGAGTCAACTCTTCCCATGAGGTGGCCAAAGTACTGGAGTTTCAGCTTTAGCATCATTCCTTCCAAAGAAATCCCAGGACTGATCTCCTTCAGAATGGACTGGTTGGATCTCCTTGCAGTCCAAGAGACTCTCAAGAGTCTTCTCCAACACCAAGTTCAAAAGCATCAATTCTTCGGCGCTCAGCCTTCTTCACAGTCCAACTCGCACATCCATACATGACTACTGGAAAAACCATAGCCTTGACTAGGCAGACCTTAGTCGGCAAAGTAATGTCTCTGCTTTTGAATATGCTCTCTAGGTTGGTCATAACTTTTCTTCCAAGGAGTAAGCGTCTTTTAATTTCATGGCTGCAGTCACCATCTACAGTGATTTTGTATATAGTATATATTCTTGTAGGGGGTGCCCATCGATTATGGAGCTGGGGGGCTATAGATTTCCTGTTCTTGAGCAGCTGATGGTAACTAGGATAGGATGAGACAGCATCTTAATACTGAACAGTTACTCAGGGCCCATATGGAGGTCATAGGCACTCCTCTCCATGCTTTCTGTACATTAACTTATTGTCCCCATTTTATAGATAAGGAACTGAGGCCTGGAGAATTTCAGTAAATTTCCCAGGATCACACTGCTGGCAGTTAGTTGAGTTACTTAGAGTCAGAGTGGGCTCCAGAATCCCCACCTGAGTCATAATCCTGTGCTCTCTCTCCAGTCATTCTCCCCCTGGGCAGAATGAGTTACTTTAGAAGAAGAGAAGTGAGAAAATGTTCACAGATTCCTCAGTCTGAGCTCACTGGGATGTCCTTGTGGCCACTGAGAATCTCTCACTGATGAACTCTGTGATTCTCTTGTAAAATTGAAGAACAGCGCCAAGACGTCAACCTATATGCATCCCCAGTGAGAAGCACAATGGTTGATAGGAAGAGTGTTGGATGGATGGATGGATGGGTGAGTGGATGGATGTTTACACTGGACATCAGCCTAGTTTTGAAATAGTCACTAGGAGAAAAAACTAGCCTCTCCAGAAAAGGAGGGAGAATTTATGTCCCATGGTCTCTGACAAAGTTAAACAATAACCAAAAGTCAAGACTGTTCCTTCCCATGAACTCAAAGATTATGTCTTGTTAAGACCTTACCTAAAACTTCCTTTCTCCACAGATCTCCATAAAGAATGCCAGACTCACTCTTTCCCATGCCAAATGTCTGTTTGTGCTGAGTCTCAATCCGTCTGCATGCATTGTGCATGTCTCTGCTATGGAATGACTCCCAGTGAATTCTAGTATAGGATGAGTTCTGTGAGGTGACACACCAACTCTCCAGGAGAGGTGATAGCCGATGTCTCAAATCTTTCATTTCTAGCTCATTGTTTTGGCTTGGTTCTGAATGAGTATTTGAGAAATTCTAATGAATCTGAGTATTTCCACTCAAGACCTAGCAGGTGAACCAATATAAGGCCCAGAAAGCACTATACCAGGGTTATTGTAATTCCTGCTGCTTATTTTTATTATTTAGAAAAGAGAAATTTCAATTTTGCTGCTGCTATGCTGATCACTCCCTGTAATAACTGCTACATGTATTCTTCCATTTTTCTATGGGAGAAGTGAAGCCATCCAACTCTGGTACAGGGCCAGAGACTGAGGCTATAGTCCACACCTCCTGGTTCTTAGTTCCCTGCTTGTTCCCTGGATTGTCCTCTAAATCCATATTCTATTAGTCTAAGGAGTCCTGAAATGAGAGCAGTCACAAGTAAGCTTATTGATCACCAAGAAGTTAGAGCTGTCAGAGGAAACGGTCCAGGGCAGTGGTTCTGAAAACCGGACTGTAGGTCATGTGCCATCAGGATCAGCTTGAGTTCTTTTTATAAATGCACATCCCTGGGCTTCTACTCAGAACCTGCTGGCTAGCTCAGGACTCTGCATGTTCCGCACATTCCCCAGGTGATACTCACAGCCAGGAATTTAATGGACCAGCTGGTCAAGTGATTTCCTACAGTAGAAACCACTTATTGAATAGGCTTTAGGCATAAAAACAGTCTTAGGAGGTGATTTACTTCCATTACCTTGGTTACTTTCTTGGGGTGGGGGGGGGTCTTTATTTCTGTTTGTCACTTTTCATCTTTTGGGACATTTAAAATTGTATTTAAAAGAAATAAAAGAGAAGAATAGTGTATATAAAATGTGAGTTTCTTGAGCTTGCATTTTGGACTGGGTCATATATAATATATGTGCATAAAATTTGTTCTTGTACACATGTAAATAGAATTTGTTTTCAATCTGTTAGCCACATACAGCTGTGATGAACCAAATGTGTATGTGTAGAGGGGTCCCATCTGGAAGCTGGTTCACCTAAAATGGGTAGTCCTGCGTAGAAACAGTTTGGAAAAGAATGAGGGTTTGGGAGAAACTTTCTGTCTCACCTTGTTTATTTTTGAATGATGTTTTAATGCTCTTTCTCACAGCCCCATTTTCTCCCTCTGATTTTTCCCAGCCCTTGGAAAACTTCTTAGTGGCTTTTCCACTCAGGCTGTGTGGCCCATGACTCCTTCCTCTTCCTCATTTTCAGGCCTTGCCTTGCCTTTAGGTCCATGATGAGATGCTCAAGATATCTCTCCAGGTCTGTATTTTTCCATCTGTAAAATAGCTAAATTTATATTCCATCAAAGGATCATAAAAGGTATAGCAAAGTTATTTTTTAAAGGTATATTTGTAATATGTGATAAGCAGGAATTCCCTTGGATTAAGAGGTTTAAATTTCTGCCAGGAAGTTACTAATCAAGACTGGCCTGCTGCCTGGTTAAAGCCCAGTTTTTCTTTTAGAGATAGTTTTCAAATGAGATTAATACTGGAATCTCAAATCTCAAGGCTCTTTTGGCTTAAAGTAGATACTAGAATCTGAAGGCCTAGAGGGTACCCTGAAGCTCAGAGAGATAAAGATGATTTTCCAAAGTCACATACCATAGTGACAGAGCTGTTGGATGAAGTCTTGGACTCCTGGCACAATATTTAACTTAAAATAGCACCAAGAGGCCCAACTCTTCAATTGCAGGCCTTCTTTTCTTTTACACTCAGTAGCATGGCTGAAAAGTGGAAGAGGCCACAGCTGGACTCCCAGGCATCAGTGATTTGGATCAAGAGGATGACATCGCTCAGGCAAAGTGCACCTGGAATATTTTTTCTTAAAGCAAAAGTTGGTCATGATGAAAATCATACTGGCCAGTGTCCTTGCATGTTTTATTATTGCTGAAACATTAACACATAGAAGTAGTTTGTTTTACTTATATTACTATGTTTCTCTACTTGGAAAGTGGCAGTCAGCCCTTAGAATATTAGCTGTGTGGTATTGGTACAGCTGCGTGCAGTCTCTCTGTTGCTTTTTTTTCATCTTTAAATGGGACTGACAGGATCTGTCCTGCCTACCTTCCAACGTAATTGTGTAGAAGGAATGACATGTGTTATAATAATATTTCAAAAATTAGAAGAGCTATAGGAGAACTCTAGTCAAAGCTATGGTTTTTCCAGTAGTCATGTATGGATGTGAGAGTTGGACTATAAAGAAAGCTGAGCACCAAAGAATTGATGCTTTCAAACTGTGGTGTTGGAAAAGACTCTTAAGAGTCCCTTGGACTGCAAGGAGATCCAACCAATCAATCCTAAAGGAAATCAGTCCTGAGTATTCATGGGAAGGACTGATGCTGAAGCTGAAGCTCCAATAGTTTGGCCACATGATGTGAAGAACTGACTCATGGGAAAAGACCTTGATGCTGGGAAAGACTGAAGGCAGGAGAAGAAGGGGCTGTCAGAGGATGAGATGGTTGGATCGCATCACCGATGCAATGGACATGAGTTTGAGTAGGCTCCAGGAGTTGGTGATGGACAGGAAAGCCTGGTGTGCTGCAGTCCATGGGGTCTCAAAGCATAGGACGTGACTGAGCAACTGAACTGAACTGATAGGAGAATTCCTGAGATCTGATACAACTGTGATACATTTCAAGAATGCAAAAGCCCTTGAAAGAAAAATGAGGAAATCGAAAAACTATCAGAATAAGAGGGATGGGACTACCATTTATCTATCATTTACCCCCTTACAGCTTTAGCAGACTGGCTGGCCACCATGACATCTGCATTTTAGATGAACGGGTGAGTTAGACACCCATCTATCATTCTCAGTTATTTCTTGGCCCCCCCATTTGTTCAAAATTCTAAGTACAGTATCTCTCTAAGATGTTTTGTTTCCCACATCCCTTGTCTTGAATGGAAAGCTCCAGAAAGGTGCAATGGTTACCCAATGACGTAAACTTTTCCAAAGATTCAAAGAGCCAAAGTCAGCCCAGTGAGAAAACAAATAAAATGCTAAAATAACATTGAGGACAGAGGCTGCCATAGAACCTGCCAAGAAGATATGAAGTTTGATTAGAATAATTATTTTAATTGAATTATCATTTTAAATCAGCTACAGGAAAGGATTTCAATGGAAAGATGCCAAACTGTACGCATGGGATCCATTTGTTGGGCGGCATGTTGGGAACATAAGTAACTATGGGGGTACACTCATGCCTTCTTTAATAAACACACACATACACACACTCACAAAACCTCTCCTAATTGATCTTCACACCCAGAGCTCCAGACCTTGGCTCTGCTGGACCCTGTAATGGGATAACTCAGGGTGATTATGTGGTTTAGTAAATATCCATAAATTAAGGATAGTGTTCGAAGGCTGCCAGTAACAACCTCAGTTTCCCAGTATCCCCCAGAGGAGAAAATTAATTCTTCCTAAGAGTTTGGGGTAAAGGCAAGCCACGACAGAGAAGATTACCTCCTTCTATTTCTCCCCTCCCATAATTGGTTACCCTCCTGGTCCTTCCCAGGACACTGGAAGCAGTTCACGCAATCTCTGGGTCTCAACAGTAACATACGTCGAAGAGGAGGCTGATTACATTGACTGAAATCCATCCTGGCAAAAAGCTTTTGCTGCAGCTGGTTCCATTTACATTTTGTATTTTTGTAGCTTGTGCCTGTTCCAGGGAGGGCTGGGATAATTGATTTAAATCAAATTATGAAACGTGATACTTTGAATTCCTAAAAACATATTTCCTGGCACTGCATTCAGCAATGGAGCTCTCACAGGTACGGTGGAATGGGATGGGCAAGGCTGAGTCTCCTTGAACTGTGTGTGTGTGTGCATGAGCATGTGCATGTGTGCACACGCATGTCTATGTATATGTGTGTGTGACTCTACATTCCTCGTTTAGAGCTTGGACTGGGGTCTCTGCCTAAAATCTTTAAGGGAGTCTGGTCTCCCCTTGTCGTAGGTGAGAAACAGCCATCATGTCGCCACTGTTCCTTTCTCCTAGTACAGCCATTGATTTTAATAGTGAGCTTCTCCAGTTTCATGTCTTTGATCATGGAGCTGAAATTAAAGACTGTACATCGTGTAAATGACAAAGGAAATAGATGGGGGCTCAGCAAAAGATGCTAATAATTTTAAGACTTCACTGCATCACACATTCATTTCCATTTGGAAAGACAATTTGCCTCCTAGATTTTAAAAGCTATTTTAGAACGATTTCAAAATCAAGATCCTTAATGTCGCTTTGCTCCCATCTGTAGCCTAAATTATTTGTAATTAAGTTAAATAGCTCCATATAAATAGTAGACCTATGCAGTCGGGGGAACGATTGTTTCACATACATCCGTGCTTTGTGGGATTATGAATAGCAATAGCATCTTTAAAAAGCACCCCCCGCTCTGTGTGGTGCAGAACTTTGACGTGGAATTTTGGAAAATGATTTTTTTCCTTCAAATATTACAAATGATTCACATTAGATCCTGGGTCCAGTGAGGTAGCCAAATTTGAATTACACCTCTGCTAGTTACTACTTCTGTAACCTTGGGCAAAATATTTAACCTCTCTTAGTCTCAGTTTTCTTCTTTGTAAAACGATCATGATAATAGCAAAATTAGATTATACAAAAAGCCTAGCACATAGCAGGACTGCTTCTTTTTTTCAGTCATGATTAAAGAAATAATAACATCTATCCTGACAATCTATATACTTCCTGGAGTGCTTTTAGCCATTTATTTGGGTGGCTCGTTAAACCTTGCTATTTCCATTCACATGGTCAAGCACTCTTCTCTTCTAAAGACTTAACCCAGCCCAGGGAGTAGCTTGGGAAAGTCTTGCAACCTTGAGCCATTTGGACCAAAAGGTTGGGCCTTTTTGGAACTCTAACCCTACCTTTGTTGTCCTTATATTTACTTATGGATAAACTTAAGAATGGGCTTCCCTGGTGGCTCAGATGGTAAAGAATCTGCCTGCAGTGTTGGAGACCCACGTTTGATCCCTGGGTTGGGAAGATCTCCTGAAGAAGGGAATGGCAACTCACTCCAGTATTCTTGCCTGGAGAATCCCATGGACAGAGGAGCCTGGTGGGCTAGTCCATGGGGTCACACAGAGTCAGACATAGTTGAGTGACTAACACAAACTTATGAACGAAGATGGAACTCTCAGACCAGGAGTTAATTTGTGAAGACCAGTGCTTGCTATGTTGCCAGGCTTTATAATCTGCCCAGAAAAGTGTGTGCTTTCTTCAGCTTCTCCCCAGCAGCATCCCCCAGGTTTGCTTCTGTTAGTGGCTTTTCAAATGAGTTAGACTTGATGACACTGTTGCCCCACCAGGGGAATGCAGACACCTTTGCTCAGGCTTGATATTCAGGCCATCTGGGCCTTGGCAAACCAGGGAAGTCCAGGAGAGCACTCAACAAGGGCAGGTAGAAGATTGCCACAGTTTGCCTTCTATGGTGCGAATTCAGAGAAATGGAGAGAAACCCAACCTCATGCTCAACTCTCTTAAGATAGAAATGTCAGATAAAGTCAAATAGTGCTTCGAGTCATTATCAAAATTCGTTTTGATCTAAGTGATTCATGCACGCAATTAAACAGTACTGGGAAACACAGAGAGATAGGCCCTTGGCCCATTCTCTTGTACTTCATTATCAGAGAAGTAGATTTCAGTAGCCTAAACTGTTTCTTTCTGATGTATAGATCCATATTGCTAAAAGAACACCACTCTTAACTACTGTTGTTTAATCCTTTTTTTGTGATAAATAACAATTTAGCTCTTAAAACACCAAAACCCTTAACTTCTCCTCACCTCTCAATATAGTTATATCAAAATCTTATTAAAGTAATAGAATTTCCATGATCACAATTATACAAATATTGTCACTGTAGAATTAGTAATATGCTATGATTCTAATGATTGCCCTGTTTTAATACATGTGGATTTCCATATACTTTTCAGGTTGGGCTAGGTTTCATTCAGTCAGTCAGTTGGGTCGCTCAGTCATGTCTGACTCTTTGTGACCGCATGGACTACAGCTCGCTAGGCTTCCCTGTCCATCACCAACTCCTGGAGCTTGCTCAAACTTACGTCCATCGCGTCGATGATGCCATCCAACTATCTCATTCTCTGTCATCCCCTTCTGCTCTCAACTTCAATCTTTCCCAGCATCAGAGTCTTTTCCAATGAGTCAGTTCTTCACATCAGGTGGCCAAAGTATTGGAATTTCAGTTTCAGCATCAGTCCTTCCAATGAAGATTCAGGACTGCTTTTCTTTAGGATGGATTGGTTGGATCTCCTTGCAGTCCAAGGGACTCTCAAGAGTCTTCTCCAACACCACAGTTCAAAAGCACCAGTTCTTTGGCACTCAGCTTTCTTTATAGTCCAACTCTCACATCCATACATGACTACTGGAAAAACCATAGCTTTGACTAGATGGACTTTTGTTGGTAAAGTAATGTTTCTGCTTTTTAACATGCTGTCTAGGTTGGTCATAGCTTTTCTTCCAAGGAGCAAGTATCTTTTAATTACATGGCTGCAGTCACCATCTACAGTGATTTTGAAGTCCAAAAAAATAAAGTCTGTCACTGCTTCCATTGTTTCCCCATCTATTTGCCATGAAGTGATGGGACCAGATGGCCATGATGTCAGTTTTCTGAGTGCTGAGTTTTAAGCTAACTTTTTCACTCTCCTTTTTCACTTTCATCAAGAGGCTCTTTAGTTCCTCTTCACTTTCTGCCATAAGGATGGTGTCATCTGCATATCTGAGGTTATTGATATTTCTCCTGGCAATCTTGATTCCAGCTTGTGTTTCTTCCAGTCCAGTGTTTCTCATGATGTATTCTGCATATAAGTTAAATAAGCAGGGTGACAATATACAGCCTGGACGTACTCCTTTCCCAATTTGAAATCAGTCTGTTATTCCATGTCCAGTTCTAACTGTTGCTTCTTGACCTGCATACAAATTTCTCAAGAGGCAGGTCAGGTGGTCTGGTATTCCCATCTCTTTCAGAATTTTCCACAGTTTGTGGTGATCCACACAGTCAGAGGCTTTGGCAGAGTCAATAAAGCAGAAATAGGTGCTTTTCTGGAACTCTCTTGCTTTTTCAATGATCCAGTGACTGCTGACAATTTGATCTCTGATTCATTCAGTAATAGCCCCATTTTAGTGTCTTAGAACAACAGAGGTTTTTTTCTTGTTCATGTTGTGTGTTCACGATGGGTGATTTAGGGGATGTGAGAGGGACTCTACTAATTATAGTTATCAAGGGTCTTAGGCCCTTAGGGCAACTACTGTCTTTTTAAGAAATGTTTTAGTGAAGTTGATTTACAATGTTGTGTTACACTTGTGTCTTTTGGTTTGGCTTTTATGGCTGAGCCAGGTGGCATGTGGAATCTTAGTTTCCCAACCAGGGATAGAACGCATGCCTCCTGCACTGGAAGCATGGAGGCTTAACCCTGGACCACCAGGGAAACCAGTATCTTGAACCTAGCCCTTCTCCACACAGAAAGAAAAGTGCTCTGGAGGGAAACAAGCCATTTCAACTGCTCTGGCCCCGATATGATGCAAGTCACATTTGTTTACAAGTCCTTGGCCAGAACTAGTCACGTGGCTTCACAAACCACAAGATGCCTTTGAAGAGAAATTCTACCTTGTGTCTGAAAGGTGGAGAGGTAGATATATCTGGTGAAAAGCATTTAAGTCGGCCACCAAATATTTTCTTAATTTTTCACAATTGGTTTGTCAGATCTATTAATATATCTCTCGGTTATATGTTTTACCCAAGTGTTTAAATTTGTCATTTAATAAGTTCCTTAAAAAACTATTTCACAGCTACCATAATGGAGACTTCTTTTCGTCTTTCCTTTGGATTGGATCCCTTACTTTGAGATCTCCTTACTGTTTTTCCATCTAAGTTTGCTCCTTTTCATCAGGGAGGTTACTCTTTCAGTCACTTCCTAAGAAAGGGTACAGGGGAGCCAGAAGATGCAGGGAAGTTACAACTGAGTCTTTCAGAGCAGTCTTCCCTTCTCTTACCTCCAACTACTTTTTAATTTGGCTGTGTTAAGAATTCTGATTTGGCAATCATTTCTCACTAACAATTTTCAAAGCATTCTTCCATTGTTATCCATCTCTTTATTATTGTTGAGAAGTCTTGTCATTTTGATTCTTAAACCTATGCTTGCAACCTGGAGTTTTTGAGTGGAAACTTAGAATTTTCACTTTACTCTTACTTTGAAACTTCATAGTGATGTGCTATGGTCTGAGTGTTTTGCAAATGATTTTTTTTGCTGGATGTTCCATGCTCACCTGGGGTTCTAATAGTTCAGTTCAGTTCAGTCGCTCAGTCGTGTCCGACTCTTTGTGACCCCATGAATCATAGCACGCCAGGCCTCCCTGTCCATCACCAACTCCCGGAGTTCACTCAGACTCACGTCCATCGAGTCAGTGATGCCATCCAGCCATCTCATCCTGTCATCCCCTTCTCCTCCTGCCCCCAATCCCTCCCAGCATCAAAGTCTTTTCTAATGAGTCAACTCTTCACATGAGGTGGCCAAAGTACTGGAGTTTCAGCTTTAGCATCATTCCTTCCAAAGAAATCCCAGGGCTGATCTCCTTCAGAATGGACTGGTTGGATCTCCTTGCAGTCCAAGGGACTCTCAAGAGTCTTCTCCAACACTACAGTTCAAAAGCATCAATTCATCGGTGCTCAGCCTTCTTCACAGTCCAACTCTCACATCCATACATGACCACTGAAAAAACCATAGCCTTGACTAGATGGACCTTAGTTGGCAAAGTAATGTCTCTGCTTTTGAATATGCTCTCTAGGTTGGTCATAACTTTTCTTCCAAGGAGTAAGCATCTTTTAATTTCATGGCTGCAGTCACCATCTGCAGTGATTCTGGAGCCCCCCAAAATAAAGTCTGACTCTGTTTCTACTGTTTCCCCATCTATTTCCCATGAGTGTGGACCATTAAAAGATTGATAATTTTGGCTTAGAGAGATTCTCTGGTATATTGAAGAGTTTCCATCTCACCAGTTTTTTGTTTACTTTTGTTGGAACTTTTATCTTCACCTTTTGTGTAGCTCTGTTTTTCTCTTATCTGCCACCACTCTATCATTTATTTTCTTTTAGGATTGCATGATTTCTTCTTCCGACTCTTCTACTGATTTTTGAAAGATTTTTAAAGAAAGCTTTATCTATCATTACTAGTTCTAAAAGCCGTTCTATTTCTTTGATAGTTCCTCCTTTATAGTATCTAATTATTTTTTGTAGATGTAATACCCTCTTATATCTCTGAGGATATTAGTTATAGTTTGTGAAACTTTGTTTTGTTTCTGCATTATCTGTGCTTCATCTTGGTTCCTTTTTCTGTTATTTTGTTCTTGTCTCTTTTATTCTGGAGACTTTTCTCAAGTCTGGTGATCTTTGAATAGCTGCTCTTACTAGAGAGTTGTGTTGATTGAAAGCTTTGTGGGCCTATTGATTGGTGTAACATCACTGCACAGAGAGTAGCATTTCTGTTGGAGAATGCTCCATATGTCAGCATATAGATGTCTAGGACTGCTGTCCATCTCCAGCAAAGAATCTGACAGTGGGAACTCTGAGGGCTCTGCATACACTTTGCTGTAGTTCTTCAGATAGGGCAAGTAAGAGGCTAGTTGACAGCCCACAAAACTCCCTTAATCTTCCAGTTTTTACTTCTTTATCCTATCCCATCACCTTTGCTACATCTGGAGCCTCTTTAGTTTATTCCTTTTAGAAGAATACACAGTTACAGTTTCTGCCTGGAGACTGTGTGGTATGAGGAAAGGAATTTAGACAGGCAACCACTTTCTATGCAGACTTAACCACCGACTCCCGAAATCTGTATTTGGACTCGAGCCTGACTGCTGCCTCTCCAGCACTGTTGGCACCTGGTCGTCTTAGGGACTTTGTAGGGGATCATCCCTCTCTTCTCATTGTGATGTCTCCCTTTCTGGTTTTTAGCTTTTCTTGCTTAGCTAGACTGGTCACCTGTCCTCCTTGATATAGTTTCCTTCTGAAAATGTATTAAATTTCTACTGCTGTCTGCTCTCCTGCTTCCCTGTCCTTCAGAATTTATATCCTTTTTATTCCTTTATAATCATTTTAGTGAGGACTCAGAGGGATGAAAGGTTGCATGTCTGTGGTCAGGCTGCTGTATGTAACTGGAAGTCTCTTAATGAAAGAATTATCTCATAGTTTTGTGACAGATTCCTCTTCTTCCTAAGGGATTAACAGCAGTTCTTTTTCTCTAGGCAGCCTCAGTCCCAAATGAAAAGCTCAGTCCTTTTTATTGTTGTTTGGGTTTTTTTTGGGGGGGGGCATGCATCATGTGGGATCTTAGTTCCCCAGCCAGGGACTGAACCTGTGCCCCTTGTATTGGAAGCCTGGAATCTTAACTACTGGACTGCCGGGGAAGTTCTGGTCAGGAGCCCTACAGAGTCTAGGCTTGAAACTATGGCAAACTTCAGTGTCTTGGCTTAGAAGTGGTAACTGCTTAGTGGTTTTAAAGCATGGACTCTGGAAAAACTTGAGTTTTTGCATTTTAGCTTCATTGTTTCCCAGCTGTGTAACCCTGGGTAAATTTCTTATTCTAGGTCTGTTTTCTCAGCTATGAAGTATAGATAATCATAGTATCTGCTTCCCAGGATTGATGGAAAAATGAAAGAATATTATATATCACCTGTAAAGTATANGGTTTTAAAGCATGGACTCTGGAAAAACTTGAGTTTTTGCATTTTAGCTTCATTGTTTCCCAGCTGTGTAACCCTGGGTAAATTTCTTATTCTAGGTCTGTTTTCTCAGCTATGAAGTATAGATAATCATAGTATCTGCTTCCCAGGATTGATGGAAAAATGAAAGAATATTATATATCACCTGTAAAGTATACAGCTGGAGAAGGAAATGGCAACCCACTCCAGTGTTCTTGCCTGGAGAATCCCAGGGACGGGGGAGCCTGGTGGGCTGCCATCTATGGGGTCGCACAGAGTCGGACACGACTGAAGCGACTCAGCAGCAGCAGCAGCAAAGTATACAGCATGGTGCCTAGCATGTGAAAAGTGAGCAATGATAGTGGATGTTATCGTTAATTTAAACATTGGGAGATTTCTGGTGGTGTTTTGGCTAAAATAAGTTTTATTTTACTTCACAGTTCTCCAGAAATTGCAAGCTGAACAAGTGACTGGATCACCACCAACAAGCACTGCTCTTAAACCTAAGTTTAGTTTAATTTCTAGATATTCCATATTCTGTCCTCTTTAGGGAGTGAGCTTATTCTCAGTGGCTCATTTAAGTTAAGTCTTTGCAACATTTTGAGCTCAGAAAGGCTAAGCCATACCCTAGAAGGTTGAAGTTAGGGTCAACCCATAGTCAAGAGCAGATGTTGGCAAACTTTGCTTGTAAAGGGCCAAACAAGAAATATTTGAGGCTTTGTGGTCCAAATGGTCTTTTTCTCAACTCTTCAATTTTGCCATCAGAATGTGAAAGCCACCATAGACAACACATAAACAAATGCACCTGGCTGTGTTCCAATGAAACTTTATTTATAAAAAAAAATGGTGTCAGTTGGGTTGGGTTGCTAACATCTGGCTTAAGGAGCAAGAGGAGGGAAAAGAGAATGAGAACAAGGAAAGGAAACAGAAATGCACTTATGGGAGGAAGCCATGCCTCTCAAAAGCAATCTGGTGATTTAAAGTAGGCTTAAGGATGTTGACTACCATGAAATCTCTCTTACTTCTCTATCTAGTTGCCCTGTAAAGGATGACCCTGGGGAAAAGTAGGATGGGGGAAACATTTTTGAGCTGCAATTTGAGGATCTTCATGTTCTACCCTCTTTTCCTCACATTCTTCTTTGAATCCCCTGCCCTTGGTTAGGTAGTGACTTCAAACTTCTTCCCCTGTTTCTTTCAGAGCCCATTAGCACAAAAGGGTAAATTACTAGTGATAACTTGGTTTATTATTTCTCCTAGGGGAATTTGCACTTTGAAAGGGAAGTAAAATGAAAGAAAATATTTCCTCCTAAGAAATAGTTTTTTCCTTATTTTTGTTTGTCATGTATACAGTGGACACACTTCATTTCTGAGCCTGACCCCACCTCACCCCACCCCTAATCCTTTCTAGAGTGTGGTTCAGAAATTGAGTGGTGATCCATGGTTACTGTTGTACATGTTACTTGGCAATAAAAACAATGCTTCAGCAATTTGAGTTGTTTTGAAATGGTTATGTTAAAATGTCCTGTTTCATCAAAAACATTAGCTTAACTTTTTAACACGGTGACTTAATTGGATAACCCTAATGGAATATGTTCTTAGAGAAAAAGAACTATAAAAAATGTCTTAAATGTTTGGGGAGTCATTTTATTGATGATAGCACTGACATTGCCATCTTGAAGTTGTTGTTGTGTGTGTATATAGGATAATTCAAATGGATATTTATTTTGGTTTGTTTAAAATTGAGATTTTCAGAGTGATTTAAGGAAATAAACATGTAGGACCAATGAGATAAAGTGAAAATCACAGAGTCCAGAATTTCAATCAGAAGGATCACTGTAAATTCATAATATTCTTTCTTTAAAAAAAGACATATTTTCAAGACCCAGTCTAAAAAAACTTAGAAATAATAACCACTCCAGTATCAATGTATACCCAGTGCATCTGAGTGCTGTTTACTTGATAACATTTCTCACCAAAGGATCACATCTCTTTGGAGAAATGGGTAATTCCATGTATGGGAAAGGAAATGTACCAGATTAGTAGGGAGTACTTTGTTAGACTAGGTAGTAACAAGAGTCTCAATAATATAGGGCTTATTTTAAAAAGACTCAGAAGATAATTTAAATAAACATTTTCTTATAGAAGATGGAGCAATTTAAGTTGGATGCAATGTATTTAATCACCAGAAATGAGTTCATAGTGGTATTTTAAGACAAAACAAACAAAAACACCAAAAAAACACTTCAATACATCATTGGTCACCTTAGTAGGGAGCTACCTCCTATTGAAAACAGGTAAGTAGAGGGAAAGACTCCAGCGTGAATCCTCGTTTTCTGATATGATCTGTACCTTAGATTACCACATAGTTAATGAGAAGTTTCTTTTTATGAGAATATTTCAGTTACTAAAAGAAAATGATAGAATTAGAAAAATCATGACTTCGCCATCTCAGTTAACCTAGGTCAATAGTCAACAAACTTCTGTAAACAGTCAAATAGCAAACATCCTAGGCTTTGTGGGCCATGTAGAGTTTGTTGCATCTACTCAAGTTTGCACTTGGAACGTGAAAGCAGTCATGGGCAGTATGTAAACAGATGGACATAATTGTGTTCCAGTAAAACTTTATTTATAAAAACGGGATACACTGGCTAGATTTTGCTTATAAGGCTGTAGTTCGCAGATAATCAGGTCAAGTGATAGATAACGATCATCAGTGTTTAATAGCATCATTATAAAAGAAACAACCAACTTATGGCCTCCTAATGGAGGTAAACAGCTCCATATGGAAAAAACAGAAAATCAAGCTGGAATCTGACCAACCCTCTAGATTTAATGAACAATTTCCAGAGAATAAAAAGAACATAGTAATTTAGAAAACTCAGGGAGAGGCAATCAGACAAATCTAGACTCTGGGAAATGCTAGAGAACAAACTGATTTTTAAACAAACAAAAACATTGCAAGAGGAAAAATAATGTGAAGGAGTTACCTGTAGATTAAAAATGACGTAACAAACACATCAGACAGTTTCATGTGATGGATGCATGAATTGTTGAATCACATGGATGCATGTGATTGTTTCCTGGCAGACAACCTCAACACCAGTAGTCAGCAATAATTCCTCCCATCTCTGTACAGTCGTGGCCTTCTCCTTTCAAAAGACGGGATCTGTTTTCCTGTCCTTTTGAATGTGGGTTGACCCTAACTTACTTTCACCAATAGCATATGATGGAAATGACACTGTTCTGGGCCTGAGCCTGCGGCCCCTGGCATCACCTGCTTTTGCCATCTTGGAACGTGTCGTGTGTGCTAAGTCACTTCAGTCATGTTTGACTCTTTGTGATCCCATGGGCTGTAACCCTCCAGGCACCACTGTCCATGGAATTGTCTAGGCAAGAATACTAAAGTGGGTTGCCATGTCCCCCTCCAGTGGATCTTCCCAACCCAGGGATCAAACCCATGTCTCTCAGCCATGATATAAAGATGTATCTCCTGGGGAGAAACACTTGGATTGAGTGGAAAGGAGAGAATCCTGGCCCTCTAGCCACTTTCAGTGCAAATAAAGCATGAATTGCTATGCAAACCTTCTCACACACCGACGACTGCTCACCACTGCGCACCTTCACCTGCTGGCTGGAACACTCACTCTTCACCCTGGCAGGTTCTTCACCTGTCATGGATCGATGTAAAGAAGGACACAAACAGGACTGGAGCCTGAAATAATAAAGGAAGAGGAAGATTGGTATAAGATCAAGATGTATCCTGTATCGGCCTGCAATTTAATCTCAGTAGTTCTGGAATTAAGTTCTGGATTGTACTTTGCTCATACCTACACATGGGCTTCCCTGGTGACTCAGTGGTAAAGAACCCCCCTGCTTGTGGAGGAGATGTGGGTTTGATCCCTGGGTCGGGAAGATCCCCTGGAGAAGGAAATGGCAACCCATGCCAGTATTCTTGCCCGGAGAATCCCATGGACAGAGGAGCCTGGTGGGTTATAGTCCATGGGGTCGCAAAGAGTCAGGCATGACTGAGCGACTGAACAATGAACAACTAGTGTGGAGAGTGGGGGCTACCCTCTAGCTGCGGTTTGCGATCTCCCCATTGTGATGGCTTCTCTTGTTGTTAGGCACAGGCTCTAGGAACACAGGCTTCAGTAGTTGTGACTCGGGGGCTCTAGTGTGCAGGCTCAGGATTTGTGGCACATGTTGCTTAGCTGCTCTGTGGCATGTGGAATCTTCCAGGACCAGGAATCAAACCCATGTCCCCTGCATTGGCAGGTGGATTCTTATCCACTGTACCACCAGGGAAGTCCAGTAAATCATTGTTTTAAGCCCCCAAGACTTGATATGGTTTGTTATGCAGCAATAGATAACGGATACATTGGAACTTATTAATACTTAAAAACAATTCAAACAGATTATAAAAAATATGAAATAATGAGGGAAATATGAACCCTGGGTGAATATTTGATGTTATTAAAAAATTATTATTAGAAATCTGAGGATGTTTCGTACCTTTGCATGGTGACAGAGGGTAGTTACTTATTGTGGTGATCACTTTGCAGTGTATAGGAAATACCAAATCATCATATTGCGTACCTGAGACTAAAACAGTGTTACATGTCAATCTGCTTCGTATCAAAAAAGATAAAACTTTAAAAGCTTCACATTTAATTTATATAAAATTATCATTAGTTTTTTAATGGTACTGTGGTTGTATCTTAGAAAGATACACATTGAAATATTTACATATACGATATCTGGGAGTTGCTTCAGAATTATCTGTGAAGGAAAGAGTTGAGTTGATGGGATAGAAATGAAATAAGGTTGATGTTGATCATTTTTGAGACTAGATGATGAGTAGATCAGTTCAATTCAGTTCAGTCGCTCAGTGGTATCCAACTCTTTGTGACCCCATGGACTGCAGCATGCCAGGCCTTCCTGTCCATCACCAACTCCCAGATCTTGTTCAAACTCATGTCCATTGAGTTGGTGATGCCATGCAACCATCTCATCCTCTGTCATCCCCTTCTCCTCCCACCTTCAGTCTTGCCCAGCATCAGGGTCTTTTCAAATGAGTCAGTTTTTCACATCAGGTGGCCAAAGTACTAGAGCTTCAGCTTCAGCATCAGTCCTTCCAATGAATATTCAGGAATGATTTCTTTTAGGAAATCATATATGAGTGTATATCATGAGTGTATAGTGGTTCATTATTCATATTTATTAATCTTTCTACTATTGTATTTCTTTAAGAATTTCCATCATTGAAACTAATGAAAGAAAACAAAACAAAATCTTGGTTTATAGAACTGGTATCCAAAGGGTAAAATTCCAGACATTCTGTAGCAAGTAGGGGAGTGAAATTCTTGAGCAGCAGAACCTTCCTGGCCATCTTGAAAATACCATGAAGATAAACACCTACTCAGCAAGACCAGTCCTAAATGATTACCCTTAGTGTTATTCTTTGGGGATTAATTATACCTAGAAAGTTAATGTTAAAATTCATTTCTTAACACCTGAAGTTAACATGTTAGCTTGTTTTCATTCTTTGTATAAGATGCAGCATTTGAAGTCAGAAGAGCCATTCCTCTTGTGACTGACTGACAAGATTTTAGTCAGATCACCTAGCCATTCTGAATCTCAACTTCCTCATGAGGATCAAATGGGGATTTACATGCCTTACTTTGGCCATGACATCAGGCCCTGAGACAGTCTGATGATGTCCATAGGAAGTAGTCAGGGGACACGCTGTAGGAATGCAGTGATCTCTAGTCATGCCCTTGTAGAACTGGAAAATATTAGGACATCCTCTTATGACTCTCCACAGAGATGGAAATGGATGATCAGAGAATTTTAGTGAATTGTATGGGACTGATGTTGAAGCTGAAACTCCAATACTTTGGCCACCTGATGTGGAGAGCTGACTCATTTGAAAAGACCCTGATGCTGGGAAAGATTGAGGGCAAGAGGAGAAGGGGACGACAGAGGATGAGATGGTTGGATGGCATCACTGACACAATGGACATGGGTTTGGGTGGACTCTGGGAATTGGTGATGGACAGGGAGGCCTGGCATGCTGCGGTTCATGGAGTCGCAAAGAGTCGGACACGACTGAGTGACTGAACTGCACTGATACTACTATTGGTTGAACTGTGTACCCCACCCCCCGCAAATTCATATACTGAAGTCTTAACCTCTAGTCTCAGAGTGTGGCTATATTTGGTGATAAGGCAAGAGGTAATCCAAGATAACTGACATCTTTTTAATAAGAGGAGATTAGGATACAGACATATATACAGGGAAGACCATGTGAAGACCAAGAAGATAGCTATCTTCTCTCAAGGAGGGAAGAAATCCCTCCTGCTAACACCTTGATCTTGGACCTGTAGCTTACAGAGTTATGAGAAAGTAAATCTCTGGTTGAAGCTATCCACTCTGGTTCTTTGTATAATAGCCATAGAAAAAGAATACAAAGCTTCCAATCTCAAACGTTAAGATTCTTAATGAGATCATGGCCCTGATGGAATAGGAGGTAAGCACTGTGCTGGGAGGAGCTAGAAGGAAGTGCGGGTAGGAAAGCAAAGCAAAACAAACAAAAAGGAGCATGGTAGAATGGAACCTTGGTGCTCACTAGACCCTGTGAGAAAGGGACTGAAAGGGAATGCAAAATATGCAAACATCACCTTTGTAGGTCAGCCGGTTTGAAGGCTTGGACTGCACACTGATACTGTGTTGTGTGGGGTGTGAATGGCTGCACATAACCACATGAGGTAGGATTATGGCTACACTATCAGTAGTCCAGCCAGCTAATAGGCATCTGCAGTATCTTACTTCTAGAACAATATTTCAGAGAGAAAACTGCATCAATATACTTAAACATATTTTTAAAAACCTCTTTAAAAATAAAGAAATATGTTTATAGGCACTCCTTTAATTTAGAGCTTTAAAAAGAATATGAGCAACATAGGAAGAAATGTGTGATAACTAGGTAAATTTGGTACTAGTTTTCACTATTTGTACTTACCTTATGCTTCTTAGATTACTCTGGAATTGACTTCATAACTGGAAAATTTTCTCAAACTTTCAGGTCAAGCTCAAAGTCTCTTTTCCACAAGTAGCATTCTTAAAAACACCCTAAAACTCTCTATCAAAACTAAATATATCTCAAGGTCTTTATACCTTTGTATTTTATCTTCTAGTTATTTATTTATTTATTTTGCTTGAGGATTAAAAACACTTCAAGGTTGAAACTGTCTTGATTTTTGTATCTCCACATTGCCTAGCAGAGGGTGTTATATGTTGATCTTCAATAAATATTTATTAAGTGACATTTTGTCTTCACTTGCAGAGCCTCCAGTAGTTGAGAAGCAGCCACAGTTTCTGGTTCTTATATGATATGCAAAGCCCTCGAAAGGCTTTTTTACTCTGTTTTCTCAGAGTGAAGCACTGACACCCTCATATTACTCTTTCTACAAACTAGCTAAAAGCTACTGAGGGCCTGCTCAGCATCTTGGGTGCTGCTTGTCTTTCTTTCTTTTGCTACCCTTCTTACCTCTGGGGATTGGCTCACTGCCACCTCTTGTTTATATGGTCATGTCAAAAAAAACCCCACCAAACCGGTCAAACAAAAAGCTGCTTTTCTTTTCTTTCTTTTTTTTTTTTTAACATTCTGTGATTGTCATCTTTCTACTAATTTATTGCAACTAAACTAGGAGCTGTGAAGTTCTCTCCTACACTTTTCATTTTTGTTCCTTTTCTTTTATTAAAAAATAGGTGGTTGTCATTGCATAGCTTTTTTCCCCTTGTATTCCTAAGGTTTTTTGCATTTCACCACTTGCTGCAGATTTCAGTATAAAAGGTTCAACTTTATTTTCTGAGCTTTCTGAAATGTTTCTGATTGTAATATAATAGAGCAGTAATTAAATACTGATTTAGGGAGTAATTTTCTTGTGTCCCATTTCATCATCAAGGGAAGAAAACTGTTATAGTCATCAATCTTGGGGCCTTATGGTGCTAATGTTAGGTTTTGATTAGAAACTTTTCATCCCTCATTCTCCAACCATTTTATCAGCCCTTGGAATTTTCTCTAGCTTTGCCAAGGGTTCCCAGGGGAATCCCTGCAATGTCTTAATGGCTTAGAGACAGACAGGATAATGCTCCACACCTCAGGGTTTCCTTATATCGTCACATGTGCACTCTCTATAGCCTCTGGGTCCAGGTAAAATGCTGGTACAGTTGCTGATTTGAAACGTGAGCCTACCACACATCTGCTGAGGACACTGACTATGGCAGAGAAAGTGACCCTCTCCAAATTTTATTTGGGTCATAAAAATTCATGCTGTACACCACTTCTTTTAGAATCTGTGCCATTAAATGTGGCTAGATCCAGAGTACACTCTGGAGGAAGCCAGAAAAGACATTAAAATGCTTAGTCTATGACACACTTCCTTATTTTTGTCATTTTGACATTTATGTGTTGTTTCATTAGGGATTTTTAAGAGAAGACCCTTTTTCAGCAAGAAAATATCCCTAGATCTTGGTAAGAATCAACAGTTTATAATCGAACAGCTGTCTGGTTTTCATTTGGACTGAGCTGGACCACCTGCTGGCTGTTAACCTCTGGAAGGTTATTATGATACAATTGTTGTTGTTGTTTGTTTAAAAAGTTTCAGAGCTCAAGGAAAATATTAGTAATGAGTTACTTAACCTGCAGTGTTTACTGTTCCCACTCAACTTGCAGATGGTGTCCCAGTGGCCAGCAAGAGGGAGGACTCATCGGAGGCCAACACTATTTTGCACTTGTTTTGGAGACGAACCATAAAAACAGGCTTGGCAGTGAGGACGACTGCCCTTGTGGGAGGAGGAGTGGGCAGCCTTACAAGAGCCTTTTAAAAGGAAACGCAACCCTTTCTGATGAGTGAGGTTGAGAGGCACCATCTCAACATAATCGTTCATTCAGCACATAGTAAACTCGAAGCGGAGGTCAGGAGATCAGTGGATCTTTTGAGCACGTGTGTTTCAGCCTCAGCATTTTGAGGCTTGCTCACCATCTGCTTTTTTCACTTATATGCACACCCCTTTGACTAATAGAAATGGTGGCTACAGATTCTCTCAGGAGGCCACCTGGGTACATTTTTCTAGGCCTGCTAAAAGTCAAGTCCCTGGACATCTTTTTGTGGGTTCTGATTACATGGTGTCTTGCCTCTTCTCTGGATCTGGGGCCTGAGAGCATGGGCATCATTTGTAGAGATGGGAATGTCTCCATTTGAATGGAAGATTTCCCTTCAGGGACCACAAAAGGACTACTCTCTGGAATAGATGATCCATGAGGATCGAGATTTCATCTGTTTCATTCCCTTCTTTATCCTTAATGCTTAGAATGGGGACGAGCAGCACATAGTAAAAACTCACTAAATAGTGAAAGACGAATGAATAAATGAGTATCTCTTCTTCCTGTTTTCTGTTTATCTTATTTATCCCCCAAATAATAATTAATAATATGAATAATCAATAAGTATGGTGACTCTCACCATTCATATCACAAAACTTCCAAAATTCTTTCTGTTTTTCAGAGTTTGGGACCATTTAAGATGAAAATTAGGCAAGGTAGCATTCAGGGGCTGCTTTGGTGTGATTTGTGAAGCAGAAGAGATTGGGAAAAGAATTCAGACTTTGGCTGTAGATACACTTGAGTTTGAAGTTGGAATGTGTCTCTTTCTTGTTCTGTGACCTTGGGCAAGTTAATTAGTCCCTCTGATTCTCAGTTTTGTCCTTTTAAAATGGGAATAATGCTAGGTATCCTATAGGTTTTTGTATTAGACTGTATAGGTAACGCCTGGCAGAGGACAGAGGAGTTGTAAACAGTAATATAGGGATGATACAGCAATAATCATTACTTGTACTATCAATACTATTATAATGCTTACTATCATTAATTCTTCCTCACACTGATTACCAAAGGAATTAATTCTTTGTGGACCGAAACATTTGTGACAGAAATTGCTGGGAATTTGGAGGGTTCTAGTAGCTAGCCGTATGTTGTCATTTAGTTGCTAAGTCATGAGATCAAGTCTTCAAATGTTAAGTGCTCTTTATCTCTTCTTCTGCTCCTGATTTTCACAATTATTATTGTGTATTTAATTGCCAATGGACTGTTAAATACAGTAAGATCCTTGAAGGTAGGGGTTATTGCTTATTTATCTTTGTCTCCTTATCACCTAGAAAAGCACCTGCTACGTGGCAGACACCCAGTAAATATTTACAGAACTAATACCAAGTAAACAAGATCATGTAGCTCGGTGTTAAAGAACTGCAACTTGAAAGACGGCAACAGGAAGACCTATGGGAAGGGCACACCTTGGAAAGAATTGAGTTTAGGGAGTTAACTCAGGGGATAATGTGTCAGGAGAGGACAGAAATTTGGTGAGGTGGATTGGCAGAAATTTTTGAGAAACTTTAGTGAGTTGTAGGATTAGATATTCTGGATTTCATTGGGCAGAACTTAATCATTTCAGTGAACTAACAACATATGGTTGACTGGATTGATGAGTTGTCTAGTTAATTGGTCAGTTCAATGAAATAGTACAATTGGCTGTAAACCTTAGACGGTAATACTCCGTAATGGTCTAGTAATGCCCCTCAATATCGTTAAAATAAGGAACAGTTAAGAAGAGTATTACATCTCATTCACTACCAAGTCATTCTTTTTGGAAAATTCTCATTTATTGCCTCTGAATATACCATCTATGCCATTTCCTCCTTTTTTTTCTCTTAAACCGAGATGATAGAGCCAGGATATGCAAGCTTTTCTGTAGAGTTAGTAAATATAAATCAGCTATGTGGGCCATTTTGTTCTTGTTGAAACTATTCAATTCTATTGTAGAAATTACTCAATTCTATTGTAGCCTGAAAGCCTAAACAATAGGTAAATAGATACATAATAGCCATATTACAGTAAAGCTTTATTTATGGATCCTGAATTGAATTTTCACAAATCACAAAATATTAGTTTTCTTTTGATTTTTCATAATCATTAAGAACTGTAAAAATCATTTTGGACTTATAGCCAGAAGGCTGGATTTGGCCTGTGGGTCATAGTTTGCTGACTCCTGGGTTAGAGCATATCAGTCTAGAATCCATATCTCATAGCTGTTCTTTCTGGTCACTTTGGTTTCTCTGGGCTTTGATCTAGATAAATTCCTCTATAATATCTTCTAATTTCAGAATTCTGCTCTTGATTGGGTCCAGTCTAGATTTTAACTTGTCTATATGAGTTTCTTCAATAATTTTAATGATTTATCTATTTCACTCCCAAGATTTCTAATTGGTTCTTTTTCAGACTCACATGTTCTTATATTATTTCTGCCTGTTCCTGGTTCACATTTTTCTTCTCTTTTAAACAAACACTATTATTTAGTTTTCAATTAAATTTCTTCAACTTGCTTATTTAAAGTCTTTGTCATGCTCTTATATATAATCAGTTTTATCTAGCATGAATTCACATTTCTGGTGCTAATCTTTTCAGATGTATTTCTTAGATTGTGTTATACATTCAGAATTGTGTTCTATAAGCTTATTTTGCATGGATCGTATTTTCTCTCCCTCAGTGATCACCTCTCGTCTAGTAGGTTTCTAGTTGCCTCTGCCTCACCTTTTGTTCCCTCCTCCCCAAGCTCAAGATCAGATCTCACAATAACAACATTTTATACTTCTCCTTAAGATGATGTCCCTGGAGAAGGAAATGGGAACCTACTGCAGTATTCTTGTCTGGAGAATTCCATGTACAAAGGAGCCTGGCAGGCTATAGTCCATGGGGTCACAAAGAGTCAGACATGACTGAGTGGCTAACGCTTAGGATGATATAGAAATGTGTTACATCTAGGCACTGAGTCAGAGGGTGGCTTAGCTCAGTCCTTATTAGTGAAACTGAATATGTCTTTACCCTACTGCTTATATCCACAGCCACAGAACCAGGAAAAATAGGGCGGTAGTCTCCCATTACAACTTCAGTTTCATTTCATCAATAGGGGACTTTTAGCTTAGGCCCTAATTTCAGCTTCTCATTTTATATGGAGCTGAATTCCTAGCTCCAGTGTTTGCTTCCAGACCTGGAACCCACTTGACCAGTTGCTCCAGCCAGCTTCCTCTCTCTGCATTTTTGGTTCAGAAGTGTTTAACTTTTGAGTTCTGTTATTGCTATGTATTATTTCAGTAGATTTGGAGAGAGGGACTCCATTAAAAGGTTGTTACTCTTCACTGTCTTGACTATAAATAAATTTACTTATATACTCTTTTGTTAACTGCTAGAATGTAAGCAGCTTGAGAATAGGGCCCCTGTCTATCCTGTTGACCACTTTACTGCTAGTGCTAAGCACAGAGTAGTTGCTAAATTAATGTTTATGAAAAGAATAGTGATATAGATAACAACATATGAACAACCTATCTATACATATACATAAAATCAAATTTTATTCTTTGTGCACATTGCAATTTTATTTGATGACAAGTATAATTAGTGCCATATCCACCTATCTATTTATTCTATGTATTCAGTGCTTGCAGGAGATATTTTTGGAAGTCAGGTATGGCATGTATTCATAAGTTATTCTTCTGCCTCCTATTAGCATTAGTCTTTGCACCTGTGAGCAAAAATAAATAGAACTTTATAAATACCAAATATTATCATCTCTTTTATTATAGCATTATTATGCTACCAGTGATATCAGCTGTAAGATAAAAATAAAGGGAATTGAATCAATGACAGAAGCTTTTATTGATGCCCTGTTGGGCTGCTCTTGCCATGGGAGGCTTATACCAGTATACCACTGCAGTGGTTTTGTGAAGTTGCTTTCTGCTTTAGTTCACAAGTATTTGTGGAGCATACATAGCTAAGTCCTGACTTTCTGCTGCTGCTGCCGCCAAGTCACTTCAGTCGTGTCCAACTCTGTGCAACCCCATAGAGGGCAGCCCGCCAGGCTCCCCCGTCCCTGGGATTCTCCAGGCAAGAACACCGTAGTGGGTTGCCATTTCCTTCTCCAATGCATGAAAGTGAAAAGTGAAAGGGAAGTTGCTCAGTCGTGTCCGACGCTCAGCAACGCCATGGACTGCAGCCTTCCAGGCTCCTCTATCCATGGGATTTTCCAGGCAAGAGTACTGGAGTGGGGTGCCATTGCCTTCTCCGCCTGACCTTCTAGTCTCCTATTAAGGTAGGATAGTAGGTAGGGTCTAACAGTCCTTACTGTCCATTTGGATAAATGATCTCTAGTCATCTCCATAGAATTGTCAGCTCTGTGGGCTTCTAGGAACTAGAAGACTAGTGACTGGCCAGGAAAGACTGTACCTTAATAAGTATGAGACTCTTAGGTCCCTTCTTTGCCTAATTTGATAAGGATCTGAAGACAACAGCTCTCTATGAATCCCAGAGAATAAGGATTTGCCACTTCTGCTGAGATTTTCCCAGCAAGTTGAGAGCCAGCTGCATTCTTGGGGAAGGGATACAATCTGTCTAGTGCTGTGTCTCTGTTGGAAGTGTGTGGGGCTTGTTGAGTCTGTCATAGGGAGATTTATCTAACAGAGAGGCAGTGAGTATGTGTTTGGTATCATTATTAAGAGCTAGTTTGCTCCCATCCCAAGCCATGCTAAGTGCTGGAGAACGATTTATATTGCCAGCTAGAATAGTAATATCACAAGCTTACTGAGATGACAGAGTAATCTTGTTAGCTAGACTACTTTTCTATATTGAAAACATAAAGTATTCTGCATCAAATCATATAATCTACATTTTCCCTTTCTCTCTTTAATTTGATTATGAACTATTACTGTGCTTTGCCATAAAATATGAAAGTTTTACATTTTGATAGTTTTTCAAATGCTGATTTTACTTTCTGTGCAAATACTTCATATCTTTCTCGTATAATTATTTAGCAGCCTTTTCGGGTTAATTATTGTCATTAACAATATGAGTCCTGTGAGGGAATATCAATTAAAATATGCACAGCTGAACTTTCAAATGAGTAAATAATTTAGTTTTGGAGAATGACTGGAAACAGCAGGGTAACAGTCAAAAGGGGAACAATTATTTTAATGCTTATTTGACAAATGAGTCATTTTTACAGCAAATTAGATTCTTATCATAGCACCCCTACTGGTTGCCACAGGAAAGCTGTTAACATGAGTTTTTAAAATAAAAGCTGTTAAGTTATGCATGCAAAGTTAAGGAAATCATTTGTATGAAGAAAAGGTGATTAGGCTATGCATTGTTAGCTGATGGAATACTGCCACTGGGATCTAATTAGGGCCATAAATCACACAAAATGATGTGTGTATATAGGGCTTGAAGCATCCGAGTGATACATGCCATTGACAGTGAGATGGATGATTCGCCCACCCTGACTTTGATCGCCGTCCTTGTCTTTGTGCCAACCAGACCCTAAAGTCCTACTTAATGCAGAGTGGAGTTGGGGCCTGAGCCACAGGAGCTTACCATTGTAAAGGATGCTGGGGAAATTCCAAGATGGACCTCCTTTTTTTTTCATTAGGAAAAAAAAAAGCTCAGGAGAAACAGGATGGTGGCCTTTATGGTAAATAGCTTTGAGATGAGTTCCAGTCTGTATTTTGTCAATTTCGCTTAGTTAAAAAGAAAAATTTTAAACTCTGATTCCAGAAGAAAAGAAGGGAGGAAGGGAGAGAGAGGGGAAGGAAGGAAGGAAAAAAAGAAGGGAAGGGAAAGGACACATTTATAAAAACCACATATTATTTCTAAGATACATATAGTGTCTACTCCAAGCCCCCATAGGGCTCAGCAGAGGGTTGAGGCAAAGACTTCTGGAGTTCTGAAACCAGATAAACACACTCATCATTTCCCTAATTCTTTAGTTTGGTGTTTTTGAACTGAATTGCTTTCCTGAATCTGCTTACACCATCATCGCATGGACCTCTTTGTACTGGCCTCAGAATTTATGCCACATTCCTCAGCCTGAATGGGAAGTTGCCCCCTCTCTGTCCCAGATGGAGTAAACTGGACCAAGGCAGCCTACCAGTCACAAAAATCAGACTCCAAGAAATGGTCTAGGGAAAGATTCTAAGATATGATCTAGGCTATTTCCAGGTCTGCTGTATCAGCATCACCGAGAAATGGCTAGAATTGCAAATTCTTGGATTGTACCGCAGATCTACTGAGTCAGAATCTCTGGGGTTTGGGCCCAGCAATCTGTGTTTTCACCAGTTCTTTGGGTGACTCTGATACATGCTTAATTTTGAGAAGTACTGAGCTAGGCTAGAGCCTGGAAGAACTAATCTGATACCTAGTTCTTTCAGGTGATTCTGAACATGATTTCAAGAAGTCTCCAGGGAGTTAAGAGCCCTTGTAAGACACTAACGCTAGTACCTTCCCCTCCCTGCTGCCATTCATTTTTAACTACAGGTGTGACTCTGTACTTTCAACTTGATATTTTCAGGGTCTTAGTTTTTCATGGGTAAGTGCGAGTGAAACATTGCCTAAGGGAAGCAGGAATTTAGACAGATTAACTTGTAAATTAACTGCCAGTTCTTGATCTCTAATTTTTAAAGATTGTTTAAAGATTAAAACAAGAGAGAATATATATCAAGATATGCTTTCATTACAGGTTTCTGGAATTCTTTCAAAATTGTCACTTCTGAACTGTCTCCCCTTGCGCAACTTTTGTAGAGAGATCGAAATCTCAGGCTCTGAACTCTGGTGAGCATCTCCACAGTGTCTGAACTTTAGGTCTGAAGAATCCACCTTCAGCTTTTCAAGAGCTTTTAGCCTCAGAAAAAGTGTCCCTGTTTTTCTGTATTACCACACCCAGTGGGATTCTGACTTCATCCCTTTCTCATCATTGAGAAATACAGTGTTTGTATCTGTGTTGAAATTCTGTCCAAATCACATTCTTTTATGTGTCTTTACGTCCCACCTAATTCTGAGTGTTTTCCTTGAACCTCATTGATGGAATGAACTTATGCACTCAAAAACTTCACCAAACCTGTTCTGCAGAAGTTTGTGGCTTCTTGGTATGGAGGTGGGAGGCAGGAGGGGACACTGGGGGTCAGGTAGGGGTATATCACAATTTTAGCAACTACTTATTATGGGCGTGCTCCAGAAGGTGAGTAGGATATTCATATTTTAGAAATGCCATGTTTACATGCTTCTCCCATTGGGAAAAGTTTAGGTGTGTCTAGCTCCAGTCTGAGCTTCCCAGGTGGCTCAGTAGTAAAGAATCCATCTATGAACGTAGGAGACACAGATTTGATCTCTAGGTCGGGAAGATCCCCTGGAGAAGGAAATGGAAACCCATTCCAGTATTCTTGCCTGGGAAATGCTGTGGACAGAGGAGCCTGGCAGGCTACAGTCCATGGAAGTCACAAAAGAGTTAGACACGACTTAACGACTAAACAACAACAAAGCGCCTGTCCAATTGGGTCTTGAATAAGGTCATCAAGATCATCTTTATTGAGACTTCCAGGAAGTACTGCACCCCTCACATGACTTCTCTATGCTGATCACAGTCTGTGGAGTTGGGGAAGCATCGGACACTACTCTCATGTGATTTAGCACACATGAGGAATGAAGTTTTTTTTTACATATATTAATATATCATTTTATTTTATAGTTGATTAACAACGCTGTGTTAGTTTCAGGTGTATAGCAAAGTGATTCAGTTATACACATATAAGTTTCTCAGTTCAGTTCAGTTCAGTTGCTCAGTCGAATCCAGCACTTTGTGACCCCATGAACTGCAGCACGCCAGGCTTCCCTGTCCATCACCAACTCCCGGAGTTCACTCAAACTCATGTCCATTCAGTCGGTGATGCCATCCACCCATTCAACTTCTGTCATTCCCTTCTCCTTCTGCCTTCAATCTATCCCAGCATCAGCATCTTTTCCAATGAGTCAGTTCTTCACATCAGGTGGCCAAAGTATTGGAGTTTTAGCTTCAGCATTAGTGCTTCCAATGAATATTCAGGACTCATTTCCTTTAGAATGGACTGCTTGGATCTCCTTGCAGTCCATGGGACTCTCAAGAGTCTTCTCCCACACCACAATTCAAAAGTGTCAATCTTTGGTGTTCAGCTTTCTTTATAGTCCAACTCTTACATCCATACATGACTACTGGAAAAACCATAGCCTTGACTAGAGAGACCTTTGTTGGCAAAGTAATGTCTCTGCTTTTTAATAAAGTGTCTAGGTTGGTCATAACTTTACTTCCAATGAACAAGCGTCTTTTAATTTCATGGCTGTAATCACCATCTGTGGTGATTTTGGAGCCAAAAAAATAAAGTCTCTCACTGTTTCCACTGTTTCCCCATCAATTTGCCATGAAGTGATGGGACTGGATGCCATGATCTTAGTTTTCTGAATGTTGAGTTTTAAGCCAAATTTTTCACTCTCCTCTTTCACTTTCATGAGGCTTTTTAGTTCCTCTTCACTTTCTGCCATAAGGGTGATGTCATCTGCATATCTGAGGTTATTGATATTTCTCCCAGCAATCTTGATTCTAGCATTTCTCATCATGTACTCTGCATAGAAGTTAAATAGGCAGGGTGACAATATACAGCCTTGACCTACTCCTTTCCTGATTTGGAACCAGTCTGTTGTTCCATGTGCAGTTCTAACTGTTGCTTCTTGACCTGCATACAGATTTCTCAGGAGGCAGGTCAGGTGGCCTGGTATTCCTATCTCTTTCAGAATTTTCCACAGTTTGTTGTGATCCACACAGTCAAAGGCTTTGGCATAGTCAATAAAGCAGAAATAGATGTTTTTCCGGAACTCTCTTGCTTTTTTGATGATCCAAGGGATGTTGGCAGTTTGATCTCTGGTTCCTCTGCCTTTTCTAAATCCAGCTTGAACACCTGGAATTCACGTACTGTTGAAGCCTGGCTTGGAGAATTTTGAGCACTACTTTGCTAGTGTGTGAGATGAATGCAATTGTGCAGTACTTTGAGCATTCTTTGGCATTGCCTTTCTTTTAGGATTGGAATGAAAACTGACCTTTTCCAGTCCTGTGGCCACATACAAGTATCTATTCTTTTTCAAATTCTTTTCCTGTTTATGTTATTACAGAATATTGAACAGAGTTCCCTGAGCTGTACAGGAGCTCCTTGTTGGTTATCTGTTTTAATTGCAAGAGGGTCTGTTTACACTGAGCAACTTCCCAGGTGGCACTAGTGGTAAAGATCCCACCCGCCAATGCAGGAGATATAAGAGATGCGGCTTTGAGCCCTGGGTCTGGAGCTCCCCTGGAGAAGGGAATGGCAGCCCACTCCAGTGTTCTTGCCTGGAGAATCCCATGGGCAGAGGAGCCTGATGGGCTACAGTTTATGGAGTTACAAATAGTCGGACACGACTAGAGCAACTTAGCACGCCTGTACCGCTTACACTGAGGGTGTCCTAGGAGTCCAGAGAACTGAATGTAGTTTGGAGTAAAGGAAAGCAGGTCCACTGGTTCACCCTCATTTCACGATGAGCCAGATTTATGAGTTAAGCCTGTTGTTTCTAAATAAGAATCAGACTTTATTCCTATTTGGAACTTTACACTGGCTGGCCCCTGTAGATCCTGGGAACTAGATTCACATAGTTTTCTAGAACACTGCTTTCGTAATCCAAAACACAGTGCATCGTGTTCCCCATACTTTGTGGAAAGATGACACCCAGAGCCAGTTGAATGTCCATCCAGCTCTTAAGTCACTTTCTTTCATCACCGTCTCCCTTCCTCTAGCTCTTCCTTGTTCTCACCCTTTTTCAGAGCCTTGCCAGCCAGAACCTTCACTGGTATGCCATAATTAGCCCTACTCCCCTTAACCAGTATCTCCTCATCAATCAAAACTTACCTGTCTTGCATTCCTTTTCCTCAAAGTCCTGATGGGTGACTGAAACCAAGATGACAAATCATTCACCAAGAGATGTCAGTTCTAATTGCTGTTTGTTAACAACCCACTATCTTAAAGGGACTGTGGCAACAGACTCCCTGACAGTCCAGGAGAGAGGAGATTTTCAGCATGCAGAGACTTTCCTACAATGTCAGAATTATAAGATTCACCATCTGGGCTGCCATATTTTCTAACTGATAGACTGTTCTATGCTGGTTTTGTTACTTGCTGGATTGTTGTTGTTCTTCAGTTGCTCAGTCGTGTCTGACTCTTTGTGACCCCGTGGACTGCAGCACACCAGGCACCCCTGTGGCATCACCAACTCCCGGAGCTTGCTCAAACTCATGTCCATTGATTCGATGAGGCCATCCAACCATCTCATCCTCGGTCATTCCCTTCTCTTCCTGCCTTCAATCTTTCCCCCATCAGGATCTTTCCTAATGAATCAGTTCTTTGCATCGGGTGGCCAAAATATTGGAGCTTCAGCTTCAGCATCAGCCCTTCCAATGAATATTCAGGGTTGATTTCCTTTAGGGTTGGCTGGTTTGATCTCCTTGCAGTCCAAGGGACTCTCAAGAGTCTTCTCCAAAACCACAGTTCAAAAGCATCAATTCTTTGGCTCTCAGACTTCTTTATGGTCCAACTCTCACATCCATACATGACTACTAGAAAAACCATAGCTCTGACTATGCAAACCTTTGTTGACAAAGTAGTATCTGCATTTTAATATGCTGTCTAGGTTTGTCATAGCTTTTCTTCCAAGGAACAAGCATCTTTTAATTTCATGGCTGCAGTTACCATTCACAGTGATTTTGGATCCCAAGAAAATAAAGTCTGTCACTGTTTCTGCTATTTCCCCATCTATTTTCCATGAAGTGATGGGACTGGATGTCATGATCTTAGTTTTTTGATTGTTGAGTTTTAAGCCACCTTTTTCACTCTCCTCTTTTACCCTTAAGAGGCTTTTTAGTTCCCCTTCGTTTTCTGCCTTAAGGGTGGTGTCATCTGCATTTCTGAGACTGTTGATATTTCTCCTGGGAATCTTGATCCCGGGAGAAGAATTTGCATGATGTACTCTTCATATCAGTTAAATAACTTGCGGGATGGCACCTGTTTTAATGTAAGATCATTGCATTAAATGTGGTCATGACATTGAAAGATGTCAGAGTGCCCTCTGAGTAGCTCCGTGGCCATTGGAGGTTCACACTGACAACACCTGTGGACATGGCTTCTGGTTTTCCATGTATGTGACATTTGGGGGAGTAGAGGGGAGTTCTTGATTTGGTACTCTGGGAAAAGTGGGAGGTCATCCATCTTTCTAATATGTATAGCATCTCTCACTGATTTTTCAAGTATCATTCATACGTATGGAACAAGTGGGTTCATTAGACATTTCAGAATTTCTAGCAAATAGCTGTGAGAATGGACTAGGAATAGAAGATGAATGAAAATTAATTATAGGCCATTGAAGGGGACATTTTTTTACCCTTTTCAACTGATCATCAATCAATCATTCAAATAGTTCTTTCTTCTTGACTGAATACTCATTTTACAAAACTCAAAGTGATGAGGTAAGCCTTGGTGAAAACTAGAACAAAGTGTCAGACACTGTCCTGACCCCTACAGATCTCACAGTATGATCAGTGGAAGGATTCCCAGAGTGTCGTATAAGCTGGAGCATAAGAGGGGTGGGCACTCACCAGAGGCATCTGGAATGTTTTTCCAAAGTACAGTTGCCTGGGCATCACCCTTTATCTTTTGGGTAAAGTAAACAGAAACAAAGCCACCTTGACATCTTCACTTTGAAAGCACCTCCCCAGGTAATTCTGATGCACTACACTAAATCTTTGTTTAAGGTCCCTTGGGTTAATGAGTCATATGAACGCTTAAACTGAAGCATGGACCTTAGGAAAGACTATCGAGTGCCAGGCGAGGGTGAGTGGAGGGCAGATGAGAGCACCACAGTTGGAATGGTCTGAGGACCTCAGAGATGAAGAATCTGAGTTAGGCTTTGAAGGACAGGTAGGTTTTGCACAGAACCAAATAGAAGAGTGTTTCTTTCCCTATGTATTAGTCATCATATTTCTCAAATTTGTTGAATCATTAAGATCACATTTTATGCTTGTCAAAAGGCAAATCCACAAACCCAGTGCTAAAGGATCAAGTTTTCTTGGAGTGGATCCTGGGAAATTGTATTGTAAACAATTGCCCAGGTAATTCCAATAATTAAACAATTTTGTCAAATACTGTACTGTATCTTGACTTCAGGAATCTTGTTGGGCTTTTCAAATGGTGTTTCTGAAGCAGAATGTAAAATAGTATGGTACCAGTGCTTCACTTGAGAGCGGTGAAGGATAATGATGGGAAGGTTGTTAAAGTTCACAGTATGGTGAGCCTTCCATGCCAGTGCATACATTTTTTAATTTAATAACTATGAGAGTGACTTTCAACTTCATTGAGTAGGGGAAACCCAAGATAATATATTATCTGCAATGGAAGTTGAGATACTGTCTAGCTTGCTAGAGATCCCAAGAGAAGAAGTGGAGAGAGGGAGAAAGAAGCCTAAATCAATTCAGGGAACCTTCGGTTTTATGCATCTGTGTATCTGTGTCTCTGCCTATATATTTATTTTTGAGGATTCTACTGCTTTTACTGGTGTTGGGGAAGACTCTTGAGAGTCCCTTGGACTGCAAGGAGATCCAACCAGTCCACTCTGAAGGAGATAAGTCCTAGGTGTTCATTGGAAGGACTGATGTTGAAGCTGAAGCTCCAGTGCTTTGGCCGCCTGATACGAAGAGCTGACTCATTTGAAAAGACCCTGATGCTGGGAAAGATTGATGGTAGGAGGAGAAGGGGACGACAGAGGATGAGATGGCTGGATGGCATCACCGACTCAATGGACATGGGTTTGGGTGGACTCTGGGAGTTGGTGAAGGACAGGGAGGCTTGGCGTGTTGCAGCTCATGGGTTCTCAAAGAGTCAGACACAACTGAGCGACTGAACTGAACTGCTTTTATTAATTTTTAAGTTAATTGTTATTGGAGTGTAATTGTTTCAATGTTGTGTTTCTGCTGCACAGCAAAATAAATCAGCTATACATACACATATATCGTCTCCCTTTCGGATTTCCTTCCCATTTAGATCACCACAGAGTGTTGAGCAGAGCTCTCTGTTCTATACAGTATGTTCTTAGTTATCCATTTTATGCATAATATCAATACGTATATGTGTCAGCTCCAGTCTCCCAGTTCGTCTCATCTCCCTCTCCTCCAGTATCCGTACACTTGTTTTCTATATTTGTGTCTCTGTTTCTGCTTGGCAAATAAGAGTATACCATTTTTCTAGATTCCGCATATATGCATTAATATATGGTCTTTATCTTTGTCTTTCTGACTTACTTCACTCTGTAACATTCTCTAGGGTCATTCACATCTCTGCTAATGACCTAATTCCATTTCTTTTTATGGCTAAGCAATAGTCCATTGTATAAATGTACCACAGCTTCTTTATCCATTCATCTGTTGATGGACATTTATGTTGTTCCACGTCCTGGCTATTGTAAGTCGTGTTGCTATGAACATTGGGGTGCATGTATCTTTTTGAATTATGACTTTCTCTGGGTCTATGCCCAGTAGTGACATTGCTGGGTCACATGGTATCTGTATCCCTGCTTTTCATAGTGACTCTATCAGTTTACACTCCCATAAACTGAGCAATGAAGGGGAACCTTTTGTTTTAGTGTGAAGGTCCCAGGAAAGTTGTGCAGTGCAAGCTGGGACTTCCACACAGCGGGTCCTCAGTGGGATAGAATAAGCACAGTTGCTTTCATTTGCCATATCATGGAGAAGCCTATGGGGGTCTAGGCATAGTAGCAAACTGTGTGAGTTGTGCTCCAGGAAAGGAATCCTGCGCTTCTATTGCTACCCCTTTTATAGATACTTTGGGAGTGGGGAGCCTTTGACCAAGCACATGAAAATGGGAGTGGTCATGAGGGTATCCTGCAAGAGAGGAGAGATGCCATACAGCCTGTGCCAGCTGCTAGGGGACTGGCACACCTGTGCTGGGAGCTCGTGGAAACCTAGTGGGACGGTGAGACTTCTGAGAGCAGAAGCCAGTGCCCCAGCCAGTTCTTTGCCAGGCAGGCAGCAAAGAGCTGCCAGAATCAGCCAGGTAAACCTAATTATTCCTCCCAGAACAATCACCCAAAGTTGGGAGGGCTGAAAATGAAGGGCGTGCTTTTTCTCTAAAGCTGTCCTTAATCTAAATGGTGTGTAATTCGGTAAAGGAAGAATTAAGGAAGAAAAATTTCCAGAAAAGCATTCAGTGAAAGTCCCTTCTCCCTCTTACATCATGGGTGTTTCAACAGGTAGGATGGTCTATGAGAAATTTTGATCAGAAGAGGCCGCACCTTCAAGTAAGCCACTCTTTAAATTCTTTTCCAGGCAAACTCATCACTCTGTAAATAAACCTGTAGTTTCATTTACATAAAAGTATTTAGTATGTCAGTGTCTCCTCTGAAGATTGGGGCAAAAGAAAATAGACGGGATCACTTTCTGTCAGTTAGGATTGTGTTCATCTGCATGCTACAGAAAGCTAGCTTTTGGTGGCTTAAAGAGACGAGGAGTTTGTTTTTCTCTCATAACAAGAAAGCCAGAGGTAGGTAATTGCAGAAGCTGATTGAGAGGCTCAACAATGTCAAGGCTGATGCTTCTGGAGTCCTCTTGGTTGGTGTTTCTCTTGTGGTTCATGGCAGTTCAGCCACATGAGTGTTCAAGGCAGGAAGAGGGTTTAGCCAGAAGAGGTACATGTCTCTTCATCAGGACAATAAAAGCATTCAAGAAACCCCTTGCTCTGACCTAGCATACCTCTGACCGTTGACCTACACCTGGGCACATGGTCACCCCTTAACTTTAATGGAAGTTGAGAAAATGAGTCATTTCTCCTTCCAGGCTTGGCAGAGAAGATTGGCAGGAGAGAAGGGGATCGGATGTGACTTTGGGGTTGTCGAGTATCTGTGTCTGCCTTACTACCACTCAGGCTCGTTAAATTAGAGCCTCGCATTAGGATCAGACAAGGGAGCTTTAAAGATCCAGATGCCCAGACCACCGCCCAGACCGATTCCATCCAGGTCTGTGGGAGTGAGACCCAGTGGGACCCAGGCAGCAGTATTTTTGCAGATCAGTTCAGAATGCAAAGTTGAGAATGGCTGATGTAGCTGACTCACTAGGACCTTTTGGAATAACTTCTTCAGGTAATATTTATTTATTTATTCAGAAGTCTCTACTGAGTGTCCTCTATGTTTATGGATACAGGAGAAAAGTGGGAATGGATTATGCTTTATGCTTTTTGGTTACTTCCAGTACCTCTGATAGTATGATGCTTTACAATGGAAAGAAAGCACTTTCTCTTTTAAGCTCTACAGCACAGGGACTTCCCTCACAGTCTAGTGATTAAGACTTTACCTTCCAATGCCAGGGGTGTGGGCTGGATCCCTGGTTGGGGAGCTGAGATCCCACATGTCTCGTGGCCGAAAAACCAAAACATAAAACAAAAACAGTATTGTAACAGATTCAATAAAGACTTTTGAAATGGTCCACATTAAAAAAAATCTTAAAAACAATAAATTTTAGAACAAGACTATGGGACAGTATTATTTCAGTTTAAAATCCAAAGAAGCCTGATAGTCGAGAAGGTGAAGGGAGTTGCTGCAAGTCTCTCAGCTTTGAGCTGGTGTGTGGTGGGTGGCTGAGGTGTCAGTGGAAAAGAGGTTTTTAGTCTCTACATTCAGTGCTCTGTCCACTGGAGGAAAAACCCACATATATTCTATAGCTGAGTGATCATGCAAACTGAAACACCTTTTGCAAATGTGCCCAAAGTGAGGGGTACAGGAATACGGCATACATTGATTGACCCATTACTATCTAAAACCTGATTCCTCAGTGCTGTGTTACATGCAGTCACCCTTTAGATCTTTCTGACAAGACTCTTCACCGGATACACTTATCTCTACATTACTTTCAGGGAAACTAGAGGCTTAGTTATGTGTCTAAAGTCATAAGGTTAGTAGGAAGAGGAGATAAGTTTCAAATCCTTGCATCTGGTTCCAAACCTGTGCTTTTTAACTCTGAGCTGCCTTGTGTAGTTGAGCAGGTTTTTCACTGCATAAAGGGGCCCAGCTGGGAGGGCAAGTGGGAGCTGAAATTCAGTTCAAGCTTAGTTCACCAAGCCTCCACCCTAGCATGGGGCTGTGTGCTCTCACGGGGATTACATGTTTCTGTAACCCTTGTGCAGATAACCTGTAGACTATCTGTGTTCCAGTCTTAATCACTACTTATTGCCTTTTCTCAGCACAGCTTCATTTCACTTATTCGTCTGACTTGTGTTAGTGGTTCAGTGGTAGAATTCTCACCTGCCACTTATTTGTCTGGTCACTCATTCACAAATATCTATAGAAGGTCTTCAGTGCTGGGCAATCTCTAGGAGGCACTGACCAATACACACTTCAGGCCTTCCCTGCCCATATGTATGCATAGTCCTCATTAGAATTTATTCACACCAAGGGTGTGGCTGCAGGAATTTAAAAATTATTTTTCTTTTTAACCGAAGCAATTATCTAGGAATCAGATAGTTCCAAAAAATTATGAAATGCTCTAATCTGCCACCCTGCCCACCCCCCCCCTACCCGCTCTATCAGAGGTTTCTTTCTGGTTTTATTCTTGCTAGTTCACCAAATACCCTGTACCTTGAAAATGCTATCAAGCTGTCCACCGTGGTCCTCTTTGGCCAAGGGAGACCAACGAGNCCCTGCCCACCCCCTCCCTACCAGCTCTATCAGAGGTTTCTTTCTGGTTTTATTCTTGCTAGTTCACCAAATACCCTGTACCTTGAAAATGCTATCAAGCTGTCCACCGTGGTCCTCTTTGGCCAAGGGAGACCAACGAGGTTGAATTAGAGTGCATAGTTCTGGCTTCTCTTGTGTAGGTAAGGCCTCAGAAACTTTAGCATACTGAGTTACACTGCACATTCTCTCTGTCCTTTTCTTTGCCTCCTCTCTTCCTCTCTCTTTTTCTCTATCACTGCTATGCCCTTTGTACCTGGCATGATGTCTGAAACACAGTAGGCATTTAATAAATATTTTTAAATGAACGTAGGAAGGGATATCAGTTATGGCTACTATTTACATGTTGTTGCTGTTCAGTCGCTCAGTCGTGTCCAGTTCTTTGTGACCCCATGGACTGAAGCACTCCAGGCCTCCCTTTCCCTCCTCGTCTCCTGGAGTTTGCCCAAGTTCACGTCCATTGCAACAGTGATGGCATCCAGCCATCTCATCCTCTGACACCCTCTTCTCCTTCTGCCCTCAATCTTTCCCAGCATCAGGGACTTTTCCAATGAATCGTCTGTTTGCATCAGGTGACCAGAATACTGGAGCTTCAGCCTCAGCATCAGTCCTTCCAGTGGGTATTCAGGGTTGATCTCCCTTAAGATTTCTGATTTGATCTCCTTGCTCTCCAAGGGACTTTCAGGAGTCTTCTCCAGCACCACAGTTCGAAGGCATTGATTCTTTGGTGTTCTGATCTGGCAGTTTTCAAATTGCTTTTCAGTTAATGTCATCCAGTCTTAATAACAAACTATGGAATTAATACTGTTAATATTGAATCATATATATGTGTGTGTATATATATATATATATGAATCATTACACACACACACACACACACACACACACATATGCTGCTGCTAAGTCACCTCAGTCGTGTCCGACTCTGTGCGACCCCAGAGACGGCAGCCCACCAGGCTCCCCCGTCCCTGGGATTCTCCAGGCAAGAACACTGGTATGGGTTGCCATTTCCTTCTCCAATGCATGAAAGTGAAAAGTTAAAGTGAAGTCGCTCAGTCTTGTCTGACTGTTCAGGACCCCATGGACTTTGCAGCATACCAGGCTCCTCCATCCATGGGATTTTCCAGGCAAAAGTACTGGAGTGGGGTGCCATTGCCTTCTCCAACACACACACATATGGAAAGTTAAAGTATTAGTTGCGCAGTTGTGTCTGACTCTTTGTGACCCTATGAAGTGTAGCCCACCAGGCTTCTCTGTCCATGGGATTTTCCAGGCAAGAATACTGGAATGGGTTGCCATGCTCTTCTCCAGGGGATTTTCCCGATCCAGAGTTCAAACCCAGGTCTCCTGCAATGCAGGCAGATTCTTTACCGTCTGAATCACCAGGGGAATTATGTTTAAATGACATAAAATAACCTACTCAGATGGTGGACAAGTACCTGAAGCCACCCTTCTCTGAAAACAACTAAATATACTAAATAAAAATTTAAGATAGCTTTTTATAGTTTTTCCACACTTTTGTAAGAAAGTAAGGACTACTCCAGCTTAGAACTAGATGAAGGTAAGAGCCCAGTTAGCACCCTGAGGACGTTTTCTTGGTCAAACTGAGCATCATTTCTTAAGGTTTCCTGGAATTTGAAGTTTGGAAGACAAAGTTCAGGTAGAGAAAATAATAGAAGACCATCAAGAAAGCTGAGGCTCTGGGGGCTATATCCATAGTGCAAGGGTGAATGAAAAATAAAACTAAGAGGCCCTCGCTTCATTCAGGGACCTCAAGGAAAATTGTGTCAACCTTGGCAATGAACTAAAGGGGGAAAATATTCCTTAAAAATTGATAATCATAAGCCATCACCTAGGTGGCCTAAAATATCTCAAGCTGATAAATTTCTTTAATGTTTTCCAGAATTGGTAATGTCTCCATTCACTAACAGAAGCAAACACAGATATCTTTTTAAGGAATGCCACATCCATCCTAGGCCTTAAAGATTTCTCACAGGTAAAATTCTAAGGGAAATTAGCTTTTGATAATAAAAAATCCTTAAACATACAAAGAAATGAGATAGCATTTGCAACAGCCACCAGAAACAACAGATAACAAAATAAGGCCTTAAAAACCTTAGGTTTTGCAAAGGTCAACCACAGAATATAGACTACTGTGTTTTATAAAGTGGAGTAAAATATGAGTAAAGAGCACTCAAATTAGTAGAAAGAATTCCTAGAAATAAAGAATATGATAATATCCTAGTGACCATAATGTTATAATACTGATGTGTTTTATGACATTTCTGTTTTAAAAGTCTTAATCTGTGTAAACAATTCTGTTGATATATTTGCATAAGGCAGTTCTATTTCTCTTTTCTTAGCATTTCTATGTGAATATCAATTTATACACAGCCACGTTACTCTGAGTTTTAGGGACCAGTCACAGTGAGAACTGATGTATATTTCTGTTTAATGACTTGATAGTATTATCTAAGGTGATTCAGCATATGAATCTTTATTCACTGCTGCTGCTGCTGCTAAATCGCTTCAGTCGTGTGACCCTGTAGACGGCCTCCTANTTCTATGTGAATATCAATTTATACACAGCCACGTTACTCTGAGTTTTAGGGACCAGTCACAGTGAGAACTGATGTATATTTCTGTTTAATGACTTGATAGTATTATCTAAGGTGATTCAGCATATGAATCTTTATTCACTGCTGCTGCTGCTGCTAAATCGCTTCAGTCGTGCGACCCTGTAGACGGCCTCCTACCAGGCTCCCCCGTCCCTGGGATTCTCTAGGCAAGAACACTGGAGAGGGTTGCCATTTCCTTCTCCAATGCATGAAAGTGAAAAGAGAAAGTGAAGTCGCTCAGTCGTGTGGTGGTGATAATAATGCCACCTTTGTAGAGTTGTTCTGAGTATAGTAATTAGCAGATTACCTATTGGAGTCTCAGACTGACTGTATCAATTACATATAAACAGTGTGACCTTGAACAATTTTTTCATTCTGTCTGAGCCTTGATTTCCTTATTTGCAAAAAGAGGTTACTTACAGTACATGTGTCATAATGTTGTTGAGGGAGAAAATGAGATAATGCAAGTGCTTTGCACTTTGCTGGCCCAAATCGATGTTGCTTGTTACTGTGAGTATATAGTGTATATAGTCTGGTACATAAGAGGAAATCCATAAATAATGTTCTATTGAGTATTATTATTCTTAACCAGAAGTTATTTGAATTTATTTTGTTAAGGATGGCATCTGTTCATTTTAAGCTGAAAAGTACCCTACAGTTTAACTATTCTGTCCCCTCACTTTACAGGCCAAAAAATTCTAGAAATGTGGAGTTTGTATCAGAGATAGTCTCCCTGACCTCTGGATTTGTGCAGATGGTAATGAAGGAGAGAAAAATATGAGCACCTTAAACACTGGTGGGTGAATCAATTCTTTATTCTTTTGTAATAAAAAGACACATTAGTGTTTCAATGCACTTTTTATTTTTTCTCACAGAGCAGGACTGTCAGTGGGTCTGGCCAGAACTGCTGAAAACAGGAAGCGTTTGGAGGGGATGCTGAAGGTGGGAACAGTCCTCTCCTGGGACTAAGACTGGAAACAGACTGGGTGTGAAGCCAGTCAACAGAAGTAGTGGCAAAGCCTGCACTGAGAAAAGGTTAAACTGAGAAAGGAGAAGTTTATGAGAGACTGAAAAAAGGGAGGTGGGAGTGAAAGGGAGAGGGGCTGGAGGCGGAGAAAAAGTAGAGGGAAAGGAGAGGTTTCGATGTTTTGTATTAGAAGAATAGAGTATTGGTGGCTGTTACCAATCATCAATACTGATCATCTCATTTTCACTCTTTTATAGAGTTGTGTATATAGCTGTTTTGAGTTTGAAAGGATGATGAAACATGTCCCCAGAGCAGTGTGGAATATTCCCCCAGTCAAGAAACCAATTTAAGTCTTTTAAAAAATCGCATAACTCTTTGATGAAAAAGATGTCTGTTCTGTGTAAGGGATATTGGTGCCTTCAGAAAACAGTTTCTGATGCTTTCTCTTTTTAAGTGTCGTTGAGACAGTTTACAAGGCTGAAAGCTCTGAGTGTATTGCTAAGGTAGTTAAGAACTTGATGTAACTAATTAAGTCCCCTAGAAATTAGTTCTGCCAGATGCTCTTATTGGCAATAACTGCTTGGGGAATTAGGAAAGTTGAGACAAAAATGAATAAAGAGGAAACTTAGCTCTTTGTAGAGAAATAGAAAAGAAGGCTTATGTGCTCTCGGTGTCACAGGAAAAGAAAGGAAGAGTAGGCTTTGAGCACTGAATTCATTGCCAGAGCCTGTATGAGGTGCCTGGAATATCTGTTAGTGATACAGAAAGGGAATGTATGGATGTTAGCAAAGCCTGGAGGGCTACTTGGATCTGAGAAAACTCAGAAGTTTTTAACAAATTGCTGAGAGGAAATTTTGATACCAAGCTTAGCAATTCAGATAAGGTGATTTAAAAGGCTAAGAATTAGTGAAAAAGGTACTTAGTTGTGACTGACATGTTCATTTCTTGAACAGTTGCTCTGAAACATAATCCTTGAGATTACCAACTCAACTGTTGGTGGCCATGGAAGACAATTCTGTTTCTATTTAGAACTTTCATTCTGAAGAATTCTGTGCTAGAAGATGAGGAAATGTATTATTAGGAGGCTACACGTTTAGCTGTTTTTGATGTATTGGTGGGAAAATAAGTTGGTAAAGAGACCTAATAAAGTCTATAAAGGCGAAGATGTTAGTAGAGACCTACTTCAGAATGGCAGGTAAAGCCACAGCTTTTTGTTTTTGAATCCGGTGGCTATAGCAGGACCGCCACTTGGTGGCAGCATACTTAAAATGTGCCTACTAGATTTTGAGTTGGGGTGATGAATAAAGTTCTTTTAGAAGTTGAAACTATGAAATAAAGCTTATGAAGTGACAAGAAAGTTATAGCAATAGTGCTTGAATGGCTTAAACCCAGCCAAGAAAATATAAAGTATCGCTTATGCTACTAAGAATGGACAGAGAGTGGAAGAGACTTTTTTTTTTTCCTTCTAAATTCTGTCTAATTCTTTAAATTGTGTCTATTTATTTTGGGTTTCTGCCTCAAATTTTTCATTATGTACATCTGTAGCCCCCATATTTGAGTTATTTTTAAAGTTGTCACTTTCCTTCCCTTTTTGGGGAGTAGAGAAAAAAAAAAAAAAAAGACTTGAGTTATGATTAATTAACCGTTTGTAGACCAGGGAAATTATTCTCTTGTTTGGCTCTTTGATCACTGGATCACAGAACTTAAGTGAGGGAAAAATACGGATATTTACTTAACTGTACTCTAGAGAGGAAGAAAATTTCAATGTCAGAGATGTTTTTTGTTGGGTAGCTTGTTTTTGTTTCTTCTTAATATGAAAATTTGTGAGTTGAACTAGATGAACCACTGGCTTGTTCTGGGCTTAGCTCAATGAAGATTTTGTTGTTTTGGATTTGTCCAGTTCAATGATATGAGAAAATATGTAAGATCAATACTGGTTGAACCAAGGTATGGCACTGGGTCTAAACTTTGGGCAAAAAATACATTTCAGTTGATGAAATCACTGATAATGTTGACATTTGTGTTTGCTCATTTTACACTAGTTTTCTGTACCTGGTTTGGTAGATTTTAAGTTCTTCATAGAAATAACAACAGTGTTGATAATATGAATATAGAGATATAGACATGTTTAATTTATGATATCTTAAAGTAAATTTTTAAATGTTGCTTGTATTTATTGGAACATAAATACAAGTCTTCTCAGTCTTTTTCTGCACTTCATAATATGATGGTTTGTAATCCTAGTGTTGATGAGCTCTTCTGGTCCCTTCTCTCTCTTCCGCATGAAAACCTGAGGACACACCATGTCTGGCACATTAGCAGCCACTTTCTTTCTTCAGGGGGCAACAGGGTCAGGTGGATGAATTCTGTCCACAAATCAAGCATGGAATTATTATCTAGAGCTAACAGTCAATAATTTGTCATGTTATCAGAACCTAGAGTAGCTTCTAAATGAGTATCACACGGTGAAGCAAAAACCTGAAGAGTCCCTGTCTGGTCATCTTCTGAGGTCAATAAGCCATTGTGCCTTAGTGACCGGTGTCCTATAAAATAGAGGGGGGAAATTGTTCAAAGCCAGTGTTGGCACTAGCCTCTTCTGTATTTTAAGAAGGGAGGCATACTTCCAATCACTGGGGTCAGGAATACTGAGATTGTGTCTCCCCACAGCCAGTCCCAATGGGAGCTGGAAGACACGAGGCCTGGAGCGGATGCTGCGGGGGATGCAGATGCTTTGAGTGTTGCCAGAGTCCAGCCCCAGGGGTGGAGACAGAAAGAGAGGGAACTTTTCTGCAAAAATGGAAGACTTTCTTTTTTTTCTAAACACAAGAGACCAGGGAGACTGGGAAGAAAGAGGAGAGTCATGCAACCTGACCTGAGATTTATTCACAGAGTGACCAAAAAACCCTCCAAGAGAAATAGGGGTCTAATATTAAAATATATAGTGTCTGCAATGCTGTCCTGTAAGCATCCTCATCACTGCGGATCTTCAGTAAACTCCCCGAGTACATATTCTTTGGGGGAGAGTTTTCATGTTGTTATTTCTTAGTTTTGTGGCAGTCAGCAACAGTGCTGAGTTTGCTACCAGGGCTGTTACAAAGCATGGAGAAAGCACAGCTGTGGAGGCAGGGCTGCTGTGACGCTGAGGATGATTGCTTCGTAGGAGCTGGCACTCAGATCAGAAGTGGCAGTGTAAACCCCAGGGAATGTGCAGGCATCTGGGGAAGGACGAGAAATAGAAATCCTGAGCCTCCAGTTAAGACAGAGAGAGAGAGAGTTTCCACCAGTATGTGCCTGTTAGGTGAGGGCCCTCACTGTCTTTGCTCCCACGTTAGGTACCATAGGCCAAGAGAAAAAGAGTAACACTTGGGCCTTTCCCTGAAGAAACCATGAACCAAACTGGGAGAATCAATTTAACACATGCAATATGGTAACAATATTTCTTCATAGTTTCTGACATGGTAAAAATAGAAAGTGGTGCAGCAGAAGCGACTTGGGAAAAAAACTTAAGTTGGTATCAGTATCTTTGTAGCCTTCTTCTAAACAGAATTAGAGTCAGCCAAATGATGGAAAACTTTGTTCAGCACTACAAGTGAAGTTTTACATCTCTGTAGGACATGCCTATTTCCCCATGCTTCCTTAACAATCTAAAAAAGAACATGTGGAATTATCAATAGCTTCCCACTGAGGGCTAATGACTCAGAGCAACTGCCATCTGATACCAACCCAATAATGATACAAAAAGTTAACGTTTGCTTGAAACTTGATTATCTGAGCATGTTGCAATTACTAATGTATTTAATTTCCACAAAAATACCTGTGAACTAGGCACCACTGTTTCCCCATTTGGCAGATGAGGAAACTCAAAAAGGTTAAGCAGAATGTCCGAGGTCACATAGTTGGTTGACAACTAAAATCTATTGGTCAGCCCATTGTTGGTCAGTCCGTTGGTTGGTCAGTGTCCCTGTTTCTTAATGGAGGCGGCACAGCCCTCCAAAGGACATTTGGAGTTTTGTGGGAGCATCTTGTGGTTGTCACAGTGATCAGTGGACAGGAGCAGCAATGCTAGGGAGTTTTGTGGGTAAAACAGGTGCACATGACTAACCAACAAACTGTATTACTCTACGTTGGGAGCTTTTATGTTCGCAACCATTTGCTCAAAAGAGGCAAGCATCTGACAGTATCCTCATGCCTTCCAAGGCAGTTATGTCCTAGCAGCTACACACAGAAATACATATTTATTTTTATATAAAGTACCCATCTTTGGGGCTTCCCTGATAGCTTAGTTGGTAAAGAATTCTCCTGCAGTACAGGAGACCCTGGCTCAATTCCTGGGTTGGGAAGATCCGCTAGAGAAGGGAGAGGCTACTCACTCCAGTATTCTTGGGGTTCCCTTGTGGCTCAGCTGGTAAAGAATCCACCTGCAATGCGGGAGACCTGGGTTCAGTCCCTGGGTTGCGAAGATCCCTGGAGAAGGAAAGGCTACCTATTCCAGTATTCTGGAGAAGTCTGTGGACTGGAGGGTTACAAAAAGTCAGTTGGGACTTTCACTGGGACTTTCACCCATCTTTTACTTCTCTTTTATATTATAGCTAGGGCATTATATTTAAAATTTTGAATTAAACTTATAGGTAGATTATTTATCATAAATTATATTTTAGGGGAAGAAAATTGTTTCAAAATTTTCTTTATAAGAAAAGGGTCATGTGCATGTGAGAGAGCAAACTAATTGTGGCCACTGAAGTTGCCACTCTCGGATAAGAAGTTGCAAACTGATGGCTCACAAGCCAAATTTAGCCCACAGACATGTTGGGCGTGAGCCACAGAATACGCAGAAAGAGGTTCAAATGTGTTGCCAACATTTAGAACTAGATGTTTCAGAAACCTCCATTCCTGACTTCTATTGGAAATTCTTAGTCTAGCAAAACAAGGACCTGTTTGGTCAATGTGGACCCAACCCCTTTAGATGGACATCGGCTCTTCCAATCAGCAGGGTCCTGACTCAGCGAACTTGACTCCTTAAGCTTCTTTTGGAGCATTGTGATTCTTGGCCACAGGGTGACTCATTTGGTAAAAGTGACCATGCTGTGTGTTCCCCTCTTTGTTCTCCGTGTTGTAAAGTGAAAGTGTTAGTTGCTCAGTCATGTCTGACTCTTTGCAACCCCTTGGCCTGTAGCCCATCAGGCTCCTATGCCCATGGAATTCTCTTAGGCAAGAATACTGGCGTGGGTTGCCATTCCCTTCTCCAGGGGATCTTCCTGACCCAGGGATCGAACCCGGGTCTCCCTCATTGTGCACAGATTATTTACCACCTGAGCCAAGTTGTACTGCAAAACTGGACCCCAGCTTCCTTTATCTGCAATACCAGTGTTCCATCACAAGGCTCCACAGTGCTTAATCCACTCAACTCCACTCAAGTGTGTGTGTGCAGGTGTTACTGCTCACTGAGCTTTGGCCTCAGACTTGTGTTTTAGGAGAAAAAGGCCAAATTGTCCCTGCTTCCTGAGTCACCCTCCTCCCAGAGCCCCATAGTTAGTACATTTTATAACCACCAGTTCCTCTTGCTTGTCATCTTAATTTGGTGTTTAGATCTTTGAAGTGAATGTTAACAGAGAGAGAAACCTCATAGCTGAGAACCTTCCTTTAAACACCGGGCGAACACTGCAGAGAAAGGAAACACAAAACACACCTAAAATCACCTGCCAGTTTCCTCCTGCGCAGGTTCCAGTTACGGTATTTTCTACCTATAGAGAATGAAGAAATAATCTGAAAAAACAAATGAAGAAATCATCTAAAATAATCTAGAAGAAATTAAGAATGCCACATGACTGCAATGAAACTAAATGGATTTTGAAACCAAATGCATGCAGTATAATAAGAGGCTCTGAATGTTTGAGAAGTGAATGGTGAGGCGCGTTATTATCGGGTTCTATTTTTGAACCCCCAAACTGGTCTTTAACATCTCTGTGATGTTTTGTTCTCTCAGCAGGAGGCCTAGTTGGGGTCAGTCTCTCCACCTGTTGGAATCCTGCCCAAATCATCGAACAGGCTTGGGTAGATGTTCCCCTTCCAGCTAAGGAGAGGCCTGCTTGGTGTTGTAATCAGCATCCCTTGCTTCACTAATAATAGTCTAGTGTCTTAGTCACCCGGCCAATACACACTGCACCCTGCTCGAAAATGCAGGAGCGGGGGAAGCATCCAGTTAAGGTAAAGGTAAAACCCCACTTCAGTAAATGCTTTTTCAGCTCTTGTGTCCATGGGACAGTCCTCACTGACCTAGCCAGTCAAATAAATTGTTGGTAGTACAAGCAAGCAAACTATATCTTCTCATCACCTGGACCAACTTAGGACTTTTAGAAAATAGACACGTTGTGTGAAAGGAATGAATGAGTGCTTGAGTTTTGGTGAGGTCTAATCTACTCCCTGTAAAAATACATCTTCCTTTACACCTTCATTTACTCACTCAGTCCTTCACCCATCCAACAGATATCTGCCAGGCATCCACTGCATGCCAGGCATGTTCTAGCTGCTGGGGATCGAGTGGTGGATAAGGCAGGGTTCATGCCTTCACAGAGCAGCAATTTAGGGAGACAGACAATAGGCCAGGAAACAGATATGCAGGACGAATGCAGATAGGGAGAGATGCTTCAAGGAAAATTTAAAAAAATTAAAAAAGGGCTGATGGGAGCAAGTGAGTGGGTCTGAGGCTAACTCAGATTGGGTGATCAGGGAAGGCTGCACAGATGAGATGTGGTAAGATTTGAACAAAAAGAAAGAGCCAGGGGCACAAATATCTGGGGACGCAGTGGTCCAGGGAGGGGCAACAGCAAGAGTCTTAAGGTAGAAAAGAGTTTAATGTGCTCAGGGAACCTAAAGAAAGCCTGTGGATCAGGAAGAGTGGGATAAAATGTGGTGTGAGAGGCAGAGAGCCCTGGGAAGAGTCAGTCATATATAAACTGCTGTCAGGAGCCAGAGGAAGGCTCCAAGCGAGGAATATTATGATAAAACTACTCTTTCCTAAGATGAGCTCAGGTGTAGATAGATAAGTAAATTTTTTATAAAGCCTACAAAAAAATATTTTTATGAAGTATTTTTAAAATATGTATTTATTTGACTGTGCCGAGTTTTAGTTCTCGCACACGAGATCTTCAATCTTCACTGCAGCGTGTGAGATCTGGTTCCCTCACCAGGGATAGAACCCAGGCTTTGTTTTCATGCAACGGAATATGCTACCCTAGAGAAAACAAACTTTAAGATCCTTACTTGTAATGATATGGATGAATCTCAAAAACATAATGATGGGTGAAAGAAGTAAGTCACAGAAGAACATGCATTATTCTATTTATGTCAAGTTCAGAAGCAGACAAAACTAACCATAAACTGAGGGGAGCACTTTGGGTTCTCTAAAACAAAAAAATAGATATCTTCTTTTAGTACATCCATGTGTGTGCGTGTGTGTTAGTCACTCAGTGGTGTCTGACTCTTGGCGACTCCCTGACTTGTAGCCCATCAGGTTCCTTTGTCCATGGAATTCTCCTGGCAAGAACACTGGAGTGGGTTGCCATTTCCTTCTCCA